>VYZM01014659.1:47531-74020 GCA_013398915.1 Dromas ardeola | reverse complement strand
TGCTGCCTTTCCCCGCCGCCGTGGGGTTATGTCTACGCCTAGCTCTCCGTGTGTGTATGTGTAGGCGTAGGTGTATTTTTGTGTCGCCCCCCCCCCGCGGTAAGGCCAGCCGCCGCCGCCACACCTGCTCCCACCTTGCCCGCCGGGCTCCCCCCGGCAGCGCCCCGCGGCCCCGGGGGCGGCCCGGGCACCGGCTGAGGATCCCCGCCGCTGCCCGGGAAGGGCAACGTCCGTGCCTGTGCCCACCTCCTGCCTCACTTTCTGCCAGGTGACTTGGCTTCCTCTCCTTGTTGTCGCGTTTTTGTTTTTGTTTTTTTTTTCCCCGGCGGTTAAGCTGGCTTTTCGGAAGGTGGCGCGTATTGCCGGTGGCTGGCGAAGGGCAGCTTTTGGGTGGGATATTCCTGTTGCATCCCCGTGTTTCCTGGGGGCTCTGCCCTGCTGTCTTCCTTCTCCTCTGCTGTTCAACCCTTTCCCCTCTCTCTGCTAAGTTTCCCTGCCGGTCTTCCTCTTTCTGCCCCTCTCATCGCCATGCCGTGCACTCCCTTACGCATCGCGCCAGTGCATGAAGGATGAACTGGGCACACGGCTGAAAACAGGTTTGTGGCATTTTGCGCCGTGATCTAAGGTCCTCCTGCCCCCCGTAACCTCAGTAGGTCTGCGTTGTATCCATGAAAAGTGAGACATTGCAGCTTCCACTAAACCCTAGCTTCAAGCCACCTAGTAGCAGGCAACAGAAGGCGGGTGGAACAAGTTTTTCTTAAGGATGTTGCTTGGGAACCAGCCCTCCCACCCCAAAGCCGTGCTTTGCCGTGGCCTGTGGGTCTTGTACCCCCCAGAGTTATGGGCACGTGGCAGTATGACCTTTGGTGGAGCCTGCTTTGTTTACTTAAGGTGAAGTACAGAAGATAAAAGTATTACTGCTCTGCGTTGTGTCTGCTGAAATATTAACCAAATGACAGATCTCACGTGTCTTTGCAGTGTAGATCGTGTTTTAATTGTGCCTCTCCTTCATCATTAAAAATGTGGGCCTCCTCCCTTCCTATTGACCATCTTTCTTCTCGTTTGTGATTGTGCAATGTCTATATGTCAGCTACAAAAGTTGCTTACATGGGAGAACATAAAAATGACCATTTTTGTTGTTAGCAACTGAAAATGCTGAGTCAGCACTGCGTGACCCGTCTCCTCTCCATGGAGTACCCCATGAAATGCTGCAACCCCGTGCCCTCTGAGAAGTGGTCCTCTCCTAGGCCAGACCTGAAATGGGGTCGGTTGTTTCCCCTCGGTGAGCAGTGGGGACCACAAAGAGCTTACAGGGTTTCCAAAGTGTAAGGGAGACGGACGCAGCGTATCTCATCTTGATTCACAGTTCACAATGAGCCTAGCATGATTAGCATACGGGTATCGTCAGGTAATGAGATCCTGTGCTCAAGGCTCCACGGAAGCAGGTTGGGGCTGCTGCTGGCTTTTACTGGGGGAAATATAAGTGGCTTTGGACTTGTATTGTCCAACTGGCTTGTATTGTCACATACCCATAATGGCTGCAGTATTGAGTTATGCCTTCTCATTGCTCAGGATAAATGGTTTTGATTGCGTGTAATTTTGAAAACAGCCAGAGCATCCCATTAGGTTTAATTGGAGGCAGGTAACACCCCACAAGCAAGAATGCCCAACAGTGCTTAGGTGCTGGGTTATATACAGCGGTTAATAGAGAGCGCAGGATTGATCTAAAGATACTTACGTCTGCTGTGAAATGCACAGATGGAAAAAAATACAGAAGTTTTGCACTTGGTGACAACTAAATTCCTGAAATATGATTAATTTTCTTTCTGTCCGTAGTCTAGCTGTAAATGGCAAATCATTCACGTTAACTGCTGCATTTTTTTCCCCTGTGGGTGAAAGCTTATTACAATCTAAACATCTGAAGTCGAGTAATTGGTGCCCTGAGGGTCGAAATAGATTAAATATATAAGAACTTTTCTCTTCAGCTACTGCAGTGAGATAACAGAACACTCAAGTCCACACAACAAAGACTGCATTAATAAAGTGCTTGCTAACTTTGATTTCAGTGTCTAGCACTTGTTGCTCTTATACTCCTAATTACAATTCCTGCATCACGCTGTCTTCTGGAACGGTGAATGACTGGTCAAAGGTTCGAGATTTTCTTGAAGATGCAGCTTTCAGCTGTGCCAGACAGAAAAATGGAGCCCTTTGACTCTTCCAGACTCTTCTCTCTGTGCTGCGGGGCTGGTGGCCGGAAAGAAAAGACATTTAACACCTCGGAGCTGTGGCGCTTACGGGACAGTGTGCACGGCCCAATCCCGGTATCTCCATCCAATGAGAACTGGAAAGGTGATTTGCTTGTGTGTGTGTTTTCTGCATGTGGATAGGTTTGTTTCTCACGGTGCCTTTGAAACCCGGGTTTCTTCTTGCTTTCTCACTTAACAGCATTTAGTTCTGTGTCCCTTTTGTCCACAGGGATTCAGAGTTTTCATCATTCTAGCCCTGAGCTGGGTTCCCAAGGAGGTTAATCAACAAGCTCGCAACTAGATGGCTTTTAACTGATTTTGAAGCCTCAGTATGTGTTTTGCGGTACAGAGAGCAGCATGATGCCTGAAATACCCTTTTTCCTCATAGTAGGGCCATACTTACACAATACGCGCTAAAACTGTAAGTCACTAAATAAACCCATTGGCAACTAAACTAACAGTGCAGTTTTATTGAATTTTCACATTGGGGAAACAAAAAAAAGGGCTAAGACACTAATTTCTTGTTTTCAGTGCTAGTTCTCTCGATTTTCCAATATTAAATGCTTTGCATTATGAGAAACTAGAATTCTTGCTTTCAGGGAGGGCTGTAACTGCTGCCATTTTATCTCAACTCCAGGGTTAGAGACTGATTCATCCATCAATTTATTCATCCAACACGCTGAATTTCCCATAGTTTCGTACAGATCTTGATTTAATCCTGATACCTGGGAATTTCAATTTCCCACCCTAGGTCTCAAGTTAGATGATCGCTGTCATCTGAATTTTACATTTTGCTGGGAACTTCAGCTGTTGCAGCAGTCCTGAGTGACTGCTGGGTTTCTCCCTGTTGTGCCCACACATGAACTTAGGTATAAAGTCATTCAAAGTCTAAGTCAGTGAGACTATTTGGTGTGTGTGTGCAGAAAAGCATTTGCGTAACGTTACAAAACTCAGCTCTTCCTTCACTGAAATAGAAAGGTAAGATAAGGTGTCTTTCATGGGGTTTGATACCCTCGGATCCTACAGAATTCTGCTTGTTGCCTGGCGAGGTTAGTCACAGCCTTCTTGGAAAGACCGCGATGATGTGGGAAGAAGCGACCTTCACATCTGTTTTGCGGGGAGGGGTTTTTTGGTTTGTTTTTTGGTTTTAATTGCCTGTCATGGACTCTGGGGGGATAAAAGATGAGTCAGTTACGGATGGAAACGTTGTTAGCATTAGCTTTTGAGGACCTGTTTTCATTTTGAGCTGTGACCGTGAGCCTGCAATTGCTAACACATGCCTTTGATTTTATTCTGTAATGTGAGTTTTAGTAAAACTTTTAAATATTAGCCAACTTGGGGCCTTACTAGTTGAACACTTCTAGTCCTTTCTTCCCTTCCCTCCCTATGCCACTGTCTAGGTAATTAAAGTTACTCAGGCTGTGAATCTCCATAGGATTGAGATCTAAGATGGAAATAGCAAATTACAAATGACTTTGCATTTATTACCTTTGCCATTTTCTGAACGGACTCCAGCAACCTTATGCATTCTGGATAGACAAAGATAGCAGACGTCTCTTCCTTCAAAGGTGCAGGGTTAGTATTTCCTGTGGAATTTGTACGTCTCTCCTTAAGTTATCCATGTCTGTGGGGTTTTCTCTTGCGTAGTTTTCTGACGCATAGCAGGCCTTTTCATTACTGATGGTGTGGCAGGGGATTCTACCTGCATTTGTTCTTAAAGCTTCCCTCAAGTTGACATTTTGACCAGCCATGGGAAATGCTATGTTTTCTATGAAACTACAGAGAAAAAAACACACCAGAACCCTATATAAAACTCTGGGCTGTGAAATGATGAACGCCTTGTCCTGTAATACTGTGAAACCTTTGAGTATTTCAACAGAATATTTAGAAAAAAATCACCGTTTTAAGAACGGTATCTGTTGTGTGAGAGTAGGTGTTACAGACGTTCTGTAACTTAAAGCAGGTTTTGTGCAGATAACCTGTTTTTGTTTTTCTTTTCAAGAATGGATTGGTTTTACATGAGATAGAGGATTTATCTTTTAATAATCCAAAATGTTACTGCTTATGGATTTTCTGGATTTTATAGATTACCACTGCAGGTAAGGGAACGTCTGACTTCTTTCAAGCCTTCCATGAGCGTAGAGGAGCTGTATTCAGCTGACTGAACTGTGAAGCTGCCCTAGCTGGTTCTTGGGGCAGGGGGCCGGGATTTGCTATAGCTCCTGGATGCTTCAGACTTAACCTACTGCAAGAGCATCATTGCCAGTCTTAACATCTGTAGCTGAGGAACGTTTGTAACTGGAAAATAAAGGGATGACTCATGGGGATCTGTGTGTATTACTTTGATTTCTGCTCCTGCACATAAAAGCATTTTTAAAGAGTCGACCAAGTGGAAAAGCAGGCACAAGGCTTGCTGCTTCTCCCATCAGCGCTTCCTTCTCCTCCCCCTCGCCTTCCCGAAATTGGCTCAAGTGCAAAAAGAAGCTGAAAGTCAGATGTCAGCAGTACCTCTTTGCCGTTCATTAGTATGGGTCCAGACCCATTAGGAAAGGGAAAGGGAAGCAATATTTAACATACCCCCCTCCCCCCAAATCAGCTGCATAAAACTTGATCTAAAAACCATAAGAAATACAAGGGATCACGGAAGTTCATTTGCTCTTCAATACTTGCCGATGCCTGGTGAGATACAAGATTATCCCAATTTTATCAATGTTTTAGCTTTAGGTAGAATTTGACATTACTGTGATTTGTTCACTTAATGCTCCTAGTGATTTGTCTTTCACCTGAAACGTGAACTTTGGTTAATGAGCACTTTCATTCTGGGGTGATTGAGAGGGCTTAATGTTAATTCAGCCTTCTGAATGCTCCTTTCATGAAGACTGAGGACTCTGCTCTTCGTTCTGATGTACAGTTCCTTCTTCCGATGCCACTGCTCTTTTTGCTTGCTTCCACAGTGTGTCTGAGGTGTTGTCTTCTCCATTTCCTGAGTCAAAGATCTCTTTGTTCCCAGTGTAAAACATAATTTGGAGTAATTAGCCTTTAGAAAGCTTTCTTTTTCTAATCCGTAGGGGATTTAACACTTGGTGTTTCAGGTAGTTAGGTATCTCGTTGATGCAGGGGTTTGTTCAGAGTTCAGTGCCTGTGAGAATGCCACTGTACATCATAAAAATATTATGAATGTGCAGCTCTATTACTCAGAGCATGTGAATGTGAGACCTTTGTACAAAAAGCGAGACATTAATCTTGCTTGTTGAGTTCTTCACTGTAACTGAGTGCGTATGACGATGATACAGCAAGGACTACATAATGAACATGAGTTACATCATGAGGAATTTGTGATCTCACGTTGTTATAAAATTCAGCTTGATGATCTTCCGTGCCATTTTAGAAATGGCATGGGAAAGTCAGCCATTTATAGATGTGCCTCTAAAGTGATTTTCAGCTTTGCACAACACGTCTTGAGAAGCCAGTGAGTGCATTATACTGCCTTCAGTTGGAGGTATAAATATACATCTACGTTTCACATTCAGAATTGGGTGTCAGGCCGTGTATTTAAATACACATTTTTCTTCTTGCTCTTCAGTGTTGTCTCCAGGCTCGCTTTTCCCAAAATGGAATTACTTATTCCCTTCTCCACTTGTAGCATTATTTATTGCTTCGCAATTCTTCCCATGCTCTCGCAACCTTAGTGTAATGTTTCATCTCTTCTGTTTCCTTCTCTTCCTGTATTTAAGGATAAAGAATTGTCCAGGGGTGGGGGCAGAGGGCTGGGAGGTAGGAGGGTGGAGTCTGTTCCTGTTTTAGCTGCAAATTTTGTTATGGCTAATAAATCTGGGCTAACTGGTAATTAGCCTCGTAGTGCTAGTTCATGTACAGAGGGCAGGACAGAGTGAGGAACCTGGAATTTGTGCTTTAGTGTCCCTTAGGTAAATCACCCCTGTGATTTACAAATGTCCTACCAGTGCTGAGAAACGAACACAGTTTCTCTGTTGCAGTCACTGTTTCCCTTCTCGTGGCTACTTCTGTGCTAAAGCACTGCTGGATTTTGAGCCTTACCTTCAGCTTTGGTCTCAGTCCTTCTCCCTGCTCAACCTTGCCCCTGGGTGAGCTCTTCACGTTTTCCTTCCTTCTTCACTTACCTGAGTCATGTTTCTTCACCATCTGCCATATTATGGTCCATCCTGCTCTTGAGTCTTGATACAAGTTTAGTCTCCTGGGTTTTTTTGTTTCTTTCCATTTTCTTTATTTATCCCCTAGGTTTTCCCTACCCTTTTTGTTTTACTTCACTCTTTGGTTGCAGATAGTGCTCCGTGTCCAGCTTTGTAGAATGCATTTCATGCCACTTCTTGGGGTAAAGCTTTTTCTTGCTCACAAAGCAACTCTTTTCCCCCTTTTGTGTCATTACTGTTTATTCCATTGTCTTCTGAAATGCATTTCAGATCCATTGATCTCAGTGGGACATACCGTATATGAAATTACATGGGTAGTCATGTTTTTGTGGGGTAGGGTTTTAAAAGTAATGTCTTCTCTAAAGGTTCACCACTGTGTATTTTGTCTAGGCAATAATCTTAAGCTCACTTCAAGCAGTTCTGGAGCTCAAGACCTGAATAGGAGGTGTTAGAGTGTGTGTAGGCATTTGTTTTCCCTGTGTGTGTGAGGTGTCTAATACACACACAAAAAAGTGTGTTCAATCAATGGCTTCCTGAATATGAATGTAAGATATTCTCAGAAGTGCCTTCAATACGTGGTGGCATTTGTTCTTTTCTACTTAGCATTTACAGTTTTTCTCACTTTTTATATTAAAACTAAATGTTGACATGCAAGAAAAATAAATTTTCATATATGTCTTAAATAGTGACAGCGCAGAATGGAGCCCTGGAGGAGAAGCAAGTTGCTCTTCAGGCCCAGTTTGGTGGTGACCAATTGAAGTCACAATTTTCATAGAATCATCATAGAATGGTTTAGGTTGTAAGGGACCTTAAAGATCACCTAGTTCCAACCCCCCTGCCACGGGCAGGGACACCTCCCACTAGACCAGGTTGTTCAAAGCCCCATCCAACCTGGCCTTGAACACTTCCAGGGATGGGGCATCTACAGCTTCTCTGGACAACCTGTTCCAGTGTTTCACCACCCTCATAGTGAAAAATTTCTTCCTGATATCTAATCTAAATCTACCTTCTTCCAGTTTGAAGCCAATACCCCTCATCCTATCCCTACACGGCCTTGTGAAAAGTCCCTCTCCGGCTTTCCTGTAGGCCCCCTTCAGATACTGGAAGGCCGCTAAAAGGTCTCCGCAGAGCCTTCTCTTCTCCAGGCTGAACAATCCCAACTCTCTCAGCCTGCCTTCTTAGGAGAGGTGCTCCACCTCTCCTATTTTTGTCTCGAGGTGCTCCACCTATTCATTTTGTGCAGCTTATCAATGGTTTGAACTCTTAAGAGGGTCTTGGACTTCCAGGTTGGGGTTTGGTCGATGAGATGGTCCTACTGGCCTGTGTAGTCTGGCATTTTGTGCTCCATAGTAGTGAGTAGCTTAGAGCGGTGGGCAGCAGTGAAGTACATCTTCCTGGGGAAAGCGTTTGCTGACTTTTTTGGAGGGGGTGGATGTGCAGAGCATGAGAGTTTATGTCCCACCGGATTCTTTGAGTATTTTAAGCTGTACTTTTATAACTCTGAAAGTTCTTATTGTCCAAAGAGATTTCCATTCCCTTTTTTAAAATCATCTAATGATCTTGATTTTGGAGACAGCTGTTTCGTCTCTTTGCCTCAGTTTTCCTATTTATAAAACAACAGAAAATGTATCTGTGTCTCAGGAGTTCTGTGAGACTTAATTAGCAAATGTTTATACAGCCTTTTGAAGATACAAAACTCTATATAGATGCTAAGTATTATTGTTACCACCAGCTGTTTTGTTCTAATTTCAGTAATAAAAGTTTCAGTGCTGGTGGTTGCATTACCGTTGTTTGAGATATAGGTTAGTTTTTGTGAAGGCTGGAGACATCGAGGGTGGTGGTAACAGCAGTGGTGCAGACCATACCGAGGTACAATGTGTGGGAGAGCTGAGATGAGAGAAGCTGTGCTTCCAGCTATGAAATCTTTGTGAAGAACTTCCTAAAAAAAAAAAAACAAACCACAAACCCAAAAAACAACAAAAAAAACCCAAAAACAAAAACAAAAGTTAAAAAAAAATTAAAAGTCCATAACTGGGAAAGAATAAAACCTCTTCTGCTGCAGTATGCCAGCATTTACAAGTCACAGGGCTAACTGGGGGGTGGTCTGTGTCACACAGTGTCTCAGCTGGTTAGAAATGAGCTGGCAGCAGTTGCATTTGTGACACTGGCATGTAAAAGAAGGGGTCTTTTAGAGATGATTGATAATTGGTAGTATAGGAAAAGAGACGTGGTATAAATCACAATTAGCCTTTAGGATTTTTTTTTTCGGTTTACTTTTGTAAAACACCCATGACTTAATGCTGACATATTTTTGTTAATGTTCTTGTGCTTATCTCACATAACCAGCTTGTTAAAAGAGGATCTGAACACTTTTTAAGCCTCGGCCTTATAAATTGTGAGAAAGAGAAAAGAAGATTGATTCCAACAGGCTTGAAGGTAGATTCATTTCTCTTCTAGTTAGCAAAATGAGAGAGGGGGGTAAAATTAAACTGAAGACCTAGTGGGACAATCAGTTGTAACCAGGTAGAAAATCATTAGGTTTAGCTCTAATGTACAATTTAATTGTAAAACTTCAACCTAAAAGAATATAAATGCCAGGGAATTCTGATTTTGGTAAATTGATGATAATATCTCCAAGTCATTTCTGCCTGAAATAATAAGGGTAAGAAAAAAAATAAAGTAATAACAAAGGAACATTGAGGGGGGAACAATTATTTTGCTAGCGTCTCCTGAGGATCTGAGGGGGTTACTCAGCCACATTATAAGAAGAATCTTGCGCTGCTGGAATGTTGGAGAGGACTGATAATAATTGTGCTTTGAAGAAAGCTTCTCTGTTCTTTTTACTGTAAACATCTGAGATAAGATGGAAAAGTTTGGAAGAACGCAACACCTTCTGTGAGTTCTTTCAGCATTCTTAATTGCTCGTTATGAGATCTCAATTTGAATACTGTTGTTAGGTATTTTTAGGGGAGTCTAGTTTACTAAGTCAGGCTGTCAGACTGCCTATAACAAGTCATCTGTTTCTAATCGTATCTTAATATCTAGTGTAATGCTTATTTAAATTGCTAGGGATGTTTCCTAATAGCTTCTGGATCAGTTCTAATTATGAAGAGCTGAATCAGTTAACACATTAGGGAGACCGCAGAAATCTGGATCATGGGCAGCATGATTTCATAGTGGCTGCATTGCAAGGACTTCTCAAACAGAAATGATGCAAAGCAGGGAACTGATTCAGTCCTTTATGATTATGTGTAAGCAAATTTTCAGGCAACTTTGAACATCGTTAAACAGCAAGAAGAAAAAGCACCAGCCTTCTTTTTTTCATTTTTCAGTTTTAGGGAAATCCTATTTTAAAAATAACCATAAAGCATGCAACCACAAAGTCCTTCTGCATAGAAATAGAAGCAGTTTGAACACATAGAGGTAGATGATAGAACCTTGAAGCCCATATGGAGATGTCCCAAATGCCGGATGGTAAGTTCAGAAAAATATTGCTTTAGCGGCTCAAAATATTTTCAGTAGCAAAGTGGAAGACAGTTCATAGTGTTGTATTAAAGGTGTTCTCTCTTTATGGTGTGAGACTGGTGACACCTCATTTTGAATAAAAGTCTGGGTTTTCTTGTGGTTTTCTGTAGGAAAGAGCAACTATGTTATGCTCCCCACATACAGTGGTACAGCAATTTCATAGGAATTTCTTTTTCTGTTCTCCTAGACTGTAACACATAGTAGCATAATAGCTATCTTTTGAAGTACAGAAAATCTGCCTAAGGGGCCATCATTTTAAAGTATAATATGAAATGCTGTTTTAATAAGGTTGGCTCCTTGCACATTTCAAGTGCAAGGAAATGTGTGTGTTGAAACCTTGCTAATCCTTCATTTGCACAAAGTATTTGGCTCGCTCCCTAACTGTCAAGGAATTAATGGTGTGCTTCAATGAGATCTTGCATTACTAGACTGTAATTATTTTTATAAGAGATTCTACACTGTATTTGATGGTGCTTTATGAATTATCATAATAAATAAAATGAAATTGCCATTGTCAAAATACATGAGCAAAGTAATCTGATTCTTATTGTTTGCATACTCACTGGCTCACGAAATTAAGGGATTTCCAGTGGACTTCCAGGCCGTTCATACAAGTTGGTGAGGTTTGCTGTGATGTATTGTTTTGCTTGTGCTTGTGACAAGTAAAACAATGGTGTAGCTGGCAAGAAGCAACTCCGTTGACGAGGTGGCAACACATCTCTCCGGTACTGCCTCCTTTGGCCTTGTACTCGAAAAGGGAGCAGAGAGGCAACGCATATATTGGTTCACTTAATGAATTCAGGTCCTCATCTGAACCATGACGGCGTGACCTCTGACAGTTATTGTATGGTAACAGGCTTTGAATTAAGTTATTCAGAGGAGCGCTTACAGCAGAGATGTCAGGACGGTGCAGGCATATCCAAGCCGATTTTAATTGCATTCTCCCAGTACCAGAAGCAGGCTACAGTTGCATGGGACATGGTGGACTCCATGCCTCTTGGCTGAGGACAGAGGTCCTTGCTGCCATGGCTAGACTGGGTCCAGTACCCGAACCTGGGCGTGGTGTCTGCACTGTTGACACATCCTCCATCTGCACGCTTTTCTGGAGATCTGCACCTAGCTAAAGCAGACTATATAGAAGATAGTACATATCATTTGCTTTTCGGGCAGATAGAGTCAGTGGGATAAAGTTTCAATTTCAGGGTATCTACCTAAGATTTTCCCTTTGGTTCGTTCATATGGTCATAGTTCCTCCAGATCTTAGCCAGTGACTGGAGGCTTGTTGTACTAGGCACTCAATTTCAAGAGAATTTTATTCTTTAAACATTGTGTCTATTTTTAAAGTCAGATAATCTATAAAACCTGTTTAAAGCTGTGAGCGATCATTACATCATCTAGTTTGACCTCCAGAGTGTATGAAGGAGGAGAGTTCCTGCCCTTCTATTTCTGTAGAAAAATATAAACCAAGATTTCATGTCCTTCCTCTCCATGATAGACACAATAATTTAAACTGCCTGCCTCTGGCAAACACTGGCATTTTTCACCAAGTTCATTAGTGAATATTTAGTTTTTCTGTGTTTAAATTGTATGGTGTTACCCTCTAGATACTGTTGTTTGTGTTTAGATATGTTTTTTGGCACATAGCAAATGCAGTATAGATTTCTTCCTCTGCATAGAGAACTTCTCCCCCAAAACCTCATGGGCTAAAAGCAGATAATCCTAGAGTTTGTGCTTCTTTCGCTTCATGCTTCACTGTATAAATTGTATAAACTCAGATCACTTTCTGAGCCACTATATACTTCTCTGCATAATTGTTTTTGGCTCACATAGCAGACTGAGACACTTGGTTGCAAAACAGTTTCGAAGAGTTAAAGTCTATATTACCCTGTGGGAGAATACATGGAAACGTTGGAGAGGTTCTTGTGCAGGTTCACCTTGACATTTGAGAGACTCAGGGCCTTTCTACCTCCTAGACCGTGGAGATGGTGTTGTACAGCAACTGGGATGTCCAGATGCATGCTATGCTAGCAGTCCCCATAATGCCAGCAGTAACACTTTTTCTCCGTGTCCCTGTCTCCCTTCGGGCTGCTACTGAACAAGATTTGCAGATGTCACTTCGGGCAATTAAGTAAATTGAATCCATAAGACTGTGTGGGAGTGTGTCACAAGTGATGCAAGTCCTCCTTGGTCTTAAACCCTCCCTCAGAGAGCTTTAGTGCAGTGACTTCTTTAGGGTGTAAAGAAAAGGGCAGGGTAATTTTACAGATGACCTTGCTCTGTATGTGCTCTCTGCATGCCTTCCCTACATGGGACTGTTGCTTCCAGTAATGAGGAAACGTTCTGAGGCAGTGTTGTTGCCATGATGACATAAAATAATGGAGACTTCCAGATACTCCCCTGTTCTTACCCTGTGATCCCTTCAGGGATCAACTGACCTTAAAAATGATGCAGATATGGAGCTTGAGGTCATTTTTGTTGTACAGAAACTTTTTTTTTATAGGCATCGGGATGGTAGTGTTGCACTCACTGATTAGAAACCATATGTGATTAGCATTCTTAGTCTAAATGTGTGCTCTCCACTCTGGACGTGCATTTCCCCTAGAGCTTCTAGAAATGCACGGAGTCATTGCTCTGGCAGAAAAAAAAAAAAGGCAAGGCTTTTGCCCTCTCTTGCTCTTTCTCATTTATGCCTTTAAGACAATATGCGTACGTATTCTGTGCAAATAGTTTTTCAGTTTTTTTCCAATTTCACAACAGCTGTGTAACTTGCTTTTTGTCAAGATACAGTGTCTTCCCTAGGAAAACCGCATCTGGCAATGTACATATGTCTTCAGCAGTTGATACGTTCCAGACAATGATACAGTTCATGTACTGTGAATCTGATAGAGCGTAGACTCTGGTGTACAGTAGTACTCAAACGTCTGTGGCTTAGCATAAAGTCTTCTCCCCCTTCGCTGGATGTAGTGAACAGAAATCTTTTGTTTCAAAACTTAGCAAGAATTGCCTAAGACCTACCTTGACCAGTTTGAAGGTATTCTTCAGCCCTGTTGGAAATGTTCACTGATAAAGCTTGGTAGCGGTGTTCATGAAGGAGCTGCCCTCAACTGTGGGGGAGAGGCTTGATTCAGGATCAAAATCGTGATCTATAAATACTTATTTTTTCCACAGATAGTAATGGGACAACTTCTCTGTCTGACTGTTGTTTAACTTAAATTGTGAGATTGAGGCCCAAAATCTCAATTTTAAAAAAACCAACAACCCACAACAAAAAACCAAAACAAACCCCAACAGAATTTGTGTGCTTGTTTTATTAATAGAAACTTAGATCATTTGGAAACAATTTAAAAGAATTTGTTACCATTCTTGTTATTTTTTTTTTTTGGATATGCATCTTAGTGTGAGACACATCTTTTGTTTCAAGTGTGTACTATTTTAAACGAGTGTGATGTTGTCTTGAAAACTCTCCTGGGCAATGTCTAACTCCAGACATAAAAGCAAATAAACCAAGAAAAACCCTCTGTTTATCTGAGATGAGAGGGCTTTTTTAAGAAAAAGAGAGAGAGAGAGGATCTAAAACTACCTAATGGTCTCCCTTGTCTCTTTTAAGTGTTCCTTAATGTTCTTCTGCAGTCCTCCAGAATTACTCCATCTCACTGGTATGTCACTGGGATATGAACTACAAAGAAGTCTTAAAATGCTACCATCTTTAGACTATATAGTGAAGAGTGGCTGAAAGTGCTGCAATACATTGTTTCGTATAGGTTGATTCTGATTTTACTCTGTCCAGCTGTACGTTTCAGATGAGAGATGGAAATTCAGATATTGATGTGAGTGCTTAATGACAAATAATGTATTTTGGGCACTTCCTGCACCCTGGTGAAGTAAACATGAGGATTAACATCTTGAGTTCAGGGCTGTTCACTTTATGAAAAGCTGAGATCTCTTGCGTGCAAAGTTGCCTATTTAGAATTTCTGAAGATAAAGAGTGAAATATGGCAACTCACCCTCAGTTTTACTGTTCAGTATTTCTTCAAACAAAATTAAGCAAGTTTTACTATAAACTCGTCTAAGCTCTTCTCCATTGAAGTCATCACGGTTTCCAGTTGCTTGCTAGGCTGAAGAATCAGCTGTCATGATTTCACAGAATCTCAGAATGATAGAGGTTGGAAGGGACCTCTGGAGATCATCTAGTCCAACCCCCCTGCCAAAGCAGGGTCACCTAGAGCAGGGTGCACAGGAACACGTCCAGGCGGGTGTAGAATGTCTCCAGAGATGGAAACTCCACCACCTCTCTGGGCAGCCTGTTCCAGTGCTCTGCCACCCTCAAAGTAAAGAAGTTCCTCCTTGAGATGGAACTTCCTATGTTCAAGTTCGTGCCCGTTACCTCTTGTCCTGTTGCTGGGCACCACTGGAAAGAGCCTGGCCCCATCCTCCTGACACCCCTCCTTTAAGTATTTATAAGCATTTATAAGATCCCCCCTCAGTCGTCTTTTTTCCAGACTGAAGAGACCCAAATCCCTCAGCCTTTCTTCATAAGAGAGGTGTTCTTGTCCTCTAATCATCTTTGTAGCCCTCCCAGTATTGGCACTGTAGAGGTAGGCGTACCAGCAGTGGTAAGTGATGTGAAGATGAAGTAGTGAGGGCTGTTGACTGGGGAATGGGCAGAATGGGCTGGAGATAACGTATGGCGGGATCATTTCCCCTCTGAAAACTTCAGTATGTGATTGCTGAGAGATAGGAGAGCCTCCGGGGTCCCCTGCCATGAGACACTTCAGTGTGTTTTCACTCAATTCTTTCTCTATCTAGACTTACCCCTGTAAAGGCTAACAGTTCAGTGGGAAGGACACCACTAATTTTCTTGCTTATAAACCCTGTGTTTTTCATAGCATCCACTGTATGGATGGAGCAAAAGAAACTGGCTTTGTTTCCATGTATTTTCACAGTCTCCAGATCTTTTTGCACTGGCTGCGGACCTGTATGGTTAGCTACCAGTCAGTGAAGACCAAAATGACTGTCCCAGTGACCCTGGAAATTAAATCCCCAGCCATGATATCGGGTGAGGCTATGACAGTGGTAGCAAACAGAGGTCTGGAGTGGGGAATGTCAGTGCTGCCGTTTGGGAAATCAGAGCTTGTAGCTTTTATCCCTCTTTTGCAGAGCCCTGGGATTTTTCTGTTATCTTGAGTTCAGTCTGCTAAGTCTTGTGAAAACAATAAACTGTCTCACCTCCAGTACCGTGATTTTATCTTGAATTAATAATAAGTTGTCTTTTCTCACAAAGACGAGTACTTTTGTTTGAAACTGAAATTCCTTTATCTTCTTGGGGATTCTAACATGTTAGCTAATACACTAAATATGGGATTTTTTCCTAATAATCCTTTTGCTGTCAGGCGCTTTGATCTGCCCTGGATTTTAATGACTCATTTAAAAACAGATATCTGTTTTGGCAATTTGACTGTGATGCTCTCTCCCAAATCAGTTACCATTTTGAGAATGACATCTGAGTCTGCCTATGTTTCTGCATGACTGGAAACTGTCACTACTCATTTAAACTTATTAGTGCTGGAAATGGATATGCTGGTTCATCTAACGGGGATGAAACGTGAGGCACCGGCATTCAAACTCAAGCGTTGTTCCCAAGAGTAAAGGAAGAGGTGACCGTAGTCATGAGAGCTTGGACAATTAGGGATGAAATCTGCATTGCAGCTCAAAGAGGTGTTGAGTGCATTGCTAAAAGCAGGTTGTGGCATTTTTGGACAATTCAAGAAAGTACTGTGTTTTCAGATAAAAGTTTAGTAGAAGGATACAGTGCTTTAGCTGAAGATTATGCCGTGAAAGACGCTCAGTTTTGCTCTCAAGAGGATCCGAAGTTGGGAATACTCATTTTGTGAGGGGGACAACGAGCATTTGAGAAATTATATTATTTAAGAGGGCAGGTGCAAAGCTCTGACTGAAAGTTGGGCCTCTGTAATGGCTCTTGAGAGTCCACACATACACTGAAGGTATGCAAAATGATTCTTAAAAATGCAGACCTGGAGAATGAAGGCTGCGATCCTCCATCTATCTTTAAAGGACCAGACGGGCTAGGGACACAGGAGCACTGCTGGCACATGGTCACTTTTCTTATCTAAAAAGGTGGTGAGACAAAAGGAGTCCCGGGGGAGCCTGAGCTGTAACCAGCCCTTACCATAACTCTGCCACTGCTCTTCTTGAAAGGCCATAGTGTGCAAACCCATATTTTTTAATTTCTTCACTATTCTTCCACTCTATTATCTCTAAATATATTCCCCGAGCAGGGATTATTTTACCCTACCTCTTCCCTTACTTGCATGCCTAAATACAAGCCCAGAGCTTGCTTATAATGGGAGTATTTTGATTGACAGTACCTTCGCCATTTGAGACTAGTGGTGTGCTAAAATGAACAACTGGCATTTCAGAAACCGTAAAATTGACCTGACAAAGTGTGATTTTAATTCTTTTCTTTTTGTCTTCCCTTCTCTCACCACATTGTAGATGTGTCTTAATTCTGATACTGTCATGCAGTTATGTCACTGGTTAACATCTCTGCAACCTATGGAGAACATACACTCTGAAATGCTCAAGTGTCAGCTGGTAAAGAGAACTTAAATGATAGAGTTATAAATTAATCTTGTTTTAACCTTTTTCTTTCCCCCTAAATAGAATTCAGACTGCAGCAGTAATACAATGATCTTGACTGAAGCTGATGGCTGATAGAGAGTGCAAAAGTGACTTTCAAGGTCATGGGAATGGTTAGGACAGACTAGATGTTCCTAATGGGTTTGCGACTTCCATACTACCCCTCAATAACCCATTGATTTCTCTGTAGCAAACTAAGAGGTGTGACCGTCTGCCTAACTACCAGCCTTTTTAAGATGAGCTTACAGTTCTGCCAACCTCCAATGCAATGGCTCTTTCTTCTCTTGACAGGTAATAATACTGGGAGGAAAAGGAAGTTTTGCAACTCTTAAAAAAAAAAAAAAAGGCTGTTAAGATTCCTTTAAAAATAAATTAAAAACAAACCCAAAAACTCAATGAGTCATAGTTTACGGAAACATCAGCTTTTTTTTTCTTTTCTCTATGATGATAACTAGATGTAATTTTTTGCCATTTATTCCAAAAGAAGGCAAACTTTGCTACGCTTCAGTATCACAACCCTATTTAAAGGAACACTATAAAAGTTCCATCCATCGTTAAAATGAGGGTGCTTCTGAACAATTACTAGAATCCCTTCGCATCAGGCTTGAACATTAAATAAAAGGAAGTGATGAATCAGTTGAAAATGTATGAGGAGTTTCCAAAAGGCACAGTATAAATAACCAAGCTGGGCATTTTCAGAAATGCTTATAAGGCAAGCCATTTTCATTGTAGCAACTAGTCTGCAGCTCACTGATTTGGAAGAGAATGCTACTTCCAATAACAAAATTAATTTCTGTAACACCATAGTGAGACTTTGGCTCAGATTAAAACTGAAATATTCCCTTATTGAAGCACTAATGTTAATTACTGAATGAGGGATCTCTTTCAAGTAAAATCATGTTTCCTGTATGAAGTAGTTGACCTGATCTTAAAGAAAGGTCTTACCTGATCATCCTTTGAGGTATTGCAATAGGCATTACACATTTTTACAGCTCTTATGCTAAATAACACTGTAAAAGGATGTACTTTAATCTAATGGAGGTGTGCTATATGTCAAATTACCAGCTCATGGGGACCATCCTTTTCTCTCTGATTTTTTTTTTTTTTCACAACTCATTGGGTTCTCGCTTTGGATATCTGTTGTGTATAAGGTTTCCTCTTGACCTACTGGAAAAAAAAAAAAGTTGTTTTCTGATATTAAATGGAATAATTTTATTTATTTTGCTTTGTTTTCCCAGACACTTGAAATAATGATATATCTAATCTGTTCCATTTTGTTCTCACAATTGCAGTAGTGTAGAGCATCAGAAATCTTGTTTGTCCTGGAACTTGAAAGGGTAGTTGCTATGGTAACCAGGCACTATATATCCCATTTGGGACTTGAGTTAGGTGTGCACGCTTCATTTAACTTTCTAGTAGTCCTCTCGAAATGTGTTAAGTCTATGAACTCCACTAAAACATCATTTCTGATGTACTAAGGAAAAGTAATTCCTCACTCTCTCTCTGCCCCCTTTCATAGAATCATAGAATTGCCTAGGTTGGAAGGGACCTTTGAGATCATCTAGTCCAACCAACAACCTAAAACAGACAAAACCCATCACTAAACCCTTTGTTGCATCCCATTTGCTCATGCCTTCTTTCTCCCTCCATATGTTCAGTAAGCGACTGGAGATGCTGCTCTGGAGCTTCCCAGCTGCAGGGAGGCAGCAATGGAGGTGCTGGCCCAAGCTTTTGGGCTCCAGCCCTCCCTCCGTTGACACAGCGGCTGTGGGAAGGAGACATCCCAGGAGCTGAGCACGATGCGTGGACACCCAGCCGATTGGGCGCAGGGCCTGGATGGGCAGGGTCTGCACCGCTGGGGTCCTGCTCCTGAAAAATCACTTTCTCTTCCCCGTGCTTTAAAATCAGGCAGGCAGGAGCTCTGGTGACTGCCAGCTGGTGTCCTGTGCCCTGCTGAGGCGTTGCTTCCTTCTGAAGCAGAGCACCACATAGGTAGGTGCTCCCTTTGGAGTTAGTGCCCCGGAGGCTGGACCTTGTCCAGGGCGGTTCAAGCAGTTCCTTTTCATCAGCCCTTTCCTAAGAAGGTAACAGAAGTCAATGGGGCTGCATGTGCACTTAAAGGAAAGGAGGAAATCTTGATGGGGGTGAACTGTTAGGAACCATTGTGTAAATATTTTTACATTATCCAGTAAGAATATTTCCCTCCTCTTTGATTTTTATGCTTTTTTTGCCAAGCTCTAATCAAAAGAGGCTTGGTTTTTAAGACGCAGGCATCTCCCACATGCAAGAATGTGTCGGCGGCTCTCTTTCTTCTTCTGTGTAAGATGTTCTCTCTTATTTTGGGTGATGTTTTACCACTCCTCCTGCGGTAGGGCTGTGGGCCAACCCTGTCAGTGGCCGCAAGCGCTCAAACGAAGCAGAGCACAGGCTGGATCACAGATGATGGGCTGGGTGCCCCTCTGAGCTTGCAGCTGGATTGAATTATGGTGCTGGGTTTGGGTTTCTTTACAATCTGGCTGAGGGGTTTAGCACCATCTGTGAGCTGTTTGTAGACAGCAGCGGGTCTCACGTTCTGGAGTACATTTGGGTGAGAGAGAAGAGAGGCTGGGAGGGACGGCAACCTCCGTTGCTGATTGTAGTGTACTTCACATGCACATTTGGTCGAGATGCCCCTGGACTAATTAATCATCCCAAAAATTCTTTGTAAGAGTCTTTCTCACCATGGTCAGATCCCACTAGCTTGCTACATTCAACTTTTGTAGGCTTTTTGCTAGGTAACTTGGGACATCTGTAAATATTTATTCAGTTCCAGCTGGTAGCTTCCTCTTGCCTACTTCTCTTCAGCATTGAGTGATGGCTGTGGCGCCTATGGGGTAAAAAAAAATTAAAGAACAGATGGATCTTTCTTGAGCCCAAACTGCCTTTTGGCCCTGCTCGTGGTGGGGTTTCCATGACTTTCTGATAAGTAAGAGGCAATTTTCCTAAGTCAGGGGTTTGAAAACTTCCATTTGCCAGGATATTGTGAGGTGATTCTTCTTTTTCTTTTTTTCCCCTTTCTTTTTTTTTTCCCTCCCAGAAGCACAGAGGGGAATCTAGTTCTCACCTAATATTTCCAGTTCCTCTTTACCCTTGGAGAAAATTCCTTTACAGATTTTGGGGGTTATTTTTGTTTTGTTTTGTTGTGGTTTTGTTTTGATTTGTTTGTTTGTTTGTTTTTCCTTTTTTTTTTTTTTTTTTGAGCCAGTTTTGGTAAACAAGTTGAACTTGCTCAAGGCTAGAGATACAAAGAAATTTAGGGTGGTGACCTGAGGCCTTATGCTGAGACATGTTTGCAGACCAGCTCTGTTACCAACTTGGAAGCCATAGGTAATTTGTTTTCTCTGTAAGTGTCCCCGAAGAGGAGGCAAACGGAAGATATTTCAAAAAACAAAGCTCGTAGTCAGCTTTCTGCCTTTCCTGGTGGTGGAGGAGAGGGAGTTATTGTGCGTGTCCACAGTTCTTCTTTTCCCCTCTTTTATGATCTTTGGTAGTTGGGAGTGGGGTAATATTTTACATAATTATAATTGGAATTTTGTTGTTGATGCTTTGCATCTCAGTCCTGACTTGAATGCAAATAACCATTTCGTTAGGCAGAACAGGTATAGTTTATACCCCCGGGACACTGATTGAGAATAACTGTGTAAGGCGGTAGATATTTCCCTTCCCTCATGCAAATTCGGTGGGAAACATTTGCCCAACCCCCTCTTTGTTCTTTAGTCTTGTTTAACTTGGAACATAATGGAGTGAAACATGGGGTTTGTAACAGCTTACAAAGGGGAAAAATGAGAAGTACAGACTCTTTAATATTTATCTTTTCTTCCTGGTTGGGTACAAGCTAAGCAGAGAGCTCCTGCACCTGCTGCTGTGTCCCAGTGCTTGCGCTGGGAAGCGCTGGGCTTCGTCGCTGGGAAAAGTTCTCACTTGGTCTGGGCAGGTTGTGACAGAGGGGTGTGATTTTCAGTCCCAGTTTTGCAAGGAGATTCACAGTGAAAATAATACCAGGAACTGTCAAATCACAAAGGATTTTCAGATTTCTAAAAAGCAATATGCCGAGCTAAAGTTCGATTTTTTTTTTTTTTTTTTTTTTTTGGAACTGCCTAAGCATTGATACATGGGGAAGTTATTATTTCTTTGCGTGGCTAGAGGACTGCCAGCTTTCACACTGTCACGGAGAAACCTAATGTAACCTGAATAACACATAATTATGTCTCGATGGAACTTAAAAATACGATTTACAGGGCCGACAGGCTCTTTGTTGTATCAGCATTGTGTGGTTGTAGTGCAAACAGAAATGCACTTCAAGTATCTAGAAAAAAAATTAGTCTGAAAAATATGTCATGTTTGTAATTCTGTGAATTGTTATGTCTCTTAGTAAGTCTTGTATGCAAAACATTTTTACTTCCCTCAGGAAGACAGGTGATTAAACATAATATTCACATTTTCCTGTTGCTGCAGTATTTTTGCATCTCGGTAACAAGCATTTCTTTTTTTTTAATCCATCTGTACCCACTGCGTTTGGTTTTGCCCACGGAAAGCAGTCTTCATTTCTGGCAGTTTCATGTAAATCAGTCACATTTTTGGGGATGAAGCTTTGCCATGCTATTGCTACTCATGCAGGACTGGGGAGGAAGTATTTGAATTCCCGGCTGCGTGTTGACAACACTGTGGTCAAAACTTTTTTTTTTTCTTGGTCTCCTCAGCAGCCATCCCACCATTGCCGGTATCGGTATAAATAATGAGTGGTTCAAAAAAATGAACTAAGTGACTTAAACTCCCATTTCTATAAATATAGCATCTTCCTGCCTAGTTTTCCTGAGAGAATTTGTTCTAATGTTGTTTGCTCCGCAGAATGTGGAATATATTAATCTCACTACTTTCACAAGGGTAAATCGGGGGATCTTGTGAAGTCACTGTCCCACCGTCGCTACTAAGCAAATATTAGTTAATATTAAAGTTTAATTTAGTTAATTTATGAATATTATACATGATGAAGCTATTACAGACAAGTGCTTAGGTGTTTTTACACTGTAGGTGGAATGTGTCATCTCTCAGTGGAACAGCGACCTGCGTCTCAAGTAGAAGATAATGTGCACAGACTGAATACTTTATCTTCATTCTGCTGCTGTACTCGAAGTCATCCTGCGTCTACATTAATTTCCTATAAGGAAAGATTTAGAATTTCGAAATCCTGGCCTGAGCATCATTCTTCTGAAGTAACAATAAATTGGCATGTAGGCTTGCCATCTCATGGTTGCTTAAGGTCCTGAGGCAATATTTAGCGTAACAGAATATGCAGTGCTCCAGTTAACACAATCATCTCTTATGCACGAGGATGCACTTATGCCTTTCAAGACAAAGAACCTTTTCACTGTACGACCAGCTATTATTCTGTTAATTCTTTGTGGAGAATTGCCACATCTTTGTTTTCCTTTGGGTGGAGAAAGAGTTTGGTATGTTCTCACTGAAGAGCCCAGAGTTTGAAGCCACAACACTTACATGAAGATTAACTTTTTTTAAGGACTTGAGGGTCCCCATGGGGTTGCCTGAAGCCCGTTAATCAAAGACTGAATTTTCAGCCTCATATATTAGTTATGTTTGTCCAATTCCTAGAGGGACAGTAAATCAAACTAATCTTAATTAAATTTAAGCATGTGATAGGAGGAGCCAAAAAAAGATATGTTTGAAATATTGTAGAGTTTAAAGCTTGAAAGGATTATTAGACAAGCAAACTGTTACTTTTTCTGGTTAAAATGTAAATACTTTTTAAATTCACATTTCTGTAAATACATTTTAACTTAATCATTTTTAGACTCGAGTTAGACTTTCGGTAATACACTGGCTACTGTGCTTTTGTCTTCATGAGAAGAGTATTTTTCAGACCAGTAGGTTGAAAACTCATTTGATAAGCCTGTCTTGTCATCTAAGCCTGTAAATTGTTTTGATCAACTTTGCAACTGTAATAGTAATCTTAATATGAGAAACAAAATTCCTATAGTGGATGTTTCCTTCCATATGCTAGAAGGGGACGAAGCTAAAAGCGATAAAGATGGTAGTCACTTACATGTGTGGGTTTTATATGTATTCTTAAGTTGACGTAAATGTTCTATTTAAATCCTACGCTAGGAATTATTAGAAGTGTGAGACCATGCAGAATTACTTAACCTCCTGGGGACGTCTGCATTTTAACAAAACACATCAGTTTTGCATCTCTAGGTTTATTAATTGTTTCTGAGGAAAATCGCTCTTTTGATTTAAATCCAATAGAAACTTCTTTTAAATACTTGTCTTCATCAGGCCAATATTGCCCTCTTTCAAAACAACAAGACATCTCTCCACTTCTGGTTCCAAAGGGCATCTTTAGTGTTCTTTCATATCTCTTCTTTTTATATCTTGTAAGAAAACCTGTGCACAAATAGACATCACCAGCGTATTTTTTTTTCTTTTTTTTTGCATTAAATTAGATTTCAGTGCTCCAGAGCTGTGAAAGACAGTATTAGCTTTGGTCTTTCTTCTAGAAACACCTTAGTTAAAAGCTGTCACTTACTTCTCCTTGGCCCATTTCTTCATTCATCTAGTTCTAAAACAATTCCTAGAAGTTTGGAGGAAGTTTTTGCGCACAGGGTATGCTCGGTGTAATCCATTGACATAATTTATATATTTCATAGGTCTATGTCCTAGATGGGCAACCTGAAGTAGCTGGTTTATGGGGTTTTTTTGGCATGGTACGCCACTGACAGCAGTGTTTTGAGCCTCCTGGGAAATTAAGCTGTTTCCTCCTGAATATGATCTTGATGCATAGAAAGGGTTCTCCGTCTTCTTTTCCCTGTGCGTCTCCCATGTGCATCCTCCCTTTATTTTAGCAGCCTTTGTTTCATCCTGCCAAACACATGGAGACTGTGGATTTATTATTAAACTCTTAATGAGAGTGCACAAATTGTTTTGAAGTTGAAGACAAACACCACTGCTTGGGCTATGTAAATAATGCAGTGGGTTACCTGACATACTGGAGAGGCTTCTAGAGTTTCTCACCTCATCACATCTCCTGCAAACAATTGGTAAAGGTCGGCTTCTAGTTAGGCTGGTAACTGTTACTTTCTTCATTAGGTTTTAAACGGGGTGTCTCTCTTCTCTGGTTTTTGCAATGTGTCAAAAAAATGAAACTTCCCAGGAGAATTACCAAAATTTTCCACTTTCTTTCCTTTAATGTGTTCTGCTGAAACAGAGCTTGAGAGGTTTGCTGAGCACCCAGCCACTGTCCTTGCTTTTGGCAGGCTTCTGAACTGACAATCTAATAAATTGCAATGATACAGACGTTGTTAACATTTAATTAAAATTCCAACATGCACAGCCGTTCTATATTCACAGGCAAACCCGTGTATTTAGTAAGAGTTTAAGACTGGGCCCTTGCCAGCTTGGTCGCAGCGTCACCCACTTCAGCTGAGCTGTGTTCTTGCTTCTACTAGGAGAAAAATCTGGTTTCCATACTGCCAAACAGGCAGCTTCAGTTTAGGATACGTTTGTTGTCGTCTGCAGATCTTGAGGCTGCAGAATTGTCCTACTCCATGTGATATATTGCCAGATTTCTGCTCTGTGAAAGGGGACGGAGATGGTGAAAGAGAAGAAATGAAGAGGGTTGTGCCTAGTAGCTTCATGAGTTTGAATTAAACCTGCTCTGAACATAGCAAAAACTTTCTCCTTTTGTTCTAAGCTGGGTAATATAGGTGTATGAGATATGTTTTGTGCTACCTGTGTTGTCAGCCTTCCCATTATAACTTCCAGTTTTGTATCTTGGCCCTGAGTTTATTGCTTCATGCAAAGATGTGGCATAACCTCTTTCAGCCTACAGTGAACACTATTTTGTCCACATCTTTCTTGCATTTGTTTACCGATTGGGGTTTTGTTTTTTTTTTTTTTTTGTTTCAGCACCATCAATGTGATCTATCCAAAATTGCAAGTCTAAAAGAAGCTTTGAATCATTAAAACAACAAGGTGATGGACATTATTTTAAATGGTAGAGTAGATTTCTGCTCTTATTTATCTATTTTCCCCAGTAGAATGCCGGTGGTAAGATTAAAATGTTGAAACATTGGATTAGGAATTGTTTGTTCAGAGGGATTTTATGTTTGAGTGTGTGAAGCATTGGTAATGATAATACATGACTTTATGCAGTGAACAAAACCAAACACAATTAAAATACTGTGTTGATATTGGCAAGACAAATTTTTAGGCGTTCTTGGGAAACTTAGCGGGCTGGCTTTCCTCTAGCTTTCATGTTTTTTGCTTCTGGATGGGATGCACAAATGTCCCTTTTGTCTGTGTAGATCTTTAATGTCCTTATTCTGGCTGCATGGCTTTGAATTTGTCTAGCCACGTTGCTTTAGGTTACTGTGTTTTGGTCATAATTGCCAAGCAAAAATAGTGTGGAAATACAAGGGGTATGCAGATAGGTTAATACAGAGCCAGGGAAAAGTGTCCATGTAATTATGGTGTTTTGGGATGTTTGGTTTTTTTTTCAGTTTGCAGGGAGGTTGGGCTCTTTGCATGTTTGTTTTTATGTATGATAAGTTAGCCCAGGATTAGGTTTTTTGTTTGTGGTGTAAATCCAGCTCTTGGCCTAAAATGAATGTTAATTAGACTTCTGTACTTATATGTGCCACATTGCAGGATGAGCTCCTTATTAGTAAGACAAACAAAAGCACAGATGAGGTGATATGAGAAGGTCAAAAAGTAACTGGGATCAGATCAAGAACAAACGCTCTTGTTCTGAAATTATAAAACAGAGGAAGAGAGAAGCATAGAAATGTTGGAAGGTAACATTTTAAATATTTAAACATGAGGATTTCCTTTTTGTACACCCTTGACTTGTAGAAGGGCATTACTGTGAGACATTACTGAAAACATTACCTTTTAATAGGCTTCAATAAAAGAAACATTAGCACGAAAACATTTATAAGTGGTGGGTTTTGTTGTTCTTTGTGTTTTTTAATAAGTGGGACCTTTTAGAAAGCTGATTCCTAGCTCAGGCTTGGGAGAGGCTGGGTAGAAATTGATTAAAGGCATATTACTTTTAGTTGTCCATTGTAGGGCTCCTAATGAGTACTTTGCCATCATTAGTGCCAGTCATCACCTACAGGAAATGGAACTAGGGGACTTTGTCTTACAGCAAAGGAACTGTCATATTTTTTATTCTTTTGTGGGTTGTGAGGAGAATATTTAGCCCTAAGGTCTTCAGAAATCCCTGCCTTTCAGAGTACTGAGAACTTTGCAAGGGCATGTAGTGAAAGGACGAGGGACAATGTTTTTAAGCTAGAGCAGGGTAGGTTTAAATCAGACATTAGGAAGAAGTTCTTTACGATGAGGGCGGTGAGACACTGGAACAGGTTGCCCGGAGAGGTGGTGGAGGCCCCATCCCTGGAGACTTTCAAGGCCAGGCTTGATAAGGCTCTGAGCAACCTGATCTAGTTGAAGATGTCCCTGCTTACTGCAGGGGGGTTGGACTAGATGACCTTTAAAGGTCCCTTCCAACCCAACACACTCTATGATTCTATGAACTCTGTCCTGGCCAGAGTCCTGCTCCAGACTGGATTGCTTCTGGTGATGTGTGTTAGTGCAATGGGAAGNTGTTGTAGTGTAATGTGAAGTAACAACAGAAGTAAAGTGCTAGTAATAAGTACTATAAAAATATGTTACCCTGCAACAAGGACAGGGTGGCCCCAAGAAAGTTGCCACCCTGTCCTTGTTGCAGAGTAGGCAGACTATAAGATTCCCGATTCTTCTTTTAAAAAAGTAACATGTTGCTTTTCCCCTTAGACCTGATAGTTAGCCTGAAAAAAAGGTCTGCTTTTTCTTTCTC
>VYZM01014659.1:0-36390 GCA_013398915.1 Dromas ardeola | reverse complement strand
CAACTAACATTTTTGTTTTTTTTTTTTTTTTTGAGGGGAAGGTGGTTTCCAGTCAGTTTCTCCCATCTGTGATTTTCCTTGATAAAACAATGGCAATCTGCTTCTTCCAGCAGCTGAAATGCTGTGATGCTTTGACAGCAAATGTGTGGAGTGCTGCCTTGCACCTCCTAACACCCTGCTTTATTTGAGACACTGCCATGCTGGGCTGACTGCTGTCTTCCCAGGAGTGTTGCACCAAGGAATTATGGATGAGATGCAGCCTGGGCTGCAAAGCACAAGTTCGCTATTAAAACCAACATATGCGCCCTTAGCTATTGCTAATCACTTAAACACCTCCGTGACATCTGGGGAGAAGTAGCCCCTCTGTACATGGATAGAGTCCCATTAAAGCATTGGCATGATACAGGTCGCCATCAGATACTGAATATTCCTATGAATATCAGAGTTGAAGATCGGTGCTTTAAGCAGAACCACTTGAGGTTATTTTCCTGAGAAGATATAAGGTCTGTTGCCTGGTAAGGATGGGTGTGGGTAGGGCAATACGCGGCCTGGGCTCTTGTCCAACTCTTTCAGGTTTTGACCACGTTGTTAAGAGTGCTCATCAGAATATTTGGACAAAAACCTGGAGGTCAGTGCCGTACTGAGCTGTACATGCTAACTTGATTAGCAGTGGCGTTGGAAAATTACTCTGGCCTGAAAAATTATGAGGGCAATTCTGGCTTTATGCTGAAGGAGGCAAAGGCAGAAAGAACAGGGAACTCAGGTACATAATTTCAAGGTCCAGTAGTCTATTAAACCAGGCTAAAACTGGTATGTTTTAATTAATGGAAAGTTTGGAAAAGCGATTTTTATGCATTTGTCAAGTATGCGTTGGATTTTTGCAAGTTGGACGATACCTGTCCTTAAGTTCCCCTCATTCTCATTACCGGTCTTCTCCCTGCTTCAGTTCAAGCGTTACAGCTGCTGTCTTGGGAACTGCTGAAGGTAGACGCAGTTCCTTTATACTGCTCGAGAACTCCGAACCCCAGTGCTTAAATAATATAACAACTTCAGTGCTAACACCGGCAGCTTTGGAGCAGAAAGGTTTTAAAATTGTTGCAATTGATTTTTCTGGGTGCATAGAAATAGAGGAAGTAAGGTAGTAATTGAAGCGATGTTTTTTTTGTGTTTAAAATCATTATCGCTTGGGTAGGTGCACTTTTCCCACCCCCCCGGTAAGTATTTTTGACTATTAGAAGTTAGAGACCACAGATTTTCTAGAAGCCTAATAATATCATGTAGATAAAACCATTCTCTTACAGTGGAAGCATATCGATGCCTTGGTCAGGAAGGCCTCAAATTTAAGACTAGTTGCTGTCTGTTGTATCTGTAGTCCCTGTCTGACTCACGAGCTTGAGTGCCAGCATGGGGGAGAAGGCAAGAACCTTTGCTCCCCTGTAGCATGGGTGGGAAAGCGTCTCTGTGTGGGGAGACTTCTTTCGAAAACCAAGATCATCAGGAAGGTACGTTGAAAATTCACTGCACAAATAAAGATCGAGTCAGCCAACGCCTGCTTATCGCGTCAAGTACTGGTTACACCGTGACGTAAATCACCCTGTGCTACGGATACGTCCAGTTTGATGGGTTTGCCTATGGCTGCACTTAAGAAATATGTGTGAGCTCAAATGCAGCTTTTTCTCTTTCTGAGAGCGCTGTAGTATTAGAGCATAGAGCTTCAAGTGCAGCATACGTGGAATGTCCTGCACTTGGGGTTAGACGGTGTTTCACACTTTGCTCTCAATCCCATTCGGTTGCTTTTTACTACCTGCAAAATGCAGTGTGCTCTTCTGAAACTGCAGGTTTAATCTATGTCTGTCGGCTGAATTTTCTGATACGTTTTTGTTTGTTTATCGATTGGGTTTTTTTGCATTTCTAGTTCATCTTAATTACAGGCATCCTCTGCTGTCAGAGCAGTATTACGTCAAAGCGATTGGCTAATATAAATATCACAGAATCAGGGAAATGAACCTCCTGCCCCAGGTGTGTGTTTATGTTGCTGAGGTGCTGAAACACACTGACAGAAACTGCAGGCCATCATAAGCCTGCAACAGCGCAACGATCAGCTATCAATGAATATTTTGAAACTTAAGAAAATATTAGCTTAAGCAGTTGATTTCAATCAAAACACCCTTTTGTTACCATATGTTTTGCTTAGATCCATGGAGTCACTGGAGTTAGCTGGGCATTTCTGGTGGTTTTAGAGTGACAAAAGTTAACTTCTCGGTGGGAGTAAATGGGACAGCCTCTGAGACTTCCTGGTATCTGTTCCAATCAGCTGTGTTTTGCATTTTAAAATGTAAAATTCCTAGGAACCATTGGCTTTTCTTAATCCTGTATTTCAAAACACATGGTTACCCTCTCTTTTAAATCCTGGAGTTAGGGAGAGCATTCGCACATCAAGACCTGGCTGCTCAGATGGGGATTTTTGCCTTTGGAGAAAGAGAGAAACCTGGGCTTTTCGAGTATCGTCCTTGCGTGTGGTGTGGCTGCTGATGCCCACGTGCCCGGCTCTGCAGGCGAAGGATCAGTGTCACGAATGAGAGCCACGTTTCTTGCCGAGTGTTGACAGCTTGTCATTACAGACAGCATTTTTTTCCTCCTGGCTTGTAGTTGAAAAGGTTTAGAAATGATCATAATCTCTTTCCTGAAGTGACTCACGGAAAGGTTAGAGTTTGTTTTTTCCAGATTTGGGGAGCGAAGAGACTCTCTGCATTTCATTTGTGCTGAGTTTACAATTATTTTACTGTCTCGGTTGGATTTTCTTAATGTATCCAAAATCATTAAGCTCCCGTAGAGTGAACGAGGATGTGAAGAAAAGGAGCGATGAGGGGGGAGGAAGGAAGAAATGGTAGTTAAGCAGGTTGGGGTTTTTCTTGTTTTAGGCGGGGTGTTTATTCTACAGCAGCTATTCCTGGTACGTAGGGGAGGGTGCGGGGAAGGTGGGGTGACGGTGAGTACGTGTAATAGAGTATGGCATTTGCTCAGCCATGTGACAAGTAGGAATTGTACATCAACCAGTTCTTCTCTGTCCTTTTAACTGGGGCTATAGAAGAATTTTTTTGTTTAATGCCTAAGTACGGGCGTTCTCTGCTCTGGGCACACATGCTGGGCTGCAGGAGATTAAATTAGTAAATGAGATCCAATGACATAAAAACAAACCCGAGCAAACAAAGCCCCCTGAAGGGTGCAGGTGGAGGGCACCCTTCGTCCTCTGTCATCAGAGGAACGGGGCTGTTTGAATTGGCTTCCACCTTTGTTTTGCGAGGTTGCTGTGGTGATGAATAACCTTTGCGGAGGGTGTGTGAGCAAGAGCGCGCGGGTGCCTTGGTTCTTGCGCATAGAACGATGCTGCTGAGCCCACAGCTTTTCACCCCCGCGTCAGAGCGCGTACACTGGCAGTGGTCAGCTGCTCCCCAAAATGGGTTAAATAACAAAAGTGTTGTCTCAGAGCCTAGTTATTGACGTGGTGTTAATCTGCTGATTGCTTCCTCACGTTGCTTTCATACCAGGTAGCAGGAGACCGGGTGATGGCAAAGCGGTGGCTTTTTTCCATTGCATGGAAGGGGAGTTGCAGGGTAGCTGATACGCCTGATTTGCACAAGCTTATGACATCTGAGCTTTGTCTTGTTACCTGGGCTTGAGGAAGGATAGTAGGTAGAGAAACAGACTGACAAAAGTTCTCTGTAGAAGGAAAGAGGGAAATGCTATTATTTGAGAGGGCTTTCTTTTTTTTTTTCCTACCATTGCAAAGATTACATTTTTCTATACTAAGAAAAAATCCTGTAGACCATTTGTGGGTTCGTATTGTTTCCTTTTACTTTCCATTTATCAATGAATATTACAACAAATTGTTACTAAATTTACTGCAGCTCAAAATAGATAAGTATGTTTTTCATACTGAGATACAAAAATCTCATATAACAACTACATATTCAATACAAAAGTGACTGCTTGAAAATTAGAATATAGGTATGAATATTCTACCTGAGACGTGCTTTCTTTATGAAGTCACACTGGTACAAGTATAGTTTGGTGGTATGGTTGTCTGAAGATGTTATAAATATCACTTCTAGGTAAAAAATTGCCTTCAAGAAAGTCTTGGAAACTTTATTTGTCCCCCCCCCATTAGAAAACCCTAGCAAGGGGTGGCGGAAATGAATTACCACCTGAGGCAGCTCGCGGAGAATTTTCTTCCCCGCGTATTATCCTCAATCCCAATATCTGTGAAGCTGCCCCAAACTTAACTTGTAGGAAGAATTCTGGGAAAAACTGAGTCACTCAGAGATGATCCGGTGGCCATGACAAATACAGTGAAGTTTAGAATGTCTACTTTTGCTGCATAATTCCTGAACTTAAAAAAAAAAACAAAACAAAAACAAAAAACAAACTAAAAAGTGAATTACTCAGTTCTCTGTCAGGTCCCCATCTCCTCAGAGACCATCATAATTGGTGGCTTCGTTTGGGAGGCTATGTACTTTGAAGGTTGTCTTGTTCTTGACTGCAACCATACCGAAGGATCAAAGGGGAAGATGAAAACGTTTTAAAAGCAGTAAGGCCTCTCGCAGTATTTAAAGTGAAGGTGGCAAAGGCAGAGTGCGTGGCCCCCTTGCACGATTGATGGGACTTATTGCTGAGTTAGAGCAGCTGGGGAAATAACCTCCTCCCCCTCCCGCAGTTTTTTGAGGCTTGTCATCTTGAAGTTTTCCCCAGCAAAATTTAAACATGCTGTCAGCTCCCTTCAGTGGCTTGCTCTGTTAAAATCACCTTCAGTAAGGAGTATTTAATTACGTCTTCTAATACCTTATTCAGGCTTCCCTCCAGGATTTTTGAGAATCTGGAGAATGCCGCTAATAGAGTGGAGCCGGCATTTTCAGGAATAAATTAATAGCAGTACCATAGCTGTGCTTTTTACAACGGACACATTCTCCAAGGCTAACGCTGCACCTCCCGTTCTTCTTCAAATTCATTTGTTCCGTTTCAGTTCAGTCTTTTGAAATATTTTGTGATGAATGAGTTCACTTTACAAGCCGGTGATCAGCAGCAGCTGTTCATAGTCATGCTTTAAATTGAATCCATCTGTCAGTGGGCTCTTTAAAGCGCAAGTTTCACATTGTCAGGAGACCTGATTACACCAGAGCAGTATCTGGGTGCTGTTTGCCAAGAAGAAAAAACCAAAATGAAGTGTACTTGGATGAATTCTGGAGTACCCTTGCAGTTTCATCTGTAGAGCCATGATTTAGCCAGCTGAGAGGAGAGCAAAGTGACCACAAGAAGTACTTTTGCACTGACATGTAGATAGGTGTTCAGATGTAGGCTGAAATTAGTGGATGACCCGCAGTAAGCTTTGCAGAAACCATATGCAGTGCACCCTGTTTGTTTTTTAATCCTGAGCCTTTGATGAACCTTGTCATCAGCTCTCTGCATTTTTCAGTTGTAGCATTGGGGCAGATTAATGTTCTTCAGAGGATGAGCTGAAGACGAAAAGACATGGTTTATTCAAATCAGCAAAAGGAGACAACACTGCTTTTGTTTTGTTTCCCCCCTGTGAATCATTTCTTATTTTCATTCGTAACTGGAGGAGGATGAAATGTGTCTGCCGAGGCTGTTTTGCAAGCTGCATTTAAGGCAATGTTTGAGAGCAACAAATGGTCATTTGCTGATTGCATTAATAGTTCTCACAATTCACTGTAAAAACTTCGGTCCATAGTCATGTTCTCAGTAAATTACATGCTGGATATGTAAACCAGCTGATTCTTGGCCTGAAGTACATTGGTCTTATCCACAGGTAACTTCTCATGTTTTCCTTCTCCCCAGTTTTTTCCTCACCAAGACTTTTGTGGGAGGACTGGGCTTGTGCTGGGGTGTGTATATAGCTCTATGGAGAAACATTTCTTATCAGCAGAAGCTTATTCACCAGAGTACTACGTGTTTACCCAAGTATGTAATTTTCATTATATCATTTCACTTAAGGAAAGAAAACCTTCCTTGGAGGAGGGGAACAGTGGTACCGCCTCCTTTGCCATTGAAAAACTCTTTTTTTTTTGTAGTAGGGAGGGACTTTTTGTAGGAGGGACTTTTTTTATTTCTAGGCTCAGTCGAGGCCTCCAGCCACGGAGACTACCCTTTGTCGGTGGTCAGATAAACGTCTCAGCATCTCGCATCACCCACAGCAAGAGACCTCACTCAGTGGGTGAAGTCCACCCATGTTTTTCTGCTATAAGCTTCTCCGTCTCACTTCTGCCGTTGCAGTCTGCAAGCATCGCTGCTCACCAGTGTGGCTGCATCCCTGCTGCATTCCTAGTGCAAGTGCCAAGCCAGAACTTCAATTAAACACTAAATTCAGTGCTGGCAGAAGCACAGAGAAGGGGAGGAAAAAAAAAAAAAACAAAAACAAACCAACAAAACAGAACACCCAGACTGGCTTTGTGAGCTTGTATTTTCTGTCAGTGGAAGCTAGCACCGTGTCTTTGAAATGAAGTGTCTGTTGTCATATGGTAAGAGAAAAGCACCTCTTAGCTTTTCCTTAACACATAGAAAGCAGCACTGTGTATACCAGAGCCTGCTATTGCTGTGTACCTGATAAATACAGATTACTTTTTTTTTTTTAATGGAGACTCATTAATGTGTTCCACATGGAGATAGTGAGAATTGCACATTGAGTGAAGAGACTGATTGATGTTGGCTTCTGTTAAGCAAATATGGCTGACAGAAGGAGTCAATACATGCTCTTTTTTTCCTTTAAGTGCATTGTTTTTCCTGCACGTGTTTAATCAGAGAACTTAGCAGAGGAATGCCCTAGCTTAATAGCTGACAATATCTTGTTATCGTCCTTTAAAATACTTAATAGAGTTAAAATACAGTTATTAAGATCTGGCACTCATTTGAACGCCCACTTGGGACTTTGGATTATGAACACACAGTATCTGCAAATTAGCTGCAGACACAGAGTAAGTATTCAGACCTTCACCATTTAACCTAACAAGCAGTAAAAGCTGTCCACCAGTTGAGCACGTGAAAATCCATGCTCTGCAAACCTATATACAAATGTGTCCCCCCTCACTGGGAATGCTCTGCTCACCACAGAGAGCTCTGATTTCAAGTTTTCAGACTTCACAAGTTGGGCCTGGACAGAGGGATTTGGCAGGAGAGGAAAGAGGAAAACTCTTCTTTCCCTTCCCACATTGAGAAATGAAGGTGAAGGTGGAGAGCACAGTGAAAGGGAAGGGGTTCCCACATCAGGAGGAGCCGTGCGGTGCAATGTCTCCCTGAAGAAGCTCAGGGGGTGTCTGTGAGCAGCACCAGCCCGCTCGGCTCCCGCGTCCTTTTCCAAGCTCCGTATTTACAGGCAGGGTGTGCCACCACTGCGTGGATATTTGAAGAGGCAGCATCACTGCGTGACTAAGAGGCTTATGAATGAAATTCTCAATATCTTGTCTAGACCGTACTGATCGTTAAGGATGAAATGATTAATTTTTCAAACCATGTTCTTTTCCTTTGACTCTTACAACTGTTTTAAAAAATCAGCTTTTGGGCACCATGGCATGTCTTAAGCAGAGAAGCTGATTGGTGCTTGGGTACTCTGTATCTTTAGTTTCTCACTTGAAACTAGATATTTTGTGATTATCTGTGACTGAATACAGGTTTAATGTTTATATCACTGAGACAAATTCATAGCATGAGCAGTATTAGTGCTGCATAAAATTCTAATTTTTTTTTTTCTGATTTGTATTTTCATGAGTAGTTGCGAGTAACATTCTAGTATCTGGTTTAATTTTTATCAGGTGTGCGCAGATATCTTTTTCCTGGAAATGCAGAGCTGGGAACAGGGTAAGGTTCAGACAGTGCTGACTGAACAGAGTTTTGTAATCTCTGTTAATCGCTGCAATTCTTGGCGAAGGTTTGAGACTGTAATGGCTGAGCCAGTAAGGATGTGATAGACAGCAACACATTTGGAAATTGCTAGCAACCTGATTTTTCATGTAGTACATCTTAATAGGTAATCCTATAGAGGCATTATTACGGTTTCTCGGTTTATATTGTAGCTATTATAACAGAAGCTGAAATATTCTTTACTATCAGTTAGAGATGGAAATTTATTCCAATTTATTTATTTACTTAGAATCTCTATATGAAAAAAAAATCTGCTGGCATATAGAAAATGTAAAACTATTAAAGCATTTAGTATGATCTGTCATTGCCAATATCTTTACCTACAAGATTTCTTCTTAGTGTCGCCCAGGTTACAAATGGGAGAGGTTACTTTTTAGGAAATCCTCTCAATAAGTGAGGTAAAATATGGCCCGCTCTAAGTCATGCAGAATTTCTTACTGTTCTTCACTGCGTCTGGGAAGACTTATTTAGAGGGAAAAGTAAAAGGCTGCTCTGTGCTATTTATTCACATACAGTATTCCCCAGAAGCATGGTATAATAGCATACTGTGTAACCAAATAGCATCTGTAGTAGCAAGGAGCTGAAGGTTACATTTGTTTCCAAATGTAAGTATCCAAAAATTAAGTACACTGTGGATACTTAATTACCAAAATTATTTGCCTGGAGCCAGTTTGCTTTCATCTCCTCCCTAGTCAACCCTACTGTCATAAAGTTGTACCCTGTGAAATTTCACTGGGCCGTATCAAATGTACTTTTTTTGTGGCATGACTCTTTTGGGTGTGCAGAAAAGCCACTGCGGATTGCTGAAATCAAGAGCCAACTAAATACCCAGTTGTAGCTGTTTGCACTTGTGCTGGGGTGTATGTGTTGTTTTGCTTTTTAAAGAGAGACAAAAACCGTGTCGACTTGCTCTATACCTACCATCTGCTTTCTTGTATATGTTAAGGAACTAGGTGGTAGCTACCTTAGGAATTATCTATTATTTTCTTTTAAGGAGAGGAGCACACGCTTGTCGTGCCGCTTGCTGCTGGTCTCCTCCTCGGGGTTGCTCGCTGAAACGCGTGTGCTGCTCGGTACGAGAGGGAGGGCACGGGTGGCTGGATGATTCCCTGCCGTTTCAAAGATGAGCCACTTCTCTGCTGCCAGAATTTACATTTCACTCCTCAATTGCCCTGCAGTTCGGTCAAGGCAAACCTGCAATACCGGCTTTTGTGGCACAGGCCCCTCTGTTTGAAGCTGGGTATGTGGCAAGGCATCATGTTTATTACCAGGCTCCTAATATCCATCCGGCCGCTTCCCTGTCGGTGTCCTTTCTGTGGCTTAAAAGCCCTTGCTAATATATCGTAGCTCTTACGCAGCTCATCCAACACGTGCCTTTTGTAATGCAGGGCTGCATCTGTGTTTTGTCTTATGGGCTGAATAGCTTTTCAGGCAAAGAGGAGGCTGCTTGGTCTGAAGACTTAATTGCTGATAAGTAGGGATCTGATTCAGCTGACAGCTTGCACCTTATTGATATGTTCCTATCAAATTGTGCTGAGTAGGGAGCTTCAGGAACCTGTGAACTTTGGCACCTGCCTCTTTACAGGGAGGTGCAGGTGGTGGCAACTAATAATTTCTATAATAGAGGTGAAGTGCAAAAAAAAAATACGGTCTATACAGCAAATAAGGAAATACAAATTCCTCTGTGAAAAGGAAGAGTAACGTTCAGGTTACTGGGAAGACATGGATACACCTGTACAGTTTTATAACATTGAACTGCAATCACTAGTTGAAGGTTTCAGTTTTGAAAGAGGAAGGGCCACAAACGTGATGAGAGGGCTGGAGCACCTCTCCTATGAAGACAGACTGTGAGAGTTCAGCCTGGAGAAGAGAAGGCTCTGGGGAGACGTTACTGCGGCCTTTCAGTACCTAAAGGGGGCCTACAGGAAGGATGGGGAGGGACTCTTTATCAGGACTATCCTATCAGTGATAGGAGGAGGGGTAACAGTTTTAAACTGGAAGAGGGGAGATTTAGATTGGATATTAGGAGGGTGGTGAGACCCTGGAACAGGTTGCCCAGGGAAGCTGTGGATGCCCCATCCCTGGAGGTGTTCAAGGCCAGGCTGGATGGGGCTTTGAGCAGCCTGGTCTAGTGGGAGGTGTCCCTGCCCATGGCAGGGGGGTTGGAACTAGGTGATCTTTAAGGTCCCTTCCAACTGTAACCATCCCATGATTGTATGATTATTCTTATTTCTCTTTCCATGCTGAGGAAGGGGCTTTCTCTGTCTAAAATTCTTAGTGAAGGTCACAAAGATCACCTGCTTTATGTTGTGGTCAACCATGGAGTATTGGCTGCCAACAGATGCAAAATATTAAAGCAAATGGATCAAACATGTGAGTCACTGTGGTTGTGTATTGCAAAGTTGGGCTTATTTTTTCATATTTCTTGTCCCATTGCTTTTCTCTTTTAAATAAAGCTGTTGATTTTTCCTTCTTGTGCAGATGAGTTTTTATAGTTCTTAATAATCTTTTCTCTATCCTTTAAAAAAAGAAAAAAAAAAACACCAAAACCCCAGAATATTTATTCTACAGGTTCTAAATTCTTACTCTTGTTTGGGTGCCCAAAGAAATTCAGACTAGAACTCTTTCTACTTATTATTATTACTTGTCTTCATAAAAACAAAACAAAGTGGAAAAAATACCCTTTCTACCATGTGACCGTTTAGAAAAGCAGTGTCTGATTTTAAACTAGTTCATTGCTTAATGGATTGTACTAGTTGAAAAAAAAATAAAAATAAAAAAATCTTCCTCTGTGCTGTTATTGAAGGTGTTTATTATGACACTGCTCATCTTTACTCATAAGGATGTATTTTTTTCCCATCACTTAAACATTTTCCTACTTAAATGTTGCTTAAACGCTTAAACATGCTTTGTAAATACATTATTGATGTGGAAAATATAATTAGTCAAGGGCGCGTAAGCCAATCTTATTTCCCTGCTCTTCCCCCCCATTAATTCCTCCTTTCTGTACTTCTCAGTGCTTCATCTGGGCGCGGGGGGTGGAAGTCACTTTCTCTCTTGTCTCCTCATTGAGCTTATTTCCATTCTTTGCTGGCAAAGAAACTCTTGTTACTGAACCAGCAAAACCTTTCAAGTGCTGTTTATAACTTATTTTAGAGATTAGGTGTGCTCCCAGAGGTGACTGTAAGTGAGAGGAGTTCCTGAAATCTGTTGCTGTTGTGGTGCTCCACCTTTGGTTTGCACAGCTGCTGCCTGCTCTGGGCTTTTCCTCAAAATTATGCAGGTGAGCTCAGTACTTCCCAAGTGTTTTTAAACAGGCCTTTAGTCTCCTGGCTTGGTACCTAAGACCTGGGTGGCTTGGAAAAGCAAAGCTTTGGGTGTGTGGCCTGTCAGACTTTCTGTTGCTTCCAGGCTATGCGCAAGCTGCTGCTTGGTGCTGAGTTGCTCCATGCTCAGGTGTTAGATGCTACGTTTGCTGTTGAAATAACAGAACGTGACCGTGTGCCGTTGATACAAAAAGTGAGGTGAACTTTGTGGTCTACGTGGGAAGCCACAGGAATGGTACCGGATTATATACTGCTGGTGATGCTCACAAAAATCTCTGGTGAAAACCCCTTTCACAAATTTGGTAGGGGTTGAATAGGCACGGTTGAAATGTCACAGGATTCTGGCATAGTATCTGTTAGTGATTTTATGTGCTCAGCTTTCATTATTAACAGTGTTCCAAAATATAGGCACTGAGATTTTTCAAAGCAGGTTGGAAAACAGAATCCTGAAAGCAGTAGTCATTTCACTAGGGGTTCTCGCTTTTCTCAGTTCTGCTTTGTAAATTCAGATTTGTCTTTTTTTCTGTATTCTTTCAAGTTGCATGCTTAAAAAATGGCAACAGCTATGCAAGTGTACCTTTTGAAAGTCCTTATTGTTTGTGTCATCACAGCATAATAAAACTGACCTTGGTCCTAGGGGGTTTGAAAAGACTGCAGTAATTGTCTAGATGCTTACCTTGTAAAGCTACCTTCTTTGCATTGAAATATACGGCGATTTAGTGTTTCCTTGATACTAAATTAATGATTCCTTCAGTTAAACTACTGTGAGAAGCCACACTGCAATTCTCTTCTTCCCTTTTACAATGGTTTTCACCGTTGTAAAATTGTAATGCAATGGATGGATGTTGCACAGAAACAAGGTAACCATTTACTTAAAAGAATTCTTGGTTGACGCCCTTGGAAAACGCAATGAGGAACTGTATACAACAATTAACTCGTAAAGAAGACAACACCTCTTTGCCGATATGCGAAGTTATTTGTCATTTAGGGAAGAGGTAAAGCAGCGTCTTGAGCGTCAGTACTGCCTATGTCTTAAGATATTTTTTTTTGAGGTGGAGCTTTGAAAGAATGTATTATTAACTATGAAAGAATGTGTTATTTGCTATTTGAGGATTTTAATGATTTCGCTTGTCATTTGTCAAAGTACATAACAAAATTAGTGTGTGGTGTACAACATCGATAAATCTTAGACTGTTGGCCCTTTGAGCATTTATAGCTTATCTGCAGTGAAGTCTCTTGTAAAAGATTTCCATGAGAATTTAAAGCAATAATATCACCTATACTTTGTAGACCACCAGAATGTGATTCCTTTGAGATGATACAAGTATGATTATCACAATAGCCTTAGTATTCATTTGAATTTATTTTTCTGACACCAGACGACAAGATTTACACATTTTTGTTTTATTTTATTGCTAAAATAGTGTCCAGCTCAGGTTGGTCTTGGCTGTGAGTACACAGTCTTAATCCTAAGGATTTCCTTTCTAAACATTAGGATTTTGTCACAGAAGTTATGAAGCATGTTGCTTCTAACAACTTTCTGCATATAGTAAAGGGTTAGAGGCAATGTGTAAACTTGCAAGCAGAAGGTGCAGTAGAAAACTTTTGGATTTTGTATTGAAGGAAAGAATTTGGCTTAGATCTGATCTGGATATTTTTTGCTTTTTTTTTTTTCTTTTTTACTGGTGGATATATCATTTGTAATTGAACTGAAATTGTTTCTGAATAGTGAAAAACCACTTGTTTGTACTAAAATAAAGTAATATTTCTATATTAAATTTCACCCTGAATTGTCATAGCCATTGAGAGAGGAGCTCCAACACCAGCCTGTGGTGAGACCAGGCAGGAACATTCCTGGTTTTAGAGGTTGGGAAAAGGAGTCATTGAGATATGAATTAGTGGGGGCCCACAGTGAATCCAGTGAAGGGAGAGAATGAGACGCATCTTTCCTGAGACATTATTTTCTTTATGCAAGATAACCTACTTTAGGGATGACGTATGCAAGTGGGGCTGGGACATGTCCAAGGTGGCAACAAGTAATAGTGTTTCCTTTGGTCTCGGAGAAGTCCTGAAGGGGGGATGCCCGCACTGTTGTTGAGCTGTGCCCATGGCATGCGTGACGCTTGCTGTTCTTGCAGGAGCAGCTTCTGTTTCAGCTCAGAACAAATCAAGTATCAGCGGTACCAAGCAGGAAGTAGGAACGTGCAGGACCTTTTCTCTGAGGGCTTTTCTGTTAGCCTAACAGATTATTCAAATGTTTTCCCATTGACTTAGTGCAGTCAGTGGTTTCAGCTGTAACCTTTAAATAGGACTTCAGTCTGTCAATAGATACTGATGATAGCCGTGAATTTGGGAGGAGGGAAGGGGAGCTCGTCTTAAGAGGTGATGTGGAGCCATGGCCCGGCTGGGACTGGGGAAGGAGGGAGGTAAGACAATGCGCCCTTCGGAAAGGAGCGTAATGTTGGTTTGGATGAGTGTGGGACTGGGTCAGTCCCTGTCCCTTGTGCTATGCCCGTGGGCCCTTGCAGTGGCTCTCTGCATGCAGCAGTCATTTCCCTCTCGTTAGCATCTGTGGGTGCTGTTGTACTTATGGCAGAATGCAAATCCTGCATAAGGAGATGGGAGATAAAGCGCGAGGTAGAACTTTTCCTGCAGAAAAAGGAAAGGGAAAAACATACCAAATGCCGCCCCACCTTCCCAGAACAAGGAGTGTGGGAGGGGTGCATGGGGGGCACAGGTGTCATGTGCCTGATATGGGGTCCTGTCTCTCAACCCATCTCTTCCCGTGAATATTGACAAATAGTTGTGACGAATGCAAATAACGCCTAGGGAGCTGCGTGTTGGTTTTCATTTTGCCGTGTCTGTGATGGTGACAAAGATGACTTTGAGATAAGGAATTTCTTGGCAGCTTTATTAAAGGTCCTGTTGACTTTTGCCCCTACTACGTTTCACCTATCCCTACGGCAGTACTCGGAAAACGCCGTTTGCTAGCCACTATCTGCGTCTTTAATTTCAGCTGAGGGGAAAAAAAGCCACCTCATTTCTCACACTCTTACTTTAAACCGTACAACGCCCGTGATGCAGAGAGTTTTGCGCCTGCCCAGGTTTCCCAAATCTCCCGCAGATGGCCAGGTGGGCAGTCAGCGGGGGTAGCCTGCTCCTCATGCCTGAGACCCTCCTGTTGGGGGCAAGGACGGGCGGTGATTCGGGGCAGCCCGCTGTCACCCAGGCTCAGCTGATAGTTTCTGCCTGGCATGTTGCCTGTTCCTGGCTCTTAATGATGTCATTTGGGAAGAAGGTCAGGGACTTAAAAGTAGGAAGAGAAGAGCTTCCCATCCCACAGAGCCAAGGAAGAGGCTTCTGGTCCCAGAGTAGGAAATACATTTCAGAGGATCCAGGTATGTTTGCCCTTAATTTACTGTTTGTTGCTTATGTTTCTCCAGTATGCTTTGCCTTTTTTTTATTTTCCTAACTGCAAATAGTTGAATTAAAGTACTTATCAGTACATTCTTGAGCAATAGGAAAGGCCCAAGTCCAAGGTAACTTATGACACCTCGTTCAGCCTATATTTTGCTGTACTCCAATAATAGAAACTATTTCCAGAATGTATGAAACACTTTGTACTCTAATCTTGTGAACTGGAGAGACAGGGTTATGACTGGTTCACCTCTCTGTAATCATGCTGTCTTTGGCGTAGTCATTTTCATGATGAAAAAGTTGAAAATCGTGGTGCTTTTTGGTTTTGTTTTGTTTTTTAAATTCTCCTGCTGAACTGAATTTTGAAGGCTGTTCTGTGTACTACGTCCTTCACTATTTGCACTGGAGGGAACAAGGGTGTTAATTTGATAAAACTGCCAACATTGCTTTCTTCTCATGCAACTGAATTGCCGAAGAAGACAGCAAAAAAGATTGCCACAGGATGGGAAGAAATCGTAGTCGAGTTTTGAGAAGTGGTAGCTTAGGTTGGGCAGTTTGGAGACTGGGGTTTCAAGAGTCCCTTTGTGCTCTGTGGTTATTGTCACAGGGCAGTGACTCACAGATGTAAATGTTGGGCCGCACCTACATTGTCGCCAGCTTTAGTCCTGCTGGGGATGAAAAGAGGAACGAGTTGGGTCCGAGTGCCAGGGTGTTTGCTCGGAAAGAAGGGCTGTAGGGAGGTGGGCTTGAGGGATGCTCCCAAATACCCGCTCCCCTTTTCCTAGTAGGGGAAGGTGACAAATGGGGCAGGAACTGCTCGCTGTCTGGAATCAGCCCGTGAGATATTAGTGGAGCCACACTGAACTAAACTGCAGTATTACTCCACTGTTTTTGGCATTAGCCCTTGTAACTGCACTAGATTTTAATTATTTTTTGTAATTTTTTTTTTTTCCCAACCACTTTGACCAGTTTGACTTCTCAGTTCATTTGCTAGAAGCAGTCACTTCATCCTTCGCTTGTCAGTGTGCTGTTGGATATTAGCGTTTGACCTCCAGAATTAGTCATCTAATTAAGGCGTGGGTTGACCACGTAAGTCTGCGTTTGACCAAATTGCTAAGAAATAACTTTGTGAATACTGACGATGCTAAATACAGGCTGCTTGAAGTCCTAGTGCTTGCAGAAGCAGCTGCAACTTTTTTCCCCTCCCGTCTTCAGCCAGCCCCAGGAATGAACGCTGTGATTCAACGTAAGTGGCTTTTTGCTTGAACTGCTTATATTCAAATCCTGGTTCAAACTACACAGGAGAGACTTGAAAAAAACCTAACATTTGTTTCGCAGTCTGCTTTTAATGGCATGTGTTGTTTTTTAATAGTTGATGTGACATTTAAAAAAATATTGCTGTGGAATGATGTGTCTTCAGGAGATCCTGTATTGGCATTTGGAGAACATTTTTAAAGTTTGAAATGTGAATCAAAAAGTGATTCTGAAGTGTAAGGTTTTAATAGAAGTAGTGAAATTGATGTTAATAGGAAATGTTTTAAAGATGCAAACTGTGCGTTTCACTTCAGCTTAAATCCTACAGTAGCTTATCATAACCTTATTTTTTTTTCTTAAAATTTACAAATTGGCCTGAATATCCTCCAAAATTTTGGGGAAAAAACTGCGCTTAGTCAGCTTACCCTGATATTTGTACTTTAGGTTTATTTTGCACAGTTCAGTATGTTTAATATTGATGCTTTAACATTTTATCTTACAATATTTGTGTTAAATAGTTTTAAAGAGTATTAATATTTTAACATATCAGTAAATGTATTAAATCGCAAACAAGCCTATTTGATGTCTGAGAGGATTTTTAGACGTTTCCTATGCATTTTTAAAATGCCCTGAATCTGTAAGAGCTATGTGCTGTGCATATTGAGTCATGTTGAAGGATTCCCAGTTGCAGCTCCCCTGCGTCTGAGTGCCTTTTAACGTGAATTCAGAGTACTGGCTGTGCATAGGCTACAGCAGCTTGGTGAGCGGTGATGACTACTTCAGATGCAACACTGATGGCTGTCCTACTTTTGCATTTATTCTATCCCTCTATTTCCTTCTTCGCAGCACCCAACCTCCCCCTCGTCCTTTCCTGAAAAAGACAATGTCAACTCCTTAATGTTTTTAAGATATCGTATATTTTCCTTTAGTGCAAAGGAGGAATGCTACTTAGTTCGTCAGACTTGACTGAAACAAAGTTACTTTTTACAACAGTATTTTTAAATATTTTGCTTTAGAAAGAGAACTTTGGTTTATTTTAGTGTGTGTATTTATTTACTGTGCACTGCTAAAGCTGTTACTGAGCTTCCAAAGACAAGTAGTGAACGTGAGCTAAGGGGGTGCTTTCAAGTAGCTAAATAGTAACTGGGGACTTGAACACATGGAATAATTATACCCTTTTCTCCTTGTTTTCTTAAGCTGCTTTCCCCCCCCTCCCCTTCTTGTTACCATGCTTTGTGTTCTGGGATTTGTAGTAGTGTGTGGCATTGAAGAACACTTGCTTCAAACTCATGAAGTTTGAATGCCTTTCAATAAGCGATTAAAGACAATGAAGCAGAAAAAGCTAGATTTAACAATTTGATCTATTTTTATTTTATTTTTATTTTTTTCAATTACAAAACACTGAGAAAGGAAGGCTTTGGATAATAGCAACTGTGAGTCTGAGTCTGAGAGAGATTAATATGCTCCTGAAGATGCTTTGGAGTGGGTATACAGTAGGGATGCCAGTCCATAATTTCCTTCCTCATTACAAGCATTTTTTTTTCAAACCTTTGTTTTACTTATAAGGATTATGAAAGCACTCCTAGAACCGAAATGCACAAGGCACCAGGATTCACTAGAATAGGTGTCAGTGTTTAGATGCTCACCAAGAACAAATCGGGTACCATTTTAGCATCTTAGTGTGTCTTTGTAGTTATCCAGCTTCTGTCACTTGTTTTAATAAAAGGGCTGCAATTGGCATTTGTTTAGTTTTATTCCGAAGTATCTCACTGTACTGTGGTTTCTGTTTTATTTTTCTTTTTGTTTAAATGTGACACATTGTAACTTTACAATACACAGTAGATACACGGATTACTTTATAGTATCCTGCATGTTTTTTTGTAGACATTCATTGATTTAACAGCCATCTGAAACTGAGTGGTGATGGTACATTTAAGCTAGTGCTGCCATGCATCTGCTCCCGCTTATTCCTTAAAAATTCTGCTCTGTCAAAGGTGCCAGTGGTTTCAGCTCTGCCATCAGCAACTTCTGCCTGCCTGACTATTTCGATGACTTACGTACGTCTAAATCCATGTAGTCAGTAACTCACAACATATAAAATATCAAGAGAACATATCATTGGTTGGAGTCTTAAGCTACAAGTTGATATAAAAAGAGAAAACCAATGGTAGGGGAGACATTTGGTGATTAGGCTGGCTAATTAATTGAGCTTAGAGACAAATCCTTCGTGAGGGGCTCTGGCCATGTTCTCGTTTAGCAGAGTTGGTTTATACTGAATCAGAGGAGGGATGATTGAGGGATGCAAGTGGCAGTGAAATGGGCCTTTTCCCCCTGAGCCAGCACTCCCAGCTGGGGCCAGGTCGGACTCTTTCCTTTGGTGGTCATAAACCTTACCTTTGCAGTCCTTCAGTTTGTCTATTTTAATTAGAATTTAAGGAGAGCAAGGCTAGCGGAAACCATGTGAATGAAAGTGCAGGACTGCAGGCAAAATGAAGAGCACTGAGGAAGTCTGACTTGTAGCAGCCTCACTAGGAGTAGGATTGAGTAAAGACGCTTATTCATAAGTTTTCAGCATTAATGGATTTTTGTTTAAAATGTTTTTTTAATATATATATCAGTGTACTGGTTTTCCAGTCACCTGTTCTCTTCTTAGGAAAAACAGGGTATGCAAATTTCAGTTGCGATGAAAGAGGCATGGAGAAACAAAACTAAAAGCACCCATTCTTCTCAGAGAGGTTCCTTTTTTTTTTCTCCCATCTCTTTTTTTTTTTTTTTCCTTTCCTTGTAAAAAGAAACAGAAGATCTATCTTCTCTTCAGAAGGAGAGACCTCCTTTCAGCACTATATCAAAGTGCAGGGGGCTGTTAATCACTTACGCGTTTTGAGTTGGAAGGAAAAAAAAAAACAGTCCGGTTATTCACTTCTGTGATCAGTCAAGGAGATAACTCTGAGAACTGCGAGTGGGTATTTTGTTTTATCTGAATCAGGAGGGAGGGAAAAGTATTCTAAGTTGGTGACAGCTTTAATGCACAGATGTGAATACTTTAGTAACCATGATGTCATATAAATCCCAGACACCTGTCCAAACATCAGGGTTGGCCTACAAAAAATATTGTTATTTATTTTGCTACCTGAGTTGTTAGTGTCTACTAAAATCTCTATTTGCAGCTGAGCTTAAGTGTATTTTAATTCTGTTTGTACTAACAAATGCTTGAAAAATCCAGAACTATCATGCTGCTTATGAATTAGGACACATAGGTTTTTTTTAACTTTTTAAACAGAAATGAGAACATGGTAGCAGATAAGTGGGTGTGTTAAATGGAGAAACTGCCTGTCTGGAACTGATTCTTTTTGAGAATCTGTTCGCAGGGATGTGGGGTGAGGGGGCCTGTATACATTCAGTAATCACTTCTCCAAAGCGTAGAATCATAGAATGGTTTGGGTTGGAAGGGACCTTAAAGCTCATCTAGTTCCAAGCCCCTGCCATGGGCAGGGACACCTCCCACTAGACCAGGCTGCTCAAAGCCCCATCCAGCCTGGCCTTGAACACTTCCAGGGATGGGGCATCCACAGCTCCTCTGGGCAATCTGTTCCAGTGCCTCACCACCCTCACAGGAAAGAATTTCTTCCTAATATCTAATCTAAATCTCCCCTCTTTCAGTTTAAAACCGTTTCCCCTCGTCCTATCGCTCCACTCCCTGATAAAGAGTCCCTCCCCATCTCTCCTGTAGTCCCCCTTTAGATACTAGTCGCTTTTGCGAAAAGGAATTCAATTTCAAGCTTTTGGCTTAAAAATTTTCCTTTTTCAAGATTGCAAATGCTTACATGAAACCTTTAAACAACCAAGGGCATGCATTTTTTCCAGGGGGATTGAGGAAGCTTTAGCTGTGGTGCCCATTAGCAGCAGCTCTTGCACGGTTTGCACCTGAGCCGTGTTGTCCGTGTGTCCATCGGCTCCCTGTCCCTCGCAGGGTGCTGTGCCTGCTTGGGAGGAGGCATTTGAGAGACTAGTGTCTGCGGAGACTCATGGGTGAGGATGGGTTAGCGAACTTCAGGAAAAAAGGTGTTTTTCAGCAACTTCTTTTGTTTCTCTACTTCCCTTGTAAAGGATAGGAAAGTACCCAGCTTCTTAGTGAATAACTGGGTTGAGTAGCGAAAGGCGAAGATTCTGAAGTGCTTTATGGGGCTCTGTGTTTGTTAAAACTTTATGCACAGTCATTTCAGAATGCAAAAATCAACTGAGGATTGGAAATGCAGGTGACAGAACGACTTTTACAGTCCAGAGCGGTGGAACTGAAGGGATTCTTACTGCATGTGTAACACATTGCTTCATCACCTGATTCTCCATGGCAAGGGAGCAGTTCAAGAAGGGGAGGAAAAGATGATGATAAAAGGAGCTGCGTAGGGAAGTGGTACAGAAAATGATGGCAAGGAGGTAGAATAGGGTGTGGAAACAGAAGTGCTGATGTCCTTAATGTTTGTTAGCATGCTAGCTCAGTTGTGTGTTAGGTTTATAAGGTGGTTGGGGTTTTGTGATCTGTATTTTTTACGTAAGCTCTTCTGTAGCAAAGATTTAACACAGTGATGTACTTGCATTCTACTAAGCTCCTGCCCAGGAAGAATCCGTCTGCTCCTGCAGTGTGTGGTATTTGATTGCAGAGTTGAAGGCAGGTCTCTTCTAAAGAGGATCCTCGGTCACATTTACCAAAACAGTTATGTGTAGCTACAGGCTAGAATACCTAGCCAGAACAACAAGCAAAACCATAGCAACATTGGTATAGTGATGGTACAGCCCAGGCTTTGCTGCTTTTAGGACCGGACCAAAAATCTCAATGCACTATTGCATGGATGGGCGGGCTCATGTGAGAGATCTTTAATGTCTTTCTTCATTGTGCCGTATGCATGTGATCCATACTGAGGCCATGCACAAACACGAAAGCTAATTATAGAGTAAGTTGGTTTAGCAGGTAGAGAAATGCCAGCACTTATCAGGTTATGCTTGTCAAGCCCAAACAAGGAAGCAAGTCATGAATTTGAGGGAACATCTGCTGGTACGCTCTGAAAGTTTGCCTCTCTCTTCCACTTGAGTCATAAGAACTTGCAAAAAATACTTCTGGGTGATTCCGTTTGAAACAAGAGGGAGCCATATGCTACTATTAGACTGTCAGGGATAGAAAAGGACGTTTTCCCAGTACCAGCCTGACACTTGCCTGCTGACTGAGAGCACAGGCTTGCAAGGTCTTGTGTGAGAGAAAGTGAAGCATGGAGAGAAATTCATCTACCTGCTGTGGTGGAAGTTGTGCTGCACTTCATGATTCAGGAGGTGTAAAAGAAGCCAGATGCAAGATGTTCTAGAAAGGTGGAATGTGGCAGCCCAGACTAATGAAGCTGCAGTTGGTGTGAGGCCTCAGAAGACCAGGGATAATCCCAAACCTGCCCAGGGAGGGATCGATAGGAATGGTTTTCTCACACTTTGAAATAGTGGAATAGTAGTACATTTTGCTTCCATGGCAGTTTCTCTCCGAAATATCCATTTATTTTTAACCAAATGTCATCATATGAATATCATGAAGACAAGTTGCTATAACTGTTTCTGGTGTGCAAATGTTTGGAGCGTATACGTATGTGAGCGTATGTTGCACAGGTGGTACCCCCACATACTAACAGAGAGGTGGTTAAAAACAGAATTTCTCCTGTTGCATCCCCAGCATGTGATTGCATCAAGATGCATTGCAAGCTTGCAGTCCTACCACCTCCTCCTGTTAGTACACGATTCCTGGGATTCATCCTCGCATTGCCTATCTCTGAGCAGTTCAAACAGCTGCCTTTATTGTCAGGGTGAAGGACGTAGCCATAGTAATAAATACGTGGAGGAAGGTGAACCTGTGAGAGAAGCTTTCCCTCCTCTCCCCGGAGATACCTTGGCTGGCAGGGGAGCACTGGAAGGATCTGGTCCTGGACCAGAGACAGCTCTTCTGAGCCTGAGGGCACCACAGCTGCCCAGCTACTGGACTCGTGCTGGCCGTGCTGATCTTCACCCCATAAGGACCCAGCCCTTTATGCCAGGTTAATTTGAACAGCATTTAATTCTTACAGAAGCTTGACATAACTACAAAGGCTTGGCAGCTCGAGTCGTGAAAAGCCACAAATTTGAGAGAAGTTGATTTAGTTTAGTGTGCCAAAAACTCTATTTAAAGTGTCTGACCTAAAGATGCAACAAAAAAGAGAGCGAGTGCCTCTGATCTTCTTTGGTGCCATTTTAAGACACTTTCAGTAGAAGGAAAATATTTTGTTGATGTCAACCATCCTCTGAAATATGGAAGGCTCTGACTGTCAGTAACAACGTGAAACTTTTAGTGGTTCTGTTTCTGTTCTCTGCCTTAAGTTTTTGATTTGTTCTTTGGTGGCATGAAATGAAGTGGATCTGGTGTACCACAAGCATGTGCATCATTACTGGCACAAATTGAGTGGTTTTAATAATGCTATTTTAGAAGAGATATCACCTACTAATTCAGTCTTTGTGTCTGTTCATTAAGATGAACAATGGAGTTTATTGAAATTTTTACTACTACTTCACTGAGGCTTTTATTTTTTTTTTTTAAAAGGAAACCTAAATTAAAAAAAAAAGAAAACTAATACGGCAGGCCTTCTTAGCTTACAGAATAAAATACTGCTTGGCTGCTTTATAAGAAATTTCAGGCTTGATACGATTATTTTTGTGTTGACTTTCTGAAAAAAAACCAACAGTGTGACACACCACAGCAACACTGACTTTTTACTGAGATGTTGCTAAAGATACAGGTGCTTCCAGATGAAAATATGGTGTGTATGCTATATTTGATTTAAGAGGAATAGTTGGCTTTCAGGAGCTTTAAGTCAGATAATGGTAAGAAAATAATAGTGGTGTATTTTGTCTGTGCGTCCTGGGAGGCTCTGGAAGCCGGGCTTCTTGTTTTCCTATCTATTTTTTCTTTCAGAGGTTTCCTTCTCTCTCTGATTTCAAGGTTCCAAGGAGCAGGCACTATCACTAGTTATTTATTCTAAGTATTGTCAAAATATATTCCAAAGCAAACCCTTGCTTTCAAGCATATGTTTTCTCTCCTAATGGTTTCTAAGACGTGCCAAGTTGAATGCTGAGAACTTGCATGGCTTGTTTCTTTTCAATCACTAACTAAGCAGTCCTGTAAAATACAATACAGTTATATTCTGTTAGTATCATAAGTTAAAATAGGTTTTCTTGTCTATAGTCTTCATTGAGATAATGAGCAGGTATTCATATATAATATGTGTATTTCGCATTCTTATTTTATGTACTATACCTGCAGCCCACACATGTGACATTGAACTTTGGCAGTGAAAGCTGCTCGTTAAATCTTTTATATCAATGCACTTGCTTACTCATTCGTTGCTCTAGCTATCCCCCCTTTAGGATTGCTTGCGTCTCTAACATTTTATGAAGGAAAAGCTGCAGTCCTTGAATCTGGGAAGTGCTTGTTTAGAAGCAGCTTTACAAGGCTGGAATTTCTGTTTGGCTCTGGATTAACCATTTGCCAATCTCATAGACCCATCTCCCTTCCTGAGCGTTTTCACATCATAAAGTTCGTGCCGAGCGAAGCACTCTCTGACCTTGTCTCTGTATCCCATTACCTCTTGTTGAGTGGTGCGGCAAGAACTGTCCAGATATGTAATTGAAAATTAATGAAGAACTTAGCTTTATATGGAAGACAGTAGTATTCAGTTTGTGGCACAACAATAGCATTGATATCCTGTTTCAAACAAGCATGAAAGTAGTAGAACCTTATTTATCTCACTAGTCGGCGGCGATCACTCTTGACTGCGCACCAGCGGCGGATCTGCTGAATGCAAAGGTGCCAGTTTTATGTTGTTATTAATCAGACCAGAACTGCTGCCTTTACCCTCAAAGAATTTATTTTATTTTATTTATTTTGGAAATCAGTACTCTTACAGAAGAAGAGAAATATAAAATCATTTAAGGAGAAATGGCATTCAGAAGAAATACTTCAAACATGCTTTGAGAAGTTATTTCCCTTGTTTTCTCCATTATTTCAATATTTGCCAGTTAAGTTCAAAGGAACTCTCTGTTTGTTGAAGTCATCTGTTTAACACCCTGGAGCTGTTGATAAAATCCCTGTGATAAAATACCTCTCAGCTGCATAGAAGTGAAGAAAGCTAGAGCGTAGCACAAGACCGTGCAGGGTTTTCAAATCCTTCTTTTTTTCTTTTCTAGCTTTGCTATTTATCTTTTGTACATGCAAATTTTATTGACTTTATTTTTATCATTTTGTTTGTGGCCAGAACTACAAGAATACTGGTACTGTTAGCAAACACATGAGAAGATGCAACCGTGCTGCAAATGAGCAATGAGTTATGAGGGAAAGAGGAGCTACAGGGAATGAATTATACTTTAGAGTAATATTTTTGTCTGGGTGCTGTAAGAGGTTTGGGATTTGATGTTAATTGTTGAAAAGAATAATTGCTACCAGTTTCTAAATATACAATGTTTTAACAACAGGATAGGTGGGGGGATGGAGACAGGGTGAAACAGGTTCAAGAGTAATTAGGTGAGCTGAGTTGATGGAGTTCACCCTGAGCAGAGGTTCCCAGGACGCTGCTGCAGCCACGCTAAGTACTGGGGCTTGCAGTCCCTGGGGCAACTGTTCTTCTGTGTTATTTAATGTATACACTGTTGCTCCTGGCCCAGCTTCTTACCTTGGCTTTAAGACATACCCTGAGTCTAGAGGGCATGCGTAACACAGCAAATTTTTACTTAAAAATAATTTGAGGCTATTTCCTTTAAGCGTAAGGCAATCAATAGAAAGGTAATGATGCCTGTCTGTAAAAAACACTGAGACTTTACTGTCCAAAAGTTTGGAAGTCACTATCTAGGGTGTTGAGAAGCTGTCTGAACTCATTTATGAACTGTTCACAGTTTATGCTTGTTCATGGAGGACAGGAGACCATAAGAGGCTGAAAAAGGGCAAAAATACAAATCAAATCTTAAAAGCTACCTTTAGTTACTTAAAAGTACTAAAGAGTGATTTATGTTTGTTTGCATTGTACAGGACGAAGTGAGGGGTATGTGAAGTTAGCTCTGTGTGTCCCTCTTCCCCATCCCTTTCCTTTTGTGTGTTGTTTGTTTGTTTGTTTCTTTTTTTCGTTTAATAGTTTGGTGTTTTTGAGACTGTTCGTGCTATTGCTTCCTTGACTTGCAGGAAGGGATTTTTTGAAGGGGGCTCAAATTCTTGTTCTTGGAACCCTTGCATCTTCTTTTAAGTCGCAAGACTTAAATGTTTGTAATCCAGTTGGCTTTGTCTCCAGAACGTGAATTTAGTGCTTAAAATCAAATAGTGAAACAGTGTTTTAAAGACTGTTTTCTCATCTACACTGACCTTCTCCCACCACCAAGGTCGTTCAGCTGTACTGCGGAGAGGAAGCGTGGAAGGAAGAATGTTTTCAGTTTGCCAGGAACCACTAGGGATTTTAAGCAGTGGGTCATTTTAAGCACTGTGATTTGTTAAAGTACCTGGAATTTGCTCAGAACATCCTTGTTGTTGCTGTTTCTGGTGGAGAAGCAGTTATTCAATTTTCCAGTATGGTCAAAGTGTGAACAGCAAAATTTGTTCCTATCTTTTGGACATACCTCCTAATGCAGGCTGCTTTCAACACTATCCTCAGTGACCATTTTCAAGCTTGTTATGCTTCTGCATGTGGGAATCATGACAAACTGTGGTGTAGGATGGTTGAACCATCAAATAATGTACAGCCTGTTGCACTTGGCATAGTTCCTTATTGTAGCCTTACCGTATGTGCCAAGTCCAAAGAGGCAAATCCAAACATAGAGGCATATTGAGGTACTGCAATTCTTATTTAAATATGTGTGTGTATGTATGTGTATATATATATATATATGAATTATGCTAATCCCAAATGATGATATCAATTTACAGCCTGACAAATTGTCTGTGCTAGATAGTAAATGTTCATTCTCGGCTCTACGCTAGAGGATGGAGCTTGTTGTAACTGAATCGCTCTCCTCCCCGTGGCCCCACAGTGAGGCCTCGGTGAAGGGGAGTGTATAAACAGCTGCAGCAAGGCTGTTTCGAGTACAGATGTCTTCATGAAGTGGGATCTCTGGGTCACCAGGGACCATGCAAGCCCTATTAAATGGGTTTGCAGGAACTTTTCCATGCGTTAGCCAACTGAGCTATGCTGCTCTCCTCCAGAGAAATGCTCTGTTGACTTTCACCCACGGTCCTCCCCCCGCCACGCTGTCCACCTTCCTCCCCTGGGGTCCTCCAGCTCTTTGTCCGTGCTATGCTGCCACCTTCGCAGTCAGTTTGTCCCAACACTAGGTTTCCTAAAATGCTGTTGAACTGCATTTGAGTCACAGGTCGGCCAGCTGTGCTCTTGCCAAGACCTTTACTTCTGTTCTTTGTCCCATTCTTTATCCCAGAAGCATGGGACTGGAATGGGAGAGTTTATTTTACTGGTGATCAGGAGCTATTTGTTGATCACTTGCTGAACTTCTGGTGGCTTGAGGAGTCATTGTGATTATTGTACACAATTCATAGATCGTATCTTGGTCTAATTTCAAAGGTAGCCTTGTTTTGATCAGCAGGCTGGGACTAGATGACCTCCAGAGATCACTCCCAGCCTAAATTATTCTGCCATTTATATTGTGATTTAAACATAGTACAGTTAAGGAGTAGTGGCTACAGGCAAAAGAACAGGTAACCATAGCACAGAATTGGGAAACAATGGGTGATTCATGGGCTAAAAGATAGAGGGGAGTTAAGCATGGATCTCTCTTTTGCAACTCAATATATTTGCATAGGCTAGTATTCAAAGAGTCTTGATAAGCCACCATCTAATTGATAGCTCACAGAAATAAAGGTCTAGGTATGTATTTGTTATGAATTTTGTTTAAAATTATTATTCTTAACTCTCCTTAAAAGAGAGCTAGCCACAAAATGCTTGCTACTAAGGCTACAGAAGTAGTATGTGTGTGGCAGGGGAATCGAGGTATAAAAAAAGGATTAACTTCTAGCTTTTTGTCACCTCTGATAGGTCATTAACACACTTGTATTCCTTTATGCGCATTTAAAAACAACTCAGTAACAACAGGGTGATCCCACGTATTCACCAGAATAAAACTTTCTACAATGATTTATTGTCTTAGTGATACATTCGTGTATATTCATTTTGCAGTTGACTTGTTACGTTACGGAATCATTGAACTTTCATTCCTTGTATAACCAAGCATTTGTTTTGCTGCTCTATCATCACAAAGCATAAGCACCATTGCTTGGCTATAATGATATGTACCCTCCTAATATGTTTATTCTACAAATGGTGATTTGTAGTCCAATGTACATTGACTACTAGTGCATAACATAGCATTTTTTTTCCTTGAAGTAGAAGAATCATAGGCTTTTGGAACTTGAACAATAAATACAGATCTGAAATGGTACAAGTACCTGCTTGGAAATCAAATCAACACAGGGCTTAGCGCATGTTTTATACCTTGTGATATTTGATCTTAGTTACCTGAAACTACCTTTATTTTCAGAAGGCAGGTACTGAAAATTATGCTCTTTTGGCTTATATGGTTAACACCTGCATTACAAAGTTACACCTCTCCAGATCACCGGGATTTTTTTCTGGATTTTCTTTGCAAGTTATCCAAGCCACCATCACGCTGAGGATTGTGTGAAGGTCCTGGCCCCAGTGATGTGGGCTGTTCACACAAGCCGTGCCACGGAGAGTTCAGGTATTGCCCTGAACTATGCCTTAATTAGTACTATGTTCATCATTGTTTTCATGATAATCCTATACTCTTTCTTTTTTTTTTCCTGACCACAACCGCGTGGGGAGTAATAGTCTGTTCCTATGTGGAGAGAGAGATGCCTTTAGGGTCGTGATTGTTGCTTCAATGCAGATACAAATGGAGAGGCACGTGGGATGACATCTAGTCCAAGCCATAGAGTATAACCACCAGTTTCAGATTCCCTTGTCACTGTGGCACGTAGGTCCTTCTGTGCTGCTGGGCGCACCCTCCAGCTGAGGCCAAGATCTCTGCCAGTCCTGGGGATTGTTTTGTTGTTTGGACAGCTGATGCCAGATAATATTGCTGTGCCTGCTCCCAGGTGTGTTGGTTTTGAAACCTTTGTACGTGCCGGGTTCAGGGGGTGTGTGCTTTTCCTCTGCCTCCCAGCTGTGCGCCTGCGCGGAGGCGGGAGCCGGTGCCTGCTGCTCGTGCTGCTCCTGCCTCTGTAGCCCACCGGCATCTCCCTGGCACTTGTGCCGGCAAAAGGATCCTGCAGTGGAGGGCGGCTGGATAGGTGGGGTTGGGGCTACATGGTTTCACAGCTGGCGTCATCCAACTGACAGTGCGCTCCGTGCGGTGTTGGCAGGCTTTCCCGTGCCAGTGCGTGGCGTGTCCTGTGGGACACAGAGTAGCTCATGCTTCCCCAGCGTGGGCTTGAGCGTCAGCTCCTGCTGCTCCAGAGAGCTTTTGCTATCACAGTTCGCTTGGGGAGCTGCTGGCATGTTCTGAGTAACTTCTCTCATTTGAAGAGAGAAGTGGCTGACCACTTATGTCAATTCTTCTTGTTTTGGAACATATCTCACCGCTCTAAGCAGATACATTTATCCTCTGTCATTTTTCTCTCTCATAAAGTCCATCCCATGGTGTTATTTAAGGGTGGATGTCTCCTCCTACTCACCATATTATAGCTCTTACTGAGTGCTGGTGATTGCACTACAAAAACAGAAACCAGTGATTTATATATTCATTCTTGGTAATAAATGACCTTGGGACTTAGTCTGTCAGGAACTAAACTGTAAATAATTAAGCTTTACCCCTGTAGAACCCTTACTCAACCTAGGCCATTTCTAGTTGTTAAACTTTTAACAGTTAACTTCTAATTCCTTTCCTAGAGGCTGTGGTTATGTGAGGTGGTCAAAACAAACAAATAAAAATTAAATGCTATGCACACCATTTTTATGTACACAATACAGTAAGTGCTGGGCACAGTCAAAAAAACCCAACCCTGATATAACTGCAGAACAGCCAAGCTTCAAGTCCGAGTTGGCCTAACAATTTAAAGTAGGAGCAGGCTCTCAAGCTCATTGATGCCCAATTTTTATTCTGAAAATCTATCAGAACTATGAAGTTCAAGCTTCTGAGTTTTGTTCTTGACCAACCTGGTGTTGTCAATTGAGATATTTTTTTCCTTCATATTCAAGGGGGATGTGGAGGAGACATGGGAGGTGAAGGTGGAGGATTGTATATTTCTGAGAAGAGTAAATTTCCTTTCTAAAACTTTGTTTTTAAGTTTGGAGTGTTAAAAGAGTGCCAATCGTCTCTCCTGGTTTAGTTTTTTTAATCAGGCAAGGCTAATATTTTGGGAGTTGTGAGCAGACCGATCTGTGAACAGCAATGCTCAAATTACTCAGTGTGGGATTTAATCCTGGGAGCATATTGTGGTGAAATAAATTATTTACTGAGGCATTTGAAAGTGAGTGTTAAAGATGACAAAAGTGTCCAGCTGACTGCACTACTGCGCACACAAATATTACTCACGCCACGTTTTTCTTCTGAGAATCATCTCGGTGCATATGAGTGCCTTGATTCTCCTGAAATTAGAATCTTTTTCAAAATCAGTATTTAAAAAAGACAAATGGAAACTGAGCAACTGACTGATCTATGGTTCTTTCTCCTCCTTCCCCTAAAACTTTCTGGAAAGGAAAAAAAAATTGGAAAACTAGCTTTCATTTGGAGAGAGGCTGGTTTGCATCTCATAATGCTCTTTTTCATTTAGGGTTTTCTTTCTCTTCTAATTCATCCTGTCAGTTAGCCTATCTCATAGTTGACTTGTAATGATTATCTGTGCTGATTAACTGTTTCAGTGTCCAGGCAGTCTCAAACTCAGTACACTGTTGTGACTTTACCCCTTGCATCCCACTTCTAAATGGTTCTTAAATGTCATATCCGTCTTCTAACAGAGTTTCCAAGAATTTTGGTAACCATATGGACTTCTTTTTTCTGCGTTTGTGATTTGAATTTAAGTATTGAACTGTTATTCCAAATATTTCTTGTATTAGCAATCCCATGTCAAGGGTCTTTTTCTGTGTGCAACAAGACAGGGATTAAAATTTAACAGGGATTAACAAAAAAGAATGAAAAACAAAGTGGAAGCAAGGTTTTCCCCCTGGCCTTATTTGTAGGCTTGGAAGAGAGCAACACTGCTGACTGGAACTCTGTGGAATGTGGACAGTAGGCAAAACATATTATATTGTAGAGATACAGTTCTCTCTGGATAATTAAAAAATACACAAAAAGTCATTAAGCCGCTTAGTTTCCTTTGTTACTCTTATGGCTTGAAATATATCCCAAATTCCTCAAGTTCTGTGCAGTCTTTTCTCTTCCACGAGTCTGGAGCTGTGGATGCTTCTTCCCCCGCTCTGCAGCACTCTGCTCCTGGGGAGGGGGGCGTCCAAATGCCATTTCTGAGTAACGAACCACCCCATGTTCAGGCCAACGGCGTGAGTCAGGAGTGAGAGATTTCTTCCATTCCTTGCCTCCGCTTGAACAGTTTTGGAAATCAGCTCTGGAAAAGCATTTGTGGTCAGTTTGGCATGAGTGTTTATATTGCATGTGGCTAGTTTTCTGTATCATGTATATTTTCCTCTTGGATAATATCCCCTTGGAGGGCACTAAAACATGAGGAGGAGAGGAACATTAGATAAGATCAGCCTAATATTAGGGAAGTGCAAATTACATGACATCACATTTTGCATATTTCCAGTTCAAGAGCAAGTCCAAGAGAGTATCATCTCCTCCCTCATTAGGGCCACCTTACTATCTTACGTACTAAGGACAATTTACGGTGGTTAAAGACTTGTTTGTTAACCATTCAGAGCAAGTGTCACCTGCTGCAGTAAATGTGTTAGACTTCATTACTGGGAATGGGGATGCTGTGCAATGTATGCCCGAAATTTTGAAGGAGAGCCATCACTGCCCCTGGTTTTGTGTTACCAGAGCATGTTGTCCCTCTTGTCACATGCCAGAGCCGCCTGATCACGTACATTAGGGCTGTGATGCCCCTTCTGCTCATGATTTAAAGGAAAGTTGATATTTAGCATCTCGAGCTTCCAGATTGCACTGAGCCTGAGGAAGAGAGAGGGACCACGCTGCTGATGGTGCAGGTGTGAAGGGAGCTGGTTGCGAAGCCTGGCAAACCGATGCCTCTGCTTCTAGCTGACATGAAACTGTTCAGTGCTGGGGAGGGGAAAGCCCTGTGCGTGGTGAGAAGTAGCCACCTGCTAAGCAATGCTAAAACTTGGCAGGAGCGAACTACACAGGAGCCCCTGGTGCTCGCCAGTCGATCTGGGCAGCAGGAAAAGATGTTAGGACATCTGTTGGGATTTCCCTGTTTGTAGGCTAATGGATCCCCTCTCTCTCCCCAAAATCTATGATTTTCTAATGTATTCCTTGCAGAAGCATACAAATATTCTGGGGACTTTTTCTTAAGTGAGCTATACGTGTTCTTCACTGGGAAAAGAGGCAATGAGGAAGATGGGGGCATCAGGGCTCGATCTTTCAGAAACACTAAGGGGCTTTGAGGCTATTGGCTGCAAATGCCCTTATTTGAGCCTGAAAGAGTGGGAGCTTTCTCCCCATCCCTGGATAATAAGTTCTCAGTATTCTCTCAAAATGACCGTGGGTTTTAGCAAGTTTGAAGGCTGTCATCTGAAACCTGGTGTACCTTTCCTTTAGCCAGGTGTGAGAAACCAAACCGAGTGTTCCTCCTAAGGTACAAGAGGAACTCCTGGGTGATGGGAGCAAGCATGCTGTGCAAGCATGGCAGGCGTGCCTGGGCAGGAGGGGAAGGGCAGCACAGTTGTGCTCTCAGCACTACATTTCTGCTGGCAGAAGGACACTTTTGTGTCTCATCTGCATTTTTTTCCGTTAGGCGTAAGGTTCTCAAGAGGTGCTGCTCCAGCAGTAAAAGTGGAAAGCTCATGCCCAGGAGAACCATCTTGTAGCAGGAAAAGGGCTGAATCCAATGGCCTTCTCCCTTTCTAATTTCTATAACCCTTGACCTTCCCAATCTGATTAGAGCAGCAATCTCATTCTGTTTGTCTAACTTTGTTTAGAGAAAATGGGTGCGTATATCTCCTGTTAACATCACCAGAGAGGCTGGCACCGGCTGAGATTTACATATACTCGGAAGAGCTGAGTCACAAAGCTGAATAATGGCACAGGAAGCAAATTTTTTTGGATATGTATTTTCCCTAAATGTCACCTTCAGTGCTCTGGACTCCAGCCATGCTGTTTTCCCTTCAACAAAGGGCACAAAGGTAGTTGGCTTGGCCAGCTTGGCTAGATATTAATTGCGCCAATGCCTTTGGCTAGGAGTATTGACCTTGTTATGCACGGGCAGTGAATGATTCGGTGACCTCTCCGTTCCCACCATGTGATGCAACATCCCAATTAACGGCTTCAGTGACGAGGGAAACAGCCGCAACATGGCTGAGGTGGGTGGCCCATGGGGTTGTTTCTGAAGAAGGTGGATCCATGGGACGCAGAGCCAGGCCCACACCGGGGCAGCTGCCTGAAGGCCCAGGTCTTGAAGCCATAGTGAGGGAGGTCAGGGGAGAAAAAAGCATGGTGGCTGAGTGGTGGGGCAGCTCTGCCTTGGTGAGGAGAGGTTTTTATGGACCAACACCAGCTGTTACTTGGGTATTTATAAAACCAGCTTCATAGGGCTAAACAGCATGTTGAGTGTCATATGGGGCAGGTCGCTGCTGAAATACCATCTCGAGGTGTGACTGAAGGTCTGCCCTCACTCAAGTCCTCGCTGTGAATGATGAGCTAAGCCCCGGGGCCGTTTTGCTTTGGGGTGGGCGATGGGCACACGGACCATGGAGGCTCATCTTTCTTGAGCAGAAGGCTGCCTCTCTCCAACTTGCCTGTGGAAACAGGGAAAAAATGTAGTGTTTCAGACCAGGCTGGAGGAAATTCAGTAACATCAGGCGCTGCTGCTGTCTGGCAGACAGTGTCCAGCTTCAGGCTGCAGCAGAAGGAGACATGGTGCCTCTGATACAAAATCCTCACCAGTCTGTGCTTCTAAGGGCACTCTGTGAATGTTTCCTATGACGTTGTGGCCCCTCTTTGCAATAAAACCGGGTTAGCACGTCAGTGAAGTAACATATGGATAAGCTGGTGTTGGGGTAAAGGCAAGTCTGGAGAGAACAGGAGATCTTAAAAGCCAGTTAGGTGTGTTTCTTAGAGCATAAGAAAGTGGCTGAGGAACATGAAAGCAGGCCCCTGTTCAGCAGGCTTTTTGCGAAGTACTAGGTTGGGGTAGGGAGTCTCTTAAGAGCTACCTCCTTGGTTTGTGGTGAAAATTTTTAGAATGTGACCCAAGCGTGTGTAGCCTGGGGACTATCTAATCTGCTTGTGGATGGACAAAGATGGGGTATCTGATAACCTTCCTGCTGTCCTAGTAAACTGCCTTATCTCTGTGCTAAATCTTATTTGGGCCATAACCTCAACCCCTGCAAGTTGCAGCTCACTCTTCTGCACTGAATTTCAAACTCTGGCTCCCAGAAAGATGTTGGTATTTTTACGTCACGTTTGTGCATCCTTATAAAGGCAGAAAGAAGGCATAGGCAATTAGAGCAGTAATTGCTTCTGCCGTTTCACCTAAATCTCTCTGTGAATGACTGAGTTTTCAGAAAGCTTAATGCAATAGGTGGGAAACATAAATGACCTCATCCGTTCACAAAAAAATACCTCTAATACTTTTGCCACCTCCATTGGGAAAGAGAGTTTTTACAACTGTCAGTGTTAATTATCTCAGTGGTCATCCAACCCAACCAGACAGGAGATGAAGGACAGTCACAATGCAGATGACAAGCTGAGTCCCTGTCTTAAAAGCTTTCAACAACATCAGGAACTGATTTTGAGGCTGCAGATGGATTAGTTTTTCTTTAATTACTTTGTTTCAGAAAGTCTGCTGTAGCTGTGCATGACAAAAGGAAAAGGAGGAGAAAAGCATAAGGCTGAATTAAACAATATGAGGAAAAAGAAGAGGTTATACAAAGTTGAAGAAGCAAGGGGATACGGTTTAGAAAAACACTGAGATAATGAAAGATAATATATAGATGAAGTAACTGTAATATTGTTCCCCCTGAAATTTGCCTTGTGGGCTCCCATGGGAAAACAGAAGTTGACGTCTGCTTACTTTGGATTGCTTAGCTGGAAAAACATATGAGATGATACATATGAGATGACATCCTTGTAGGCCTATTGCAGTGTTGATGTGAGTGATAAGTTATAAAAGAGAGAGGAGGTAGCAGTAAGCCAAATATTCTTTATCAAATAAGACTGAGGAACAGGGTATTTTTATAAGCCCAGTTCAACACTGATTGGATGCCTGTTATTGTTACTTTTTTTTTTTCTTTTTCTAAAATTAAGAACCTAATTTATTTCTTGGGTATGCTGTGGGTAGAAGCAGTATCAAGTCAGTTAGTGAGTTTAAATTGCAACAAGGATTTAGATTGCTTGTTGAGAAAAACTTTTTCAGCGTAGGGCTAATGAGCCCATGGGTTTCCTCAGGCTTAGTTTTAGAGTCTCTCACTAGTGGCCCAAGGAAGAGGTTGGGAAGTACTACTTTTTAGGAAGTACCTTGGCACAGTTTCTTCCTGCCTTAAGGATGGGAGATGACTTCTTTCCTTTTCAGCCCCATTTTGTGTGTTTGTTTCAGAAACTGTTTAGAAAAACATTGGGTTTGGGGGAAACACATATGCATGGTAAATCCTGCTATGATCTGAATAACTTCCCAAGAATTTTCTCCAGGTTCTTTTATACCCTGGCTCTGCCACAGACCTGCCCTAGGCTAAGCAGCAAGCATCTTGATCAGAGTCCTGCATAAAAGCATATGTACCTAAGTGTCTATGTCAGTATGTTTCTTAATTCTTTATACCTCTAAAACATGAATATGTTTTAGTCTCTTGTATCATTTTTAATTACAGTGGAGTTCAAAAGAGTACGCACTTAACATTTTAAACATTGTATAAAGATATCTGAAAGCTTTTTTTCATAAAAGAGCTGCTTTAAAAGCTCTGCTTTTATACTTCAGTCTTATTTTCCTCTTTTAGTTGCTTCTCACAGTAATATAAAGACAAATGTAATGGAAAGGAGTAATAAGAACTGGGAACGGCAAATAGAAAAAGGATAAGTAGAGAAAAAAAGGGTTATGCTTTTCATAGAATTTCAGAAGTCTTTGGGTGCTTGCTAGAACTGCTGGCTCTAATCCAATGTGCTTTTATTGGCATATATGAACAAATTATCTAGGGCACAGCTATTTTTCTTACTGTAGTAAAAACAGGGACTCTGAATGGAGGCTTTGTGTAGGACAAATATTTTTCCTTCGAAACTGGGTATGAGTTTAAAGTTTATCTAGTGTGCCTTCTGAAAAAGGAAAAATTATCCTTCTCAATTTCTTCAAATAGAAAATGTATAACAGTGTAGGCAACTCAGAGCTCTATAAACAAAATTTAATCATTGGTGAGGAGCTGGTGAAGTTTTATAATAAACAAGATTTCTTGGTTGCCTACAATGTGGGAGAAAGCTCTATTTAAAAAGGCCTTTGTCCTTCAAAATTTTTCTGTGGATGCCTTCTCTCTAGCATCTCTTGCAGGGCTCTGCATGCTTTCTAGCCACATGGGTGTAACCAGGAGGATAAGGGCTTTATGGAAAATAGTTCTTAAGATAACATTCATTGCTTTAAGGACTATCTTCACAGGTAATCCTTCTTATTCCTATTGAAGCTGTAACTCACTTTGTGGTAGTACCATTGCTATTAAAGTCGAGCAGCCTGTGAAGTCTGACAGTTCTGTTTAGTGCCATGTATTAGAAGTACCAAAGATATATGGAGTGGTCCAAATATGCTCTTCTGGAGGGAAAAATAAAGACAACAAAGAAAACTCCAACCAACCTATAGTATCTCCAATGACTATCATTTATGCAAGATCCCCATAATCATAGAATCATAGAATCTTCATGGTTGGAAAGGACCTTTGAGATCATCGAGTCCAACCATACACACACCCACAAAAAAAACCCCTACAATCTCTGCCACTGGAGCATGCCCTGAAGTGCCAGATCTACACGTTTCTTAAATACCCCTAGGGATGGTGACTCAACCACCTCCCTGGGCAGGCTGCTCCAGTGCCTGACCCCTCTTTCAGTAAAGGAATTCTTCCTAATATCTAACCTAACCCTCCCCTGCCGCAACTTCAGACCATTTCCTCTGGTCCTGTCGTTATTCACTTGGGAGAAGAGGCCAACACCCACCTCTCTACACCCTCCTTTCACGTAGTTGTAGAGGACAATGAGGTCTCCCTTCGGCATCCTCTTCTCCAAACTAAAC
>VYZM01014658.1:1052319-1073616 GCA_013398915.1 Dromas ardeola | reverse complement strand
AGCAATATTGCCACGACGTTTGACACCCTGCTCTCCCTGAGGCTCCCATTTTGCATCTGTGATAACTTAGTGTGTTGATTCTTGAGCTCTGGGCAATTGTGTTTTGCCATTAGCACTTGTGAATTTTACTTTCTGGTAATAGCATGGCGAAGCACAACGTCTCCTAGATTTGTTCCTGTTGGATAGAAGAATTTGTGTAAATCATAACAGCAAGGTACATTAATCTTTTGAGATATTTTTGTCATTAAAAGATTCTCTTTCCTCTTGGGCCATCAGGCTTTTCTTCATTTCATTCTTTGGATTTTGTCTGTTTCACTGATGCTTTTTAGATTCTCTGGCAACACAAGAAATGTCTTGGCTTGTTTGGGATTTGTTGTTCTTCAATTTCCTTTTAATTTTTCCCCTTGGCAGTCATGGGCTTCCCTTGAGGAGGGGGTAAACAGAACGGGGTAAGATCCAGACAGCTAATTGATGATAAAACTGTAATCTTTTTCTCCAGCCTCTTAGAAATAGTGAAGCTTTCCTTTTCACAACATCGTGAATTTGCAATGAGAGCGCTATTCATAGCGTGGTAGACACACAAAGCTGTGGAGAATTACTGTGCTTTAAAATACCAGGGAAGAAGTTTTAATTTCTCCTGGGCTTTTAAATTGCCTGCTTAGTTTGGGTCTGGTACTGTGCAAGACGTGTAAAATACCATAGTGAAGCAAGTCCAGTGACTGAATAGAGTTCTGTAGAGTGTCACAACCTAATTGCTCTTCCTTCGACATGTGCCAATTTCTTTTAGAGAGGAAAAAGAGTGCTTAAACTTGACATACATCAAACTTGTGCTGTCAGTAAGATGGATGGATCAGTCCATCCTCTGGACTTGGCAGTGTGCAATGCAATTCCCCATAGGTTTCATTTAGCCTAGTCGGCCTTGTTAGAGTGGCCATGCTCTCTTTCTCGTATTAGGAGGGAACCTTGGGAAACCTGGGCCTAATTCACAACAGCAGCGAGATCAATAACTATCAGCGTTTGGTCAAGGGCAGATGAATTTGTCATGGGATGACTGCTTTTTGCTTTGGTTTAGTTTGGTTTAGTAATTTCATTTCGAGTAGAATGTCATTGGATCAGAGGAGTGCCCCTGGGTTCGGAAGTTCAGAGCTGGTGCAGGTTTATCACAAGAACTGGCTGTTGTCACGTGTGTGGTGGTTTTCTGTAAGAAATCTTTTGAAACAATTTCAGCTGGTTCTGAACAGAGACAAAAGTTGAAGCTTACCTGCATTTCACTCACCTCATCGTTACAGGATATTTTGGGGCTTGGGTTCTTTTTTTCGTTTGGTCGGTTTTTTGGTTTTTGGTTGTTTTTCTTTTTTTTAAAGAATAGATGTTAAACTTCCAGTTACCTGTGAAACTCGTTGTGCTTTAGCTTACTGAAGGACTTTTTCCTTGTAGGTATATGGCAAGGTTAATTTCTCTTCCCTGGAAGTTGTTCAGAGCTTCATCTTAAGTAACTTCCACCCATGGGGGAAAAAAACCCCCACTTTCAGAAAGGGATAGGATCTCAAATCAGTTTTTGTAGAACTATTGAGCAGTTCAGTTTTCTGGAGTAGGATTAAGTGCCATTACAATTGGCACTAACGGTTTAGAGCTTGCATCTGTCTGAAAAAGCCACAAAAGTAGTTGTATATTCCAGAAACTATCAGAGGCTCAGGTCAGCTGTATTGCCCCATCTCCTTTCCCTGAGAGCAATCAGCCTCGCTGTAACAGATCAGAATTTATTTAAGGAATTATGAATTCGTGTATGTGGCTTTTCAAACCATGGGTCTTGATCTAATCTTTCTCTGGAATGTGCTTGCATAATCAGGTGTTTGCTCTAGTGCTCATCTTCTAGTATGACATAGGTTTCTAGAAAACAAGTGTGCATTAGCATTGAAATAATAGTTAAAGGTAGTTGGGTATTACTGTTCACACTGACAACAAACACAACAAACACACTCATGGAAGACCAATTTGGAAACAGCAGGCTTTTACTATCTAGAGTTAATTGATTTGTTGCCTTTCATCAGAATAGTCATGGTCCTTTCAGAGGTATTCAGGTCACAGGGTGGGAGGCAACACTCCAGGATTCATAGCAAGGTCTTCTCCTGGTGACCTTCAACCTTGCTATGCCAAATTACCCCTCAGTTCACTTTAAGAACTATTCTTGTTTTGGAGCAGAGCCTTTTGAATATAACCTCTGACTAATAGGTGTCAACCATAGCACAGAAAAAAGTTTGTCAAGATGCAGTTATTCCCATCTCTGCGGTCTCCTCAGTGCTAAGAAATAAGGGCAGAATTAAACAACTTTAGCTTTTGAAATAAGCTGCTATCCCAACAACTTAATTTTTTTTTTTTGCACTCAGCAATCTGTATGACTGGCATTAAAAGTTCAAGGAGAAGTAAGTAGTCGTGTCTGTATTTTAAGTCCATCTGGATAGAAAACATGAAAGCTTGCACTTCGTGTAGCTCCATGCTTCCTGTTGATGGCATTTATTTTCCTTGTGAATGAAGTGAGTATCTTCTACTTCTCATAATATCACTCCCTCTGGAACAGAATGCTACAGCTTGGTGAAAAGTGCTTGGAATAATAGTGGAGACACAGCTGGAGTTTTCAGTGTATTTTGGCTGAAGATACTCTAGCAAGTACCTGCTTACGAAAAAATGCCCAGGGATTTTTGATGGGCAGTCAGAACAGCTGAATTTGAAACATGGCATCAGTTGAAACCCCAGATAACTAGTGGCTAACACTGGTGGGACTGTCAGTGCTCCTGCTTTGCTGGTAGATGTAAATAATTCCTATAGGAGACAATACTTCAGTTGAGTTTATGCTGCCCTGACCAGAGGATATCAAGAGTCAAATGCTCAGTATGCATTCTGTCATCCTTCCCCAAAATAAAAATCTTAATTCTGAGGGGCGCTTGAGATCTTGGCACTAATCATTTGTTAAGCTCATGTTTAATGAAAGGGAGATAAACACATGAAGCTGGAGTGTGACAAATGAAAGCATTTGTGCTATTGTAATGAAATTAGGCAAACAGAACAGGCTTGACAGCTCTGGGTTCCCCCTGTCAAACTGCATTTGTAATTCTAGCCTTGCATTCATGTGTGGCTGTGAATGGCACTGTTTCCCTCTTGATATGGTGGGCCTGGGCCCCTGAATGACCACTTTAATTCACAGGGAATTAGCTTTGAAGAGTATATTTTATAGGCATACTGAAAAGGATAGCAGCTAATTCTCACTTCACCTTCATTGGCTTGAATATCCTTAATTTTGGGCCTCTATTTACCTCTATCATACATAAAGCTTTTGGTAACACTTAGTATAGTGAAGTGTTGATTTCAGAAATACACAAAGCCTGCTTCCACACATCCCCATGGTGAGCTATCAAGTTTAGCAGAAGTTGCCATCATTATTTTCAGGAAGTAGGACTAGAGATTTTGCTGATCACATTTAGCTGCTAGGTCAGACTGAGTAGCAATCTGTTCTCATTTCAGGTAAGAAAATCTCTAGAAACGTGCTACACATCGCACCGTGTTGCAAGGACTGGTCTAGACCTTGCAAGAAAAACAAGACCAAAACAACACAACACCCTTCAGGGTAGAGGTGGCAGAGGATTCTTTTCACTTGAAGCCGTGACTGTGCCAAGACGGTGCGGAGGGGAACATACGTTCAGGAACAAATGAATGCGCATCATCTAGCTTAGCTTTTGTATGCTTGTTACCCTACGTTCATTGGCCATTAGTGAACTGGAGTTAAATGTTGGACTAAACTTCCTAGCTAGAAGAAGTCAGGGCATGTCGTTCATTGCAGGTGCACGGTAACATGTGTTCCAGTCAGTCTGAAGAATTTGTTTTTGGAGTGGTGAAACATGCGCCTCCTCCGCTTATCAGCTGTAGAGCTGCTGAAATTGTAGTTTTGCCAATATGTAGATATGCATGTAGTGTTCTGTGGCTGTTAGCTAATGGGCTCTATGTACAGCAAATTCAAGCTCTGCAAATTTTTAGAGGAACAAGTTACTGTAGTTCGGCTTGCTGGATTTGTTAATCTCTAAATTAACCAACAGGTAATCTCAGGACTAACTCAAAGGGATTTCTTCTTTCTCTGTGATCCTGCATTTTGATCTGGGTGAGATTAAGCCAGTACTTGTTCCAGCAGTTAAGCCGTCAGAAGTATTTTTGAAAATCTGAAGAGTATTGCTACTTGATGCTTTTAGGTGATTTTAAAAGGCAAGTACAATTTTGTCCTTTTTCCATGGAACTTTTCTTCTCTCTAACTTGCTGAGAGACTGCAGGGACTTCTCACCCTTGGGTGAAAAGACAAAATGTTTTGGTGTTTAAAGTCATGTAGGTCAGAAAGGCAGTGTTTGCAGAAGGTGTTTTTGAGGGTGAGCCAGGAAGCACTTGCTGGTACCTCAGTTTTCTGTGCCATAAACTCATTGAGCTCCCAGGCAGGAGTCCTGAAGAGCTGGATTTCTGCTCTGTTACAGTGTTATCTTTGTCTTTTCCTCACCTTAAGGAGAAAAGAGAATGCCTGTTCATTCTACGGTTCAGTACGTAAGCAGGGAACGTAACAGCACATGCTTGAAGCATTGCTCTTGTCTGAGCTCGTCTGCATTGGAGAGGTGCGTGGGATACAACTGAGACAGCCTTTCCGAAGGCTGGGCGTCAAAGGCCAACAGCTGCTGCATCAGAGGAGTCCAGGTCATGTGGGTTGGGTTGCAGTTGCCTGTCCTGGGGACAAATGATGTTGAAATAACTTGTCATAAACAATTTTTTCTCGTTCATTTACTCTGATTCGGAACGCATAGCCGATCCTGATAAGAGTCATTCAGGAGTGAAGAGTTGAACTGCCAGAGAAAGCAGCTTATGTGAGCGTTTTAGATCAGGAATGTGCCAACAGTGTGCTAACAATAAGAAACCTCTTCCGAGGGGGACCTGCTCCTGTACTTCAGGAGAAAGGGGACGCCGGAGGTCTGATGCAGCTTGTTTGCTGAAGTGCCAGAACGGCTGGATGGGATTGCTGAAATGGGAGTTAGGTGCTTAAACATGAATTAGTTGTTTAAATATCTTTATAGACGTGCGTGTCTAAGCACAAATAATCCATAGGATGAATGAAGGAAAGCACTGTGGTCTTAAAGGAATTCCGTCCTCATATTAAAATTGCCAGCCTGAAGAGTTGGCTTTCTGATATGCTACTTGAGTTATTATTTCCCTTCTTCTCAATCTCCATGCACTGCTTTGGGCTAGCTGAGCATTTTTGGGTGTAGTGCTGGTGCTGGTCTTTGTTTGCGTCCCTGAAATTTTGTTGAAGGGACCTGTGTGAAAAGAATGGGAAGTGATCCCCAAAGCAGCCCAAGCTCTTCATGTAAGACTATGTCATGTTTTAATATAATTTTCCCAAGCGTTGAGTAGATTGAAAAGGAAGGCTATTTGTAGGAATCCCTAGTGACATTTTGATCTCCTTGTGGACACTTGATCAGTTTTTCCTATTGTAATACCCTAGGCTGAGGTCATGCTTGCAGAGTTGCTGGGGTTTGGGGTGGGTTTTTTTTTGTTTGGGTCCAACCCCCCAGAGTTGAAGGTAGTTACCTAAGCAGAGAACCATCCTGTGTTTTCTAGTTCAAACACTGAGAAACGTCGCTTGCTAGGAAATACACTTGAAGAAACATCTCTTTGCTATTCTCAAGTCTCTCACTAGTTATGGATTCCTTACTTGTAATGTCTGAACTTGAATCTGGCAGAGTAAGAACCAGAGAGTTGAAAAACCAGAGCTGCTTTTCTTGGAAAGCTTTTGTAAAAATTCAAGCATGTACTTCCAAATGTTCAATATTTACTTTGTATAGCTTTTGTTTTGGCAAAGGAATTATTCAAGTTATAATTGATTTTGCTGCCCTTTCTGAGGTTCTTCGATACTTTCAGGAGACCATTGCTTTTACAGTTAGGTGCTGAGAAGCATCAAGGCTGTGTGTAGCGTCTCTCTCATGAAGTTTTAACTTGCTGGGCAGAACAATTCCCTTGAAAGACTATGCTCTTACCTTACTAAAGTATTGTGAAAAGAGCGTTATTCAGTTCCTACTCTTTTGTGCCCTAGATTAAACTTGAGCTCTGGTAGTAAAAGCTAGCACGGAGTGCACCTTGCAGATGTAGTAATTGATCTTAAAGCCCTGGCAGGTTGGTTTTGGACACTGCCACGTTCAGTACCTCAGGATATGAAAACCTTTCAGGGAGAGAGCTTCTGAACTAACTTCACTGAGCTCAACAGGATTGAGTTAAATGAAAAGGATTGATCTTTGACTTACTGACTTGTTTGCCAAATTTTTACTTGGTTAAAAATTTCCAAGTAGCTTCAGTGCCACTTTCAGATGCTGAACTGATATTTCAGCCAATTAGAGTAATCTGCTTCAAAACAGGGTATCGCAAGAATACCTACAGTATGAGTGGTTTTCTGTGCTGCCAATCTTGCTATTGAAGCAAGCACCACTACTGAGATTGAGTTCTGCTTTGAAAAGAGAGCTGGTGACCCCTGTGAGTCCTCAATGCCTGTAGATGCTGCTGGTAAGAAGAGCTCCATTGAAGTAGTCAAGTGAATACTCCTCAGATGCAAACAATTAGCAGTGTGATTGGAGTTCCGCTGAAATTTAGATCTTTCAGACAGTAGTCCTTTAGTGGGTAAGTCTTGCACTAAAAATACTCTCTTCTTGTTTGGTATATTTTTTAAAATTTTTTTCAATAACACAGCACTAACTATCCAGTCTGAAACATTTTTACAATGTACACGGTCAGTTTCAGAGATCTTAATGTAAAATGGTGTGTTACTGTAAAAGCTGGAGTCTCTGAATTAAAGGGAAGCTGGCTGGAGTTGCAGTGTAATCAACACTAGGTGCCTAAGTTAAATCCTAATTATGGCAAGCTGTTTTGGGATCTTCATGTAAGTTGGGAGTTTCAGTTAGGCTGCAGGGGAATCTAATCTTTAAAAACATCAAGTTTCACAACTTTAATTGAAAGGAAAAAAAACACACACCCCCCTTCCTTCTAAAGATAACATCTATTGTCCTGAAAGTGGATTAATGGAGAGCGTGATATCCCGTGTATTCCTCTGACAGCAAGTTTGTCTTCATCATCTCATTCCACTTGTGCAGCTATGTATGTCTGCTGAAGTCCCATTTTTCTTACTGATCAAGGTGCAGCTTTTCTATCCTGGGGCTCACTGGAACGAAGGAGGCTGGAGGAATTGACAGGATTATGAGGGATTGATTAGGTGTTGACTGTTCTATAGAAGGGATCAGTTTGGGGGAAGAAGAGTTTGAGTGTTGATCCCTAATAGTCTTACTATATTTAATGTTGTCCAAGTGCTTGTAACCAGACAAGTGCTCTATAAAGCACACTTAAATAAACATTGATGAAAGCATGTCTTATGATCCTCTGCATTTCCATGAGGTATTGAAGTGACACAATTGTAATGTCACACCAGGATATTATCTGACAAGTTGGGGGAGTTGTTCTTAAGCCAAAAAGATTGAATCATCACGTTCCTTTTAACCTCTCTCAAGTTAGTGGTGTTGGCCTGATTTGAACTGGTGACTGAAAGGTAACAGACTGCATAATGATTCCCAAAGTTCCTTTTTTAATTGCAGTTTTGCTTTAGTTAACAGCAAAACTATTAGACTTTGATGTTCTCTGTGGTCTTAAATATTAAAAACAAAAAAACCCTGCATTATTCTTCCTCCTTTACTTCCTCACCATAATTTGTCACAGTTATGTTAACATGCTTTCTGATACCTGATAGGTTTTTTACTTAAGGCTTTTCAACAGGAACTATGATAGAATGGAATTTTACTTATCTTAGAATCAGGAGGGTTTGGATATAATTGGGTTATGTTGGTAGATAGAAAAATAGCAACTTGTCTGAGGATTCAGGAATTACAGGCTTTTTTCTCCCCTGCCTCAAAGAAGATCATATAACAGGTAAGTGCAATATTGGATCATCAAGAATATAAATGCCAGTGTTCCTGTGACACTATTAGCCATTAGACCTGTTAACTTTTATTAGGAATAAAATAGAGGTTTCAGCAAGCTGAGCCAAGTGTTTGTACTTAAATATTTCTGGTCTCAAGATTTATCCAAGTTACTCTTAATATACTCCTCTCTGTCAGTGTACTGGCTGTATTGTGGTCCTGTCTGTATTGTGATCGCCTTCACCTGCCTTTTAATGCTTTTTATCCTAAATCCTCCTCAGGGTTCCTCTTACCTTGATTCCTTTAGTTGTTTTTTGGGGTTTTTTTTGGTTTGGTATGGGTTTTGGTGGTTCTTCGCGGGAGTGGGTGGGGGGGTCACTTTCCTTAGTTCTGGCTATTTTTTTCCTGTATTTCTTTTTCATTCCTAAAGCTTCCATTGGTCATCTTGAAAAGTTTAGGAAGCTCATTAGTTGTTCTTTCTCCAGCTCAACAGCTCAGTGCACCTGCCTTCTTGTATTGCAACTTTCGAGGGGATACCTGCTGTCCAAAGCAGCAAGTAGAGAAGAGTCCCATTTTTTCTTCTTTGCTTGAGAGGCTTATACAGATATTCTGAGAACAAAACAGAAGAGTTTTTAAATTTATCTTGTGGCTTATTCCTGTCTTTGGCAAGCAAACTTCTAGTGTTGCAGAAATGCAACTTGTATTCAGGCAAAGAGCTCCGAGAGATCCAGCTAACCTGGTTGTAGATTTGTACTATGCATGTGATTAGTATGAGGCTGTACATGTAGTAGGATGTTACAGAAGTGGTGAAAGGTGGGACAGGGTCTATATAGTTCATGCGATCGCACAATTCCAGGACTACTAGGAAAATGAAGCCATGTATCTGCCAATTAATTAAAGCATAAATTTAGGCAGTAGTGGCTCTGTGGTGTTTACAGTGTTCTTGCAATAAGATTAGTTTTAGAAGGCTCCAAAAGGCTGTTTTGAAGATCTTAAGAAAGTGAACTTCAAAAACTATTTCTTTTAAAAATATGTACATATATGTGTGTGTATGTATATACACACACATATTTAAAAGTAACCCTGACCTTCCCACCACCCTTCTGAAACTAAGGTATTGCAGGCCTCTTTCCTCTGAGAATAAGCTTACTGTAGATTCTTAAAGAGAAAGTGAATCATAATGAATCAAGTCTAATCTAATGTCTCTTTAAAATTATTTTTATTTTAACAGAGCTATCTGAAATTGAACCCAACGTCTTTCTTCGGCCTTTCCTGGAAGTAATCCGTTCTGAAGACACTACAGGCCCCATTACTGGATTGGCCCTCACCTCTGTGAATAAGTTTCTGTCGTATGCACTAATAGGTATGTTACGTGGCTTCCTGAGATTTACCAAAGTGCCAGCCAAATGCATCTCCTTCAGACATGTCTTTGGCCAGGATATTTGCTTGCAGTCGTAATGAGGAGATTGGGGAAATAAGAAAGTTGTCATTAATGCTGGGGAAATAGGCATCTGCAGTTTCTTAATATCCTACTTGCTGGTCTTTCATGGCGCTACAGCAATGGCTGGAAGCAGAGCCAAAGCTTCCACTCTGGCCAGCCTGCTGCGTGGGCTTGTGGCCCGCTGCTGGACTGTGGCGGTCACCAACTGCTTTTTAATGCAATCCGAGCAAAAGGGCCAGGGAGGGAGGGGAGAATACCAGCTTGGATTACAATGTTGTAATAAACACCAACACGGTAGAATTTATTTAGTTTTGTGAACTAATATTTCTGCTCTAGAGTGAGGATGGTTTTTTGCCCGGTTCCAGACCCTGTCCAGTGGTGTGCCAGTACTCTTCACTTGTCACAGTTGTCATGGCAGGGACAGTTTAGCTGCTGCCCAGACTTTCAAATGTGTGCATTCTCCTTTATATTTGTGAAAGGCTAATAATGCGCATGTGGTCAGTTCCCATGGCTCAGCTGGCTTGTAGTAACTCATTAGCTGGCTTTCTGTCTGCCTTCACTGTGTCATCCTGTTGTTAGTGGTGCTTGATTTTTCTGTGTAAATTCTGTTAGTGCTTTCTGATCAAACTTGTGTGAATTACAAAACTTGTTATCTATATTTGTTTATATGTAATCTGACTTGGAGAAAATTATTTTACCTAATTTCCATCCCCCCAAGTTCAGATTTCTCAGTTCTTTTCCTCCCTTACATTGTAAGTGAACACTGTTGGATTTTTGGCACTTTTGTTTTAAATATTTTGTTCTTTGGAGGTAGCATGACGGAGGACAGAGAAAGAAAGGATTTGAAGCTCTGTGTAGATGTAGACGACTTTTGTGGGAAAGATCCAACGTTAAAATGAGCAAAAATGGGGACTTGCAGGAAATAGTTTGGGTTTTTTTAAGAGTTTGATGGAAATTTAGCGTGTTAAGACATCAATTAGTGGCCAGTGTTGGGTGTAATTAAGTGGCAGAAAATAACAAAAATTATGCGATATAATGTCACTTTGTAGGACAATAAAGAAATCTTAATAAATAAGCCTGTAAAACATGTCCCTGTGAAGGACTAAGCAAAATACGTTAGTTTCAACATGGAAGAGTCCATCCTTCATTCTGCGCTTTTAAGGCCTGGGTGGGATCAGAACATCAGGCTGGTGTCACATATCCAGGCAAATGTCTGCACAGGCAACTGGCTACAAATACTTGATTTGAGTCAGAAACAGGAAGAAAGTGGTTAAGAATTTGTAGCCTTTCTCTGGCTACTTGTTATTTAGAATATTAATTAGGTCACTTCAGCAACTGTTGGTGGGCATGTGTCTTTGTAGTTGACAGTGGAGAAGACCCTCTGCCTGGCTTTTGTTGTGGAGCAGAACCTGTAACCTAAGGCCTCCGTTGCTGCTTCAGGTGACATTCACAGCGGCCTTGTCCTTTGTGCTGCTCCAGATACCAGTGAGGCTGGGATTAGTGGTGCTGACTGAACATCTGGCTAGGCTCCTGTTGTTAAATCAAAGCTTTTTGGTCTTATATTTCTCTTTGTAATATAAGACTAAAGGTAGTCTAAAGACTGTTTGCCTAAAGATAGGAAAAGCTTAAAACTGTCCTTAATGCACGAACCTGTTTCGAACTGTACGGAACAAGGAAGGACGGACTCCGGCATAACCACAGTGGGGAAATTTCAGTGCAGCTGATGTTTGTGGTGCATTTTGGGGCTGCATAATTGACAGGTGAAACCAGCAGTTTTTTCAAAAGCGTCACTAGCTGCGTCTGTTCTGTGAGTGGATGGCTTTTGCTGTACACACTGGGTCAAAAATACAGCGAGCGGTGAAAGGCCCAAACTCTTCTGATAATTATCACTGTTAAAAACTGCTTTATTTTCCTATTTCCAAAGCACTTCATTGCTACTCTTTGTGCCGTCTCACTGTTTTTCTTAACCACGGCTCACCTGTGACAGAACATGTGTCTACTTTTCAAGCCAGTGTTGCTGAGGGGTATGTTTTAAAACCTGCTAGAAAAGAATGATTCTTGAGTAGCCTTTGAGACTTCTGATGTCTAGTAGTCTGAATTGCAAAGATCTGTTCTGAGATTGCTGGATGCAGCAGTTTGCTAACGGTATAGCCTGCAATCACAGCTCAGTTAGATAAGATGACTTGATATCCACCATGCGTGTTTTGGTAGGAATAGTTAGCCTTACAGAGATTATCCACTGCTCTGAAATAAGTACTACTGTTTCAAGACTCATAGTCGATAAATTACCTACTAATTTTTAAAGTACAAGAAAACTGAGCAACAATACTAAACTCCAATTAATTTTTATCCCTCAGATTAGTTATTTCCTTACTCAGCGGTTTTGCACTAGCTAGCCTTTTGATGAGCTCAGGCCTTAACTACAGGAAGGCAAGTGAATTTCAGAATTGTATTTGTTGTGTTTTCCTCAGAAAAGGTAAGTGTTCTTTTTATTATCACAGTTTGTCCACAGCAGTTTCTGGTTCCATTTCTAAAGTTAACTTTTGCTGGTTTTCCTGAAAACTACATATCTGTAAGTGAATAGCTGTTGCTCATCTTCCAGCAAGAGGACTTGCTGTTTGGGGAGTTTAAACCTTGTTCTTCCCTCTACCTTCTCTGTCTCCTTGGTGATTTATTTTAGTTCCATTAAAGGTGTTACTGAGCAGGCGTCTGGCTTTCCTGGATTTCCCTAATGGTTGAGAGCCTGGATTTTCTGCTTTCTGCTTGTTCTTTTGCCTGCCTGTTGCAAGAGTACACCCCATATGAAATGTGTAAGTCCAGATGGGGTCTCTGGATCTTTGCATTGTAGGTGGCAATTTTCAGACTGATGTTTTGCTTCACACTAACTTATTTTTGTTAGTGATTCTGAGCAGGCATTGGCACATCTTTTCTGTATTGTTTTCTCACAAGGGAACAAAGAAGCGGGTTGATATTTTCTGTGTCTTTTTTCTGCAAAGTAGAAGTATATGTGCTTTTAATTGAACTCAAGAGGCTTTATAAATTGACCTGAATTTGTAGAGCTGTTCCAGGGAGCCAGGACTGAAGTAGTCAGGCGTGATGAGTGTTGGAAGAGAGGTGTGTTTATTAGTGTTGAAGGTAGGGGCTAGAAGAGCAAAGCAGTAGTCATAGATCTGTTAAAGAAGCATATGCACAACTTGCATTTCCTTTTCACACAGACCATCCGTAACTATGACTAAATGTACCCCTAAGCCTACAGGAACTCACATCTACTAGTGTGTTCTGCCTGTGGGAGCCTTTTCTGCAGCAAGTGGCTTTTTCCTCTCAATGCCCACTTAGCTGCTTGCCACTGTAGTTGTTGAAGTTGGTTAACAGTAATGCTAACGTAGGTGCTGGCATTGTAACACCACTGGTCGTTACCTCGTTTAGTTGAGGCAATTTAGGATGATCCTATATCACCATTGGCAGTTTAAGCTATTCTTTTGAATAACAGTGCGCAGGGCACCCAACATATGGCTGATTTTTGTTGCCCCCAGTAGAAGAATGGTAGCTTCTAACTGGATTATAAGGCATTATTGGAGATACACAGAGAACTGCCTTTGACAGCCAGGCCTCTTATCTGATACTTCCCAGTATCAGACTTTGGTATCCGGTTGAGTGCTGCTGCTGCAGCAGGTAAAAAATGACTGATCGGTCTTAAAACAGACTCCTTGCTAGCTCAGTGAGGCTTGACTAGCAAACCAGGAGAGGATCTCACTCCCAACTATGCAAGATTATTTTGTGTGTGTGTGACAGCTGTGTGAAAAGCAGGCAAGCTCTGCTCTTAATAGGGATGTGTAAGAGATGGCAAAGAAGTGCTCTTCCTATGCAGATTTATAGGATTCTGAAGTATATTGATACTATTTTAGTTTTGTGAAACTGTAAGAAGTTTCTTATTCTACAGCCCCTCAGAATCCCCACAGCGTGGTGGAGGCTGCTGTCTTTGCGCCACAACAAGGGCAGCTTTAATGCTTAGGGCTTAGCCCCTCCTAGGTGTGAACGCAACTGGAGTCGAAGAGGGAGTCTGCAAAGCTTCTCTGCAAAGTATACAAGGTCTTTCTTGGTTCCTCTGTCAGCTTCATTCTTGCTGGAGTTCAAGAGGCCCCATTACCAATTAATGAGGTATTAACTAGTGTTTAGGTTGTCTCCTTTCTTTCCTAATGACTGTTTAGGTAGGAAGGTAACAAGATTCTTGCCCAGTGCCGTATTGTTTAAGTGAGAATGAAATCAAAGCCAGAGGCAGCTTTTCTGAAGCCAGTGTAATGTGGCACAAGATACGGTTACTAGCAACAATCTCGCCCTAAACATTCTCTCAACTGCACCATTGTTTGTAGCTACAGAAGACTGAAACAGAGAGAAGGAGCCTCGATGAATGATTGAAGCGGGAGGCCTGCAAGTCCGATATCTAAACTGTGATTGTGTCTGTCTGCTGTTGTCTCCGGGGAAAGCTACTGGTCCATTCCTTCCCCAGCTCCTATTCCTTGGAAGGGATGTAGAACAAGAGACAATTTTTCCTTCTCAATCTAGTGGAACCTGTTTGGCATTTTCTCCTCGTGGGAGTAAATTTGAGGTTCCCTATGTTTAAGAGCTTTTTCTCTTCATTCCCAAGGAGGAGCTGGATGCGTTTAACGGCTGATTGTGCTATATTGTAGGGAACAGGATATAGCCCTACAAATTAACATCTGAAAAAATGTGGAGCCCGTAACAACTGAATTTCTTTGTTAGGTTACATCTTTTCGCAAATGTAAATAGACTCTTGATAAAGGCTTTCTGAAAGCTCCCAGTTTTAAACTCTCTCTGTTACGGGGAGGTGAGTTTTGCTCTTGTAGGGTCAACACACTCAGAGTCACACGAATCAAGGAAGCAGATGGCAACAAAGTATCTCTGTGTAGATGTCTCCCCACAGAGGTGATAGGCTGTAGGTGGCCTTTCCCTGTCATGTATTTTTTTTCTGTAACTCAGATCCCAGCCATGAGGGCACAGCGGAGGGGATGGAGAACATGGCAGATGCTGTCACCCATGCCCGATTTGTGGGTACGGATCATGCAAGCGATGAGGTTGTCTTGATGAAAATCCTGCAGGTAAGTGGAGAGAAATGGTAATTACCATAATGGTTGCTGCCCGTTGTGGAACATATCCTGTTACATGGAGATGAAGAGGAGGGAGCAGTGTTTTGACTCTGTAGGAGCTTAGTGACAGACGTTATTTTTAAACAGATGGCTCATATACCTGTGGTAAAAGCTTTTCCAAATGAAAATAATTAAAAGCTTAAACGAAATGATTTTTAAATTAAGGGCTTGATAATGTGGTAGTGTTGATAATCCTACCTTGTGCATGGTCTGTGTCAGTGAGGGGTAAATTAAACATATGGAGCTCTCTAACTTATTTTTGAGAAAAATTCTTTGTAGAGACAAACCTATGAACTATACACCTCTTCGGTCTATGTACGTTTGAGCAGATAGCTAGTTACTGAATTTAAATATTGGGTAGCATGCAGCATATCAGGCCTCTTTCAGAAGTGGGTCGGGAGATCATGCTCGTCTCCTAATCTGTCTGTTTCTTGAGCACAGCATGCAGTTTGAAATGACTGCTGGAAAACCCATAGGTTTTCTGCTCATGGCAGTCCTTCTTGAGGAAGCCATCCTTCTCTCAGAAATGCATTCAAGTGTCATTGTACTATGGGATGTACATGTGCTGTTCTTTGCAGGTTTTGAGGACCTTGCTGCTCACTCCAGTGGGAGCCCACCTCACCAATGAATCTGTGTGTGAGATCATGCAGTCCTGTTTCCGCATATGCTTTGAAATGAGACTCAGCGGTAGGTTTGTTCATACTTCTGCAGTTCAGAAATGAGCAGGTTTCCTCAGCATTAACTAGTTCTGTTGTAGAACATGCAGCCGTGGAAAGCTCCTGAGCTTTATATTACTGTGTCTTTCTACAACTTCATGGAAAATTTGTTAGGAGTTCACTGTACAACTTCTGACTGCTCTTTTTCCCCAGCTTTGTGGCGCCACCTTGTGATTATGTGCCCATTTGCAGTAACGCGGTGTTGAAGCTGGTTTTAATAAATTTGCCGTAATCTCTGTAAACAAGGCTCGGAGGGGAGTCTGCTTGAAGAAGCCTCTTGATAATATCACACTGAGTAATGACACCTGTGTTATTTGTTTTTGTCTTCGCAGAGTTATTGAGAAAATCTGCAGAGCACACTCTGGTCGACATGGTGCAGCTGCTCTTCACAAGGTAAACCTGCTTGTGTTTGCCTCAGCATTGCCAAGATGGCCCTCTAAGGACAGAAAGATTCCACACTTCCACTTAAGGGCCCTCAGAAAAATCATCCAAAATGGTCATTATTTAGAGGTGGAAGGGGATGAAGGATTTGGCACTTTTCTCTTGGGCTGACCCTGTCAGACTGCAGGGAGACAGAGATAGGGAAGGATGCCTGGTTTAAGGTGTCCTTTGAGGAGAGATAGACAGCCAAGTAATGAAGAGCTTTAGGATAGGGAACGAGTTTGAGGACAGAGAATGCGAACTTCACTCAAAAACAGAAAAAGGGCTCTAAAACATATAGCTCTCTTCAGGAGAGAGACTAAAAATGCTGTTGGAATAGTCACATGTTGATTTCAAGCTGAGAGCTTTGACCTCACATATCAAAGAGAATTTTAAACTCTTGAGATCATATGTCTTGAACAAATGTTCTGCCCTTTTCAGCACCCTTCAAGTAATTAAGATTACTTCTTTTAAACTCAAGTTAGTTAGTTAACTTCAAAACTGTTTCTCCAGATAGTGAAGTAATCATTGACTATCTCTTGGTATTGTAAAAAGGAAATGTGCAGATACAGAAATACTTTTAGTAGGAAAGGATTGTGGTAAAACTGACAGCTTGTTACACTCAGTTCCAGTGGGTTCTCGGGTGTGGTTTGTTGGTTTTTTGTTTGGTTTTTTTTTTTTTCTCTGTGCACCCTGTGTCATCCCCACTGGATGAATGTGGAGCAGAGTCAGTGTCAATCTCTCTAAAGAGGAGAGACTCCATTACTTTTTCTCCAAATGCATATGTGGATGTTACTTAGCGCTTATTAATTACTTATTATGTATCCTCCTCTCTGTCCTTCTTGATAAGGCTTGAAGACAGTGCCACCATCTGTGCCTGTGGACATTGGGATAGAGAAGTAAGGCAAAGACAGCAACTGCAGGGGTGGTTTGGCCATCTTGCTTTCCAGAAAAAGAAAGAGCCAAAGCTGTCCTGCAAAGCTTTTATTCCTTCAACAAGCAAAGACAGAACTGTAGTAAAGAAACAGAAGGGAGACCAGGGTGTATGGAGTTGGAGAGATGTATGCAATTTGTCATTTGGTAGCACAGGTGAGAGCAGTCTACCTCCTGTACGTCTGAGACAGGGACTGCTTAGCTCAAAGCATTCAGCTTAAACTGAGATCCACCATGCACCATAATTCTGTTTGTAAGATGCAGAATAGAGGGTAACTACTGGGGTTTCTACGAAGTTAATGAAAAGAGTTGCCATGACTAGTAATAACATGTACACTGCAAGAGTCGTGGTGTGGATGACAGTCTGACTTAGCAGCTGTTCACAGCAGCATCAGAGAAACCTGTTTTGAACCAATCTAATCAGGCCACTGCTGAAAACATACACTGAAGGAAAAAAAGCTGTACTTACATTACCATTAACAATGAAAATCAATATAGCAAAACTGCCATTAGCAGTAGTAGCATGCAGAGCACCTCTCATCTATACTTGGCTTTTTCCCTCGGCAGATTTTGGCAGGAAAAGAAATTAAGAGCGTCTCTCTCTGTGGAGAAAACCTAATTTGGGTTTTCTGGTATCTGCAGCATGACTGAAAAGACCAGTTTATTTTTTACCCTTGATAAACCAAAAAGCTTATGTATTTTGGGTCGTTCTTTGTCTTCTAGGTTGCCTCAGTTTAAAGAAGAGCCTAAAAGCTACATGGGAACGAACATGAAGAAAGTAAGACTCAGCACTGTGTTGGCTGTTCTGCTCTTCTCAGGCTTGCGCTCGTCTCTATATTGTTTGTTTTCACACTTGTGTTTCTTCATCCCTGCAAGTCCCTCGTTCACTGAAAGAGCACGTTTAACCGCATAAATGGTCATAGATTCATTAATTCTGTGGGATTAAGCCCACATAGTCTGGTAGTGAATCTTGTTAATGATAGTGCTGCCTAAGTGAGACAGTCTGAATCCTGGGAACAGCCATCAGCTGCTGTGGGCTAGAAAACCCCAGCAAGTTATGGGACCTGATGGTGATGTCTTCTCATCATCTGCTGTCTTCTGCTCTCTCTCCAGCTTCTTTCTCATATTTCTTCATTCACTACAGGTCTAATACTGAGCTCTCGGGATGTATTTATCCTGTTCTATGTACAAAGGAGGCTTTTTGAGGCTGGTGAAACAGCATGAAAGCCCTATGAAACTGGACTATTGTAGAAAAAGCTTTGCTGGTTTCTAGAAGGGGCAGCATTCTGTAGCAAAAAACCTTAGTTCACAGGGGCAATACTATCTCTATTGGCAGTCAAATCAAAGTAGACTGTTTTTTTTCTCCCTTTCCCTAAACACACAAATTTCTGAAGGTGGAAAGTCTGGGTTTGTTCAACACCACCGCCTCCCTCTATACAGCGAGGTTTTTAGCAGTTGGATTCAGTATGGCAAATACCATAAATTTGAGCTTATGTGATTATTGATGTAGTAATTTCTTAGGTGGAGGGAGGATCACTTAAGGATCTCCATATATACTTGTGTACATTTATACTCCATATAAAGAACGTCAGTAAAGATACAGGATTCTACTGTTGAGGGCAACAGGATGGGAAGAACTTCCACTCTGTTTTTATTTGTAACGAGTTGAGAAAAGTGGCAGTATTGGGTAAATGTACATTTCAGAGCCAGTATAGCAGTGTTTTGAGAGACTGAATGCTTACTTGTAGGAATCTGAAACTAGCTTGGGGCTTTACTTCTTCTGTAGTAACCTAGTAACTGCTTGTTTCCCTTGCTGTGGGAGAAAATGGCAAGATTTGTGATGATGGCAGGCTGGCCTAAGGAAAGCTAAAAGAGATCATGCTAATGTACTGCAGGTATCAGAAATTGTCATGGTCTGTGTACAGAAGGTGTAAAGTGAAGGTGAATTTGAATTTGGGAAGGCTACCCTTATCAAGTGATGGCTGCTCCCAGCTCGGTTAAGTGATGCTCTGTCTTGTGTCTGATCTATGCAGTTACCTTGTGCTGTCTCTTTGCTGTGCATGCCAGGAATCTGCCCTGCAGCCCTGCACTCTGCCAGGTTATTCTTCTCTTTGGGTTTATTTTGCTTTGTTTAAATCATGCATTTGCCTATCTTTCACAGATCTCTTCATGTCTGCTCAACAAACTGGAGCTAAGTAGTGGGGAACAGCCCAAAGCCCTGAACCAATTAGAGAGGGTATTGCTCTTTAAGAACCTGAAGGTCTCTCTCTCCCTTCTCCCTTCTTTACCGTACTCCCCTCTTCCTTCTCTTGTAAACACCACCTGAGAGATAGTTATGTTGTGTGCAGCAGATCTCCCTCCACTCATTTGACACAGCATGGCTTTTGGGGACAGTGCATGCAGCGATTGCTTTGCAGTGTTGTGGCAGCAGCTGGGGCAGGCTTGGGAGGGAGAGACCCTTGTTTTACTGCAGCATTCAGTGTCTTGGTGAGTGCCTCCTAAGACACCATCACGGCATCCTCTGAAGGAAGGGAGTGGGAGGGCATGGACAAGGTCTGAGTCCTCTGTGACAGTGAAAAACTGAAGAAAAGAAACATAAAAAGTGTAGACTGCTCTTTGAAGGCTCAAGCGTTGTGTGTCCTAGCTGTTGATCTTGATTATAGATCTAGCAGCATACTCAAGGAATCTCTTGACCCAGCATGCCTTAAACAGTTTTACTCAAGGTGAATCTCTGAGCTTTGGTACAGGGCCACAGAGTTCGATGCCCTCTCAAGCTTTTTTTTGTAGGAGACTGCTGTACATTTTCAACATCTGTGGTCAATTTTCTACTGAAATTAAATATGTTTTCCAACACAGTATTTGGTAATGGGGGATGAGTGGGGTTGAACTGAATTATGAAATGTGTTAGTCCCTGCTAGTTCACCTAGAAAATGCTTCCAAAGAAATATTGTAGGCCTGCAGATTGTTGGTTCTGGACCGATCGCAGAAACCCTGAGAAACTAGCTTAAATGGGACCCTTCTCAGTTTTCCATGTTGGTTCATAGACATAATGTAACTTTAGTTCTTGTCTGCCATTAATGCTATTTGGTCCAAAAGGAGCTTAACAGATCATTTAGAGGTGTATATGCCATTATTTTCTCCTTTGTCTATCTACGGTCAGGATAGATTGGAAATGCAGTGGCTGGAGACTCGCAGATTTATGCAGAGTTACACAGAAGAAAAGACTAAGAAGTGTTTCCCTTTGCAATAGAAAATTTTGTAGCTAAACATTGGGCTCGGTGGTGGGAGTCAGGAGGAACTTAAATCTGAGTTTTCACAGATTTTGGGGGTGGATTATGTTCATAGTTGCCTAAGGTGCATAAATACGTTTCACCAGATAAACTTCATTCATTGTTGCAGTACAGGCAGGTAGGTAAGTGAGATGACTGGACTGCATCGGTGTCTCCAAGACTTGGATCGTGGACTGCGTTCTCTCTGCATGCTTTTGTGTCTTGAACGCTACTTGGTGTGCTGACCAGTTCCATGCTGCATCTAGAATGAGCTCATGTTATAGTATAACCACTTTAGTTACTAATCATTGGCCCCTGCCCTTTTCTCTTGAGGCTTACAGTATCTTATGGAAAAACAAACGAGTGCAGGTAAGGTGGCTTGTAGAAAAATGAGATCTCACAGACCCTTTAAAAAGAATCCTGTAGTATTACATTTTTCTTCACCTTCCTAGACCCTAGCTGTAGTTTTATTGTTGAAACCTCATCTATCAAAGGAAGCATTTGGAGTCTTGTAATTTATTTTTTTTTCTTCTACAATTTCGTGTATGTGTTTCTTTATGCAAAGGTGACTCAGATAAATGTAGTGGAATCTGTACTGAATTCCAACATGAACGAACAGCAGCTCTGAGCACCCTCTACTCTGATTTCTAAAGAATCATTTTTAAATACTAACTTCAGGTGTTTTTATTGTGGAATACGAGCTTTATCTAATCTGAAGGACACTGATAAATAGAAAAGTAATGCAACTATAATATCACTGGGCATTAGGTAGGGAAGGAGAGTTCTAGATGATGTTTAATATTCAGGATATTTGAATGATCTATTAAGTGCCATCTACCTGCAGCATTTAGTCAAGAAAGCAACCTTAGGTTTAAAATCTCAGCCTGTTAACATGCAACCGAGCTTTCTAGTGAAATCGGGAAATGCCTTCGTATTGAAGGTAAAGACAAAGCATTAGAAACAGTTCCTTTAGTCAAAGATAAACTGTACAAATTTCATGGGATTGTTACCTTTTAATTCAATACAAAATACAGAATGAAAAATGTTACTTTGCTGTCCTTTGATACATGTATTGGTTTAGAATTCTCAGACTTAAGAGTTTGTTTGTTAAAACATCATATAGCTCCTTGACACTGGTGAAACATTTCTATTAAGTATTTATGTTTGCGTCTGCATTTTTTTTTAAGCTATGCAATTCTCATTGTAATTTGCTATTTCTTATTTATAGGAGACAGCAACAGGAAAAAAAAAGGGGGGGGGCATGATATGGGAGGTAGTCCTAGGTAATTCTAATAGAAGAATACCTGTTGGTGTAGCATGTGGAATACTGGATGGTATGAGATGGAAAAGACCTACTGGGTAATCTCACCTGTC
>VYZM01014658.1:1037350-1052290 GCA_013398915.1 Dromas ardeola | reverse complement strand
ACCCCCCAACCTTCCCCCCGGCCCCACCCCCCCACCCCCCAAAAAAGAAAAAAGAAAAAAAAAAAAACCAAACCCAAACCAACGTATATTCTTGTCTGAATGCTTTATACTTTGATGAAATGTTTGGGATTCTTTAAAAATCAACTGAGTCTTTTTGCTTGACAAAATGGCGTCCCATCCATGTGAAGCTGTTTTGACTCAGTCTCTGAAAGATGGCACAAGTTCATCAAAATGATGAGAGACGGGCATATGTCTTACAAACCTCAAGAGGAGGAATCTTGGAGTTAATACAAAGCAGAGGACAATCACTAAAAATGGATATTGTGTCTGAGGAAAAGTGCTTTTTTGAGAGGGCTAGTCTTGAACCGAGGTGGTATTTGGTGTTGTTTGAAAGGGGACATCATAAGTAGTAATTAAATTGTCAACTTGAAACTTCTGATAGGGTGGTTCAAAAGTTACCTGTTTCTCAGGAGCATGACTTCGGGGTAAAAGGAGTGGGACCAACACGGTTAGCTCATAGCAGTATCTTGGCTCCATTTTGCTGAATCAGTTCTGCGCCTGCTCCCCCCCCCCAACAGTTTTTGTTAGCAAGTAACTTTTTACCTGGCAAATCATTGCAACAGGATATAGTAACTAGAAGCAAAGTCTTATTTTGAAATTATGTGAAACAGACTTTCTTGGGTTTAACACATGATGCTTCCAGGTTTCCGTCCTGCTTGAAGTAGTTTGGTACAATGAACCATAAGTCTTCAGATTTTATTTTAAAAATTACTGAAAAGGGAGAAAAAATAAGTATGGCTATTTCTAGAATAGTTGGTAGGTAAAGAAAAACTACCTGGTCTAATTAACAGCTTAAGCCTTTAATGAATAAAACTATTGGTAATGTTTAAGGCTCAGAGATTTTTAAATGGAAAAGGAAACTATTACAGGTGAAATATTAGGAATTGGCAAGAATGAAAGATAACACATATTTTATATAGCCCTATGAAGTAGTGAATAGGAAAGATAAGAGAGCTGCCAATTTTTACATGAAAGGATTGTGATCCATAAGCATTTTAAAACATTTTGAAATGTACAAAATTTTATTTTTAGCTGCATACTTGTCATGTAAGTGTTTGTCAGAAGCTGTGATTTAGGAGATTCTTGCTGCAAAATTTGGAGGAAATAGCAAGGAACAAAGTAATTCTGAATCTGCTGTTAATTAACAAGCTCAAGGAAACTGTAGCATAGCTAAAACTTGAGGATTAGTTGTCAAACAAATAGAATTTGTGGTGCAAAGAAAAGTTACACAAATGGTTTACTGCACTGGGACATAACATTTTCACAAGCTTCATCTAAATGAGAAAAATTACAGGCTGTGTACAGTGACTTAGAATTCTAGCTGGGAAAGGGAAAGATGGACAAAACAGTAGCGGAACCTGAAGGTTTATTGGCATTTAAGAAGAGTAGTAGCTGGAAGGAGGCAAGTTGCAGAAAGAGACTAAAGAATATCGCTGTCTGCTAGGGAATTTAAATTTGATGCTAGGGATATATGAAAGAAAGACTATTATAGCCTAAAATGTAACTTAACTGTGATAAATTCACAAAGAAGAATACCAAGTAGGGACTGGTACTGAGGCGTGCTCAATGGTTTCCACTACATGCAAGGTACCTGTTCACTGGTTAAATTTTCACCCCAAATTGAAGAGGTCTGACAGCATCAGAAAAGCTGACTGCAGCTACCAAAGCCAAGAGTAAGTGCAACCCTGCACTTAAATGAAATTATTTTAGAAGGAAGCTGTTTTCAGGCCTGCCATTGTTCATGTGACCAAATATCGTATTGTTTTTAGGAAGTTCTGGAGCCTGCAATGCCTGCAATAACAGCACGCTGCAGCAAGGGCCACACAGCCCGCATTGCTCCGGTTGTGGTTCTTGTTTGCCTGATCAAAGATCTGCATAAGAACTAGAAGTAGGATCCTGGTCAAGAAGAATGTCAAGGGTTAGGTTAGATTTAGAATCCAATAGGAGTAATGACAGAAGGCAGATGAAAGCAGGAGACAGTTTGTTTCTAAACCACTAGGGTGGTATTTGCAATGTGTCGTGCACCAAGAGTGAGTGAAGTGTTAGAGAAACACTTGTTACTAGTGAAGGATGCCTGGAGGAAAGTGAGCATGGCATTGCTAAGAAGATGAAGAGTGAACTGAGGCAAGAGATAAGGGACAGAACTGCAAACTGCAGCATGGGACTAGGTGCTCGGGCTTCATTCTCAGCCTTCGTGTATAGATGGTGAAATTTTAATTGAACGTCAAGCCTAACTAGTAGTTGCTTATATACTTTAATTGATGCCCTTTAGAAGTCTGGAAATATTGGCAAAAACGAAGAGATTTTTAGATGTGCCTGTAGGTCTAAGAGAATTCTTTATCCTAATGGAAAGCTAGAAGGTATTGATAGGGAAGAGGGAGTGCTGTGGTAATTGATGTGTTAAGTATTAAGCATATACTCTGCTATATAGCAGAGTAACAGCAGTAAATTATCGCTTGATTTAGGCATGGAGCGTTGGCTAATATGTGAGTAGTGGGGAGTCAGGGGCTGGTTTGCATGATTTTGAGGTGCTGATCAATTTGTGTGATATATTTAAATGCTTTTGCCTGACTTTGAGGGTTTTGAGACAGCCTTTGTGGGTTGGCTTGTGTAATCGATTGTGCTATGTGTTTTTGCTATACTGATATTCTTAATGATTATTGGTTTTCAGTTGAAAATGAGAGCTGGAGGAATGAGCGAGTCCTCAAAATGGAAAAAGCAGAAGAGATCACCAAGGCCTCCTCGCCATGTAACTAAGGTCTCTCCTGGGACAGAACAGCTAGCAGCCAATACTAGTAACGCCACAGGTAAATTGGAATCTGTTTCCAGAGACCAGACAACATCCGTTCTAGAGCTTTTTTAGAATCTGTCTTTATTTCATTTCTCTTAACATGTTATTTTTGCATTAGATTTTGTAATATTAGTTCTCAGTGACTATAGCAATAAAATACAGCTTTTCAGGTTCTGGAGAAAGAGTTTGAAGGAGGTGGAATACATAATTGATGGAGGAAAGCATGGCCCTGTGGCTAACTTGACAGCATCCCTCTGCGTTCAGCATGCCTTAAAGGGGTAGTTTGTACAAAAGGGAATGGGGACCTGGAGAGGTGGCTGAGGTTATGGGCAGTCATGTGGTGTGGAGGAGCTGGAGGGTGCCGGAGGTATGTGGAAGAGATTGAGAGCAAGACCACTGGCAAGAGGAGAGCCTAAGGGGAATGGAGCTGGGGAGAAGGTTTCCTGCAACAGGAGATTGCTGACTTAAGTGACATATTCTTTCCTGTGTTCATGAAAGGTGTACCAAAGGGTGTGGTGGTAATGAGGGAAAAGCAAAGCGTGGCTGGGGTAAATATACAGGTGGAACTGAGGGATGTGCAGAAACCTAGGTTTCAAGGATGGGTGAATGAACAAATCTCTCGCTATAGATGTAAAGACTGAAAACGTGCATTCACAGTCCATGAAATTTGAGTAAAAGGCTACGCTCGTTAAGGTACGGGGAAATAGGGGGTATGCTTATGACTGTTATGAGAAGAATAGAGGCCTTGATATGGTAAGAAGGCATGAAGAGTTATGTAGGGAAAAAAGTAGAGGGAACAGCACAGGTACCTGAAAGGGGGTTGTGCATGGGAAACTAATGAGTATATGTGTGAATCCTTTTTCATTTTCAGCCTGTAGAAGTGATGCAGTATGTGACTAGTGCTGTGAGCTCAAGAATGCCATGTTTGGGGACTTCCATATCCTATTTTTGTATAGGAGTAGACTAAATAGTTGTAACTGTTTTTAACCTCTCCTCTGGATAAATGAGTCCCTCTGGCTGCAAAGTACTCTGTCTCTTGTGCACTCTACATTTTGAAGGCTCAGACGTAAACATTAACAGTGAAAGGAAGCAGATGGGAAAGTGGAGAAACAGTAGCTGTGTAAAATACCTGCTTCTGACACTTATTCTGTCACAGTGTGGTGTGACTGATCCCAAGTGTGTTTCTACCCAACAGCATGATTGGTGAAAACTAAGGAAATAATAAATTTGGTCACACTGAACATAACTCAGAGCATCCATCCAGATGGGAACCTATCTCTACATAAATCACTATTATATTTAAGTTTTCAAAGAGGTATTAAATCCTGTTAAACAGCATTATAACTCCTGTAACATTTTAGAGAGAAAGTTGAGTTGTGTTACAAAGCATGTCATTAACTCTGACCTTGTAGTGCTAGGTAATGTATTAATGGTGCTTTTTAGGCCAGAATCCTAGCTTAGCAGGTGAAGAAGAAAATACTGCAAAATTGATCGTGTATTCTGTTACATTTCTTAAAAATAAAGGAATGTCCTACTACTTACTTAAGACATTTCTGAAAATCAAGTCATCAATAGAACACTGCTGTGCAAAGCCATGCATATTTCACATGTAAATTCATAACGTAAGTCTGGTTTGTGCCTTTATTACTGTGCCCTGCAGTATATCTTCTCTTTTTTTAAATATTTGCTTTACATTTTTTAAGTTCTCCTCAGAACCACGAGAGGTGCAAATATGTGGGTTTCTTCTAAAGAATAATTTAGATTCCTTGAGCATTGTCTCATATTTAGAAATAGTAAAAATCCTTCACTGCTCCATTTCAGACCCATTTGAATTCTATTGCAATTCCATTTGTTTAGGGATAATTAAAGAAATGGGTCTTGCCATCCAGTCAAGTTAAAATTCTCACTTTGAAGGAATGACTAATTTAAAGTAGTTGTGCCATTGTATCAAAGAGTAAAGCGCACCATTCGGAATATTTTCAAATTCCTTCTTAATTATAGAAACCCTCTGCACCCTTTATCTAACTGTGTGAATTACCTTATTTGCTGAGTTTGTTGGATTCCAACTATTGTGTTTTAATTTGGAGAACTGATAATATCTCTCCTGTTCATCTATTTAATTCGTTAATACCTAGCAAAAGAGAGCTTAGTTTATCTATGTTCTCTACATTAATGCATAACTATCTGAGATCATTTGTAGTGTGAAGTAGTGCTCCAAGTACAGAATAATACTGATCTTTTTGCTTTTGTTTCTCATCAGCAAGCGGAGTTACTTTCATAGATGCTCCTCCCAGCTCCTCCGGGAGCTCAGAAAATGTTTCATCTGCAGTCAGCCCTGCTACAGACAGTGGTTTGGAGTTGTCCTCACAGACCACCTCCAAGGAAGATCTGACAGACTTGGACCAAGTCGCTTCTCTGGGTCTTAATGCAGGAACGCCTTCAAATGAGGCCAAAGTCACTGAAAATCAAAATCAGCCCGAACTCCAGGTACATGGATATAACATAAAGAGAAGTTCCAACTCCCAGCGTAATCAGTTGTAGATTTAGCACACTTACTCTTTTTCTATCTTTCTTTTTGGTCATAGGGCATATATTCTATTTCAAGGTTTAGGGTCAGAATAAAACATTCTTTGCTATAAGCGATTTGTATATTCACAAACATTCATTCTTTGTTTTCTCTTGAGACCATCCCCATTGGCTGAGAAATGATAACTGTGCAGCCCAACAAGGCACCTACGTAGCTAGTTGTACTCCTGTACAGGGGAAACTGTTAGAGGGAAATCTGCAGAACTCATTTTAATATCTTTAGTGAACAATTTTAGCTGAGGTGGTAGAAATTCAGCTGTTGGTGTTTGTGTATGTGCATTGCTGTAGCTGTGAAATATAACAAATCTGAAGCAAGTCCTTTGTCAGTAAGTTTTCCTTTGTGTTGTCTCCACTTCCCCTGCAACAGTCATACTGTTGAGAGGATGGATTAGAGCTGCAGGGAACCTTTCGGAGCTGGAGATATTTTGAATGGTAAAAGGCTAAGAGGGCATAGATAGAAATAGTGTGCTGAAATTATGTAGCATTTAAAACTGAAGAATGAGCCAAATTCTAACCTCGGGGGCAGTAAGAACTGATAAGTTATAGGAGTCTATTCAAAGTAAAATCCTTAGTCTTGCAACCTAGAGTTGTGTAAAACAGATAACTAGATAGAAGTGAAAGGGCAGACAGAGTTGCAGATTATCTAGAGGTGCTCTTTTCTTGTAGATTTTGTTTTCCTGATCCTGTTCCGTTAGCGACCTGTGTAGTTTTAACAGTTCTGAATGAACCATGAACAAATAAGCCTTTCTTTTAGCTTGTCGAGTGCTTGTTAACTCTTGTTTTGCTTCTTTCATTCCCAAATGACTGATACCAATGAAGAATGAAAGTCTGAGGGAGGAGAAGATCCAGTCAGCTTCTGTCGAGTCTATCCCTGAGGTCCTAGAGGAGTGCACATCTGTAGCAGAACATTCTGACTCTGCCTCGGTTCATGACATGGACTATGTAAATCCCCGAGGAGTACGTTTTACTCAGTCTTCCCAAAAAGAAGGTGAGAGGTGGGCAATGTTGCCGAAGTCCTTTCTCCTTTCCACTATTCTTTCCACTTTCTGCTAAGAAGGTGATAAGCTCCTGTTCCTCAGCGGGTTTGTAACAATTTCATTTGTAATACTTGTTAGGCTCCTGCAAAAAGCAAAAGTAGAGTTAAGAGTGCTAATCTCTCTTTTTTTCGTTAGGAGCCGCACTGGTCCCATATGGGCTACCATGTATTAGAGAACTGTTCCGCTTTCTTATCTCGCTCACCAACCCTCATGACCGCCACAACTCTGAGGTGATGATCCACATGGGGCTGCAGCTGCTAACTGTTGCCCTGGAGTCAGCACCCATTGCAAACTGCCAGTCCCTCTTGGGACTTGTGAAGGAGGAGTTGTGCCGGCACCTATTTCAAGTGAGTCTGGCTTATGCTAGCATGGCATATGGCACTGGGGAGTCAGATACTAATTTGCATCGAAGAGCCTATTGGAATTTAGTATTCTGAGGTTTGACAGGTCTCAGTCTTCAAATAACTCTCACTGCAATGCAGCAGAGAGCTTCCGAATTGCACCAGCAAAACAGTGCTGTTGCAAAGCCAGAGAGGTTGTCATGTGCTATTTTCTTCAGACCAGGGCCAAGAAGAATGAAGGTGATTTGAATGAACTGTTACTGTGGGATAACACTTGTGTTTTGACATAATTGGTTTTGAGGTAATTATGAATGCAAGTTACCAGCTTAGTAGTAGGCAGAACCTTTGGAGTGCCAAGCTATTAATTGCACAAGGGCCATCTCAGAGGGAGGTCTTCTCCCAAGTTCCTTCTCCACTAACAGGATCTGTGGACTTGGCAAAAGAAGAAGTTTGTTATAAGAAAAGTGTTACCACAAGCAGAAGGGAATTAAGTTATATTCATCCTCACTAGCAAAAAGTGAGACCAGGAGGTTGAATAAGGGATTGGTTTTTGAAATACCATTGCTATGGGAGGCAATGTGTGGATCTCGAGGTTGTTGCAGGTGATGCCTGCAGTGACACAGTACTGATACTTATAGCCACATAATGACTAGTCTTTGTAATTCTTTAAATTTTTTCCTGTTTCTTGTTCAGCTACTGAGCGTTGAACGGCTCAATCTGTATGCAACCTCCCTCAGGGTGTGCTTTCTTCTCTTTGAGAGCATGAGAGAGCATCTGAAATTCCAGCTGGAGGTGAGTTTTTTGAGTGTCACTGGGTGCCTGGTAATAGTTTATTGAGCTTCAGTTAAATGCATATAGCTAGGCAGTAAGATACAGTCTAAATATCAGTTTACCTTTGTATAAATGACTCAGTGGGTTATGGGTAGGCTGTGTAGGCCTCTTCTTGTTGGATAATAAAATGTCTTTGAGACTGGTGTACTGCACTACCTGCCTTCGTACTGTTTTTTTTTAGAAAGGTAAATCCAGGTGCACTGAATGGTAGAACTATTTGAAACCTTTTTACAACCTCCTTCAGAATGAGCCATCATTAAAGATGGAGTGTCATGTGGGAAGATGAAACTTAAGTCTATTTCTGTAGTCCTCAAAGCTATTCACTGTCCCGCTTTCTTTTTTCTTTCCTTAAACTGAGCTGCCCTATGTTTCTGCCAGATGTACATCAAGAAGCTGATGGAAATAATCACTGTGGAAAACCCAAAGATGCCCTATGAAATGAAGGAGATGGCTTTGGAGGCCATTGTCCAGCTGTGGAGGATTCCCAGTTTCGTGACGGAGCTCTACATTAACTACGACTGTGACTACTACTGCGCCAACCTCTTCGAGGAGCTCACCAAGCTGCTCTCCAAGGTGCTGAACCGCCGGCCGGGGGCTGCCCGCCTCAGCCGGCAGGAGGGAGGGAGGGAGGGAGGGAGCAGCGGGGTGCTGAAGGGGAAGCCGGTAACTCAGAACAAGGGTACTTAAGAATGGGAGTGGTACTTAAGAATTCGGGATGAGTCGTCTGTAGAGATTAAGATGGCCGTCTTCTTTTGGAAGCAGAAGACAAAAGAAAACCATGATGTTTTGATAGTGTCAGAGCAGATAAACCATGAAGTATATGCTACAAAGCTTTGTGTGAAAAGTTTAGGGGGGTTCTGTTGTATGCTTTAGGCTTCCCCAAGCTGTGAGGGGAAACTTCCTTCCCCCGTTATGGTGAGAGAGGCATGAAACTTGACTAATGCTTATATTTTATTTCCCAGAATGCTTTCCCCGTTTCTGGACAGCTGTATACTGTCCATCTGCTGTCTCTGGAAGCATTGCTGACAGTGATAGATAGCACTGAGGCACATTGCCAGGCCAAAGTGCTGAGTAACATACATCAACAAGAAAAGGAAGCTGTCAAATCCAGTCCAGAAACCATGAACAGCACCAAAGAAACAAGCAATAGTAAGACCCCTTTCTTTGATATTTTGATACTAGGCTTGGTCTTGTGCTAAACTTGCAGATCTCAGTTTGGTTGCTGACATAGTAAGCTCCGTAAGTATATGTTTTCAGTCTTCCTGTTGCATGTTTTATAACTACACACTGATGTTAATAACGGTGCTGTTTGTAAAATGTACAGATATTAAAGTGTGCCCCTCATCTGAAGCTTTATATAAAGGCCATGTCAAGACTGGCAGTCACAACAGAAGGAGGGTATACAATGGAAATCACGTAGACAAAATACTGATACTGAGGAATCGCAGTTACTGGGGGGAACTCCTTTGAATAAGCACATGTTCAGTTCAGAGTGATCAGTTCATTGTTTCTCTGTTGCTAGTTTTTTTTCTTGGCTTATGGTTTTGTTTATTTTTGGGGATTTTTATTATTTATTTTAACTTCTGCAGATAATGAGAGAGTACTCAGCGAGGGAAAATCTTCCACTGCAGTCTCAGAGACAGCTGGGGCATGTCCTCCCACCAGTGGGTGCCTTATGGCTGACCAGATGAAGGAAGGCTGCATGGAACTGGAAGGAGGAAGTGAGGCAGGTAATAGTCTCTGCAGTACCCTGATACTCTGTGTGTGTATATGCTGAGAATGGTCCTGACATTTGCTGACTGGTCCTGTTATGTTATAAACCGCTGTAGCTATTGTGTGTTCAAATTAGGAGGAGGCATGTGGTGAATTTGTTTATTATAGGTGTGCTATATATGCCTACTAACTGCTGCATTTCTTCTGGGAGGGGGTTAGATCTGGTGGGTCACTTCAGGTCAAAAAAGTGTGAAATTTATATCAGTACTTAGTATTTTTAGGGTAATCAAGGGCTCTCCAGGCGATCAATAATGTAGGTAGTCAAAATAACTAGAAAATTAAATCTTGTGGATGTGTGAAATTGTCCAGGACAAGAAGCTACTATGCAGTTATGCTGAAGAAAATGTTGGTGGGAGGAAGGTAGTGAGTGAATAGCAGGAGTGTAACTGCCATTTGCAGGGCAGCACATTGCAGGAAGACTGCATGACTGAAAGTTATGATGGGACACTATAGTGGGCTGGGTGCTACTACTCTGGGGCTAGATTTGACTCTAATGACGCTTCGTCCTTCTAGCTGAGAAGAATATCCCCAGGAAGCCTACCCGATTTTCTTGTATCCTTCCAAGCCCTCAGGAACTTATGCAGATTAAGAACAAAAAGAAGGTATGATTTGGAGTGTACTACAAATAGATCTTTGAGTGTTCTTCTTGTTTCCCATCCCATGTGGCCTCTGCATGACTGGTGATATCTTAGAAATTTTGAGTTCTAGTCTCTGCCAGTAAGAATTAGCCACTGAAAATCCTGCTACGCTGCAGAGAGAGCAGTGATTATTATCTGTCCTGGTTTCATTCTGCTAAAAGTTGTAAGAGGTGTTGGAGAAATTCTGTGGCACAACTTGTAAGCTAGGTCCATCTGATTTCTGGGTGGGAAAGTTGCTGGATCTAGTTTGCCTTATATGGACATAATCAGGTACTTTCATCAAAAAGAGCAGGTTCCCTACTCTTATCAAAGCTGTAAGCGGGGAGCGTACCAAGAGGCCCGTAGTAGAAATTAATAGTCTAGCCTGCTGTTCTGGTTTGTTTATTCCCGTGTTTGCCTTATCATAAGGATGGCAGACAAGATTGTCTTGATTGTGGCCAAGCCATTCTTTGTCTAGATGTCTGTTTCTTTGAACCTCATTAATCCAAGTTATAGTCTAACAGTACAGCTTTTCCATTCCCTAAGTGGTTCCAGTCTAGGTCCAGTGTTGACAAAGGTGCTCCATGCTGATGGCTTTGTATTTATTTGCTGTCTTGTGTCAAGCATCAAATACTGGCCTGCTTGTTCACCTCCAGAGACAGTGGAAGAATATGATATATAAAGTCCCTATGGGTTACATGGGACTGCTTTTTAGGAGGGAGGGAGATTCACAGATGTTCTTTGTGCAGATTTTGTTCTCTTTGCGTAACATATACATGATGTAGCTAGGTTATTTAGGAAGTGAGAGATTACTACATTTCAATACGGAAAAGACACATATTCTGGATGAAACATGAGCGGCCATAGTAGTTGTGGAGTAAGAAGCCAGATAATATAGTGGAAGAAGTTGTTAATGTCTTTGAATGAATTTCATTGGTGGTAAAGAGCAAGATTTTTGATTTGTACCTGACTAAAAGGCTTGTGAATTCTCTCTCCAGCATAGATGTTTTTATTTTACATTATTATAAGGGAGTGGTGGTCATATTTGTTTAAATTTACTTAAACAAAAATACTGAAGGAAGTACAACAGATCTCTTTCTACTGCCATACTAATCTGTGCCTTGTGATCTTCTTTGGCAGTCTCTGGATCTGAATGTAATTTAAGGCATTGGTTTCTCTCTAGGAAATCTGCTGCAGTACTTAGGAACTTGGTTCTTTACCTACAAGATAGTGTCGCAGTGGGATAATGCAAACTGGCTTCCCGAGCCACAGGGACAGTGACGGGAAGTGATTGTCAGCACACTCTTCAAAGCAACCACCAAGTTTTGACACTAGCTAATTTCTAAGAAATTAATATTGATTTAGTTACTGTTTTATTTGTAACCCTTTGCTTTGCATTAAATACAGCTTTCATGGCAGCTTTGCTGATGGACTTTTTGTGAAAGTCCATTGTTGAGAAGGGAGCTTGCGTAGTGCTTCCACTGTTCTAACTGAAAACCTCTGATAATACTCCAGCTTTACTGTGCTGGAAAACAAGTTTAGAAGAAATCAAGATCGTTGCCAGTGGCTGAGAGTTCCTTAAAGAAAGTTCCAGGTGGCCCTAAGAAAAAGGACAGTGCCTTGCACTACAGCAGAGGGCAGAAAGATGTTCATAAATCTCTCTTAGTTTGCCCAGGGAAAATCCTTTTCTGACCCTAAATCTGCTAATGGTTTCATCCTGAGCGTGTAAACAGGGCACGCAAAATGTTCAGCTTAAGTAATGTTGATGCTGATGTGGCACCAGCATGTTCTGCTTCCTGTAACCTCTGAAGTACTAAACATTACCAGTGCTGGAAGGAGGAAAAAATCTAAGTAAAAGCAGAAAACAAATTATGCATCAAATGGAAAGTTTTCTTTGTTTTCAAAGGCAATGACCAGAAGCTCAAAAGCATAGGACTGACAGGATTATAAATGCAGTGCAAACTGCCAGCAGTCTGGTCTCCTTTCGGGTAGTCTTAAGAAGTATAACCAGTCCATAGAATACCCTAGGGCTTGGGTTACGGGATTTACAGCTGAACAGAAATGCTGCTAGCATCATACAGAACCTTCAGGCCTGTTACACTTGGGCAGCACATGGTTATTATTTTGTTATGCCCTCACTGGGTCCTCGTGTGCTCCATGCGATTTCAAGGTCTGTGTTTCATTGCAATTTGAAGATGATCACACAGGCAGGGGAAGCAGAGAACAGAAGGCTGGTGGCTTCTGAGGTACTGAGAAACCCAGGGGAGCTTGTAATCATGATGGTCACGAATTTAGTTCACTAGGTCATCGCTAGCAGTTTGATCGTGATAGGAGCTAACAGGGAACTGACATTTATTCTGGTGCCTTAGTAAAGTTCATACAGTTGTTTGTGCTTTTAGTTTTTCTGAACACCACCAAGAACATTCAGTTAACCCTTTCTTAGTCGGGCATTTCATTACGCTGTGACTGTGGTGCAGTCTAGTTTCATAAAATAAGAGTCAAGCAGGGCAGAGTAGTTGACTTCCCTTCAAAACTAAAAACGCACCTGCTCTTCCCAGCCCACAGATAGCCTTGTCATGCTGGACTATCAGATGTTCCTGGAACTATGTCTCACTAGCAGAATGTTTTCTGGTTCTTAGTTCAAGCTTTTGCAGCATTTCTTCCTTGCACCTGCTGAATAAGTGCCAAGGATTCTTGCTGCATGTCTCCTGGCAGTGAGGTGGAGTACAAGAGGCTGGAGCCAAAGCGGACAGAAGAGGGCATGGAGCAGCGCTGCTGTTTTAACTGGGTAGAGTTGATCTTGCCACATATCTGGGGTTCATCAGAGACCTTCCTCTGCTCTGTTTACATACTAGGTCAGGTGAGGCATTTGAGTTAGCAGAGCTAGTTGCTTGGTGAAATGTCAAAGCTTTTCAAAGACAGCAGCTCATGCTTGCTCTATCCAGTATTATTTGATTGTGAATCCTTGTGATGAATGCAGGTTTTCTGGCCTTGGTTAGCCTTCTTGCTGGATTACACAGCACAATAAATTTGATCATGCTGAGGTTAATCTCTTTTCTACTTTGCTTTTGGTTCAAATGCCAAGAACAATCTAAAGTAAGAAATACGCTTCAAGCTTGTAATTATCAGAATGTCTCCTTCAGCTCCTGATAACTGGAACAGAGCAGTTCAACCAAAAGCCAAAGAAAGGGATACAGTTTCTGCAGGAAAAGAACCTTCTTGCCACCCCCATCGACAACAATGAGGTGGCCAGGTGGCTACGGGAAAATCCTCGCCTGGACAAGAAGATGATTGGGGAATTTGTGAGTGACCGTAAGAACATAGACTTGCTGGAAAGCTTTGTTGGGTGAGTTTCTTTCTGTATCTCTTTAATCAGAAAGGGATGAAAGTTAAGAGTTTAGTGATTAAAAAAAGGCATTGGATTTGTATCGCTTGGTTCTCTGTGTACCACCGTGCTTTAATTCTGCGCATCTCTTGCATATGGTAACACCTTAGATACATATAATAGTATGATGTTTGAGCTTCTTTCAGTGGGACCAGTCTCTGGGAAGACTGGAGAGATTATTACATGCAAAATCACCTGTAGGATTTTTGACTCTCTCATTGTTTTTTGCCTGTTCATGATACATTTCTTCTCTCCTCACCCCCCACTCTTTACTGTCTGTTCTCTGTGAAATCTGTTATTCTGAAGCTGAAACAAACAAGGCTGTAGTCAGTTGTTTCAGTTTCTCATTGCATTTCATTCTTCTTGCAGGACTTTCAGCTTCCAAGGTTTAAGGTTGGATGAAGCCTTACGACTTTATCTAGAAGCCTTCAGATTACCAGGAGAGGCCCCCGTAATCCAGAGACTGTTGGAAGCCTTCACAGAACATTGGAGGGTGTGTACTTCGTGGGCAGAAAGCTCAAAACTGCGTTCTTTCTTGTGCTTCTGCTTGCTATGATGGACATGCCAGTTCAAACTGCCTATATAAGCTCACTGTGCCCTGCAGGCAACAGCTGTTATTTTGTAGGAGATGGCAGTGGCACATAGATTTCCGGGCTGCTTTTTGGAAACTGGAGCCAGAGCCTGGGAGTTTTGTTTGTTCAGAGATGATTCAGTACTGTGGGCAGGAAAATGGCTGTCTTGGGTCACTGATATTGCTGTTCCTGTAGGACTAATTTGTGCATACATTTGCCTTTCAGAAATCAAATGGGTCCCCATTTGCTAATAGTGATGCTTGCTTTGCCCTGGCCTATGCAGTTATTATGCTGAACACTGACCAGCACAACCACAATGTCCGCAAGCAGAACGTCCCAATGACTCTGGAGGTGAGTGTTACCAGTGTAGGCACCTGTCTTCTCTGGTTTTGATAGCAATGTATTACCTGTTTTTATCTCAGTGGCACTTTCTTTTTTCCCTGGCGTTCATCACTCATGTACACAATAGGCTGGTGTGCAGCGCTGAAGTTGAGTACGGTTGGAGAGGGTAGCTGTGGGCAAGGGGCAGTCTGAAGAAATAAGACTTTAGTAGACAACTTGCCAAGTTCATCAAGAGACTTGTGTGTGTGTGTGAGCAAACTGTATCCTCAGACACAGTAAGAATGAGAAGATTCTTGAACCACTGTGGGCTTCTAGAGAGTTCAAGTTCTGTGAGTGTCAGTGCAGTGGTACAGACCTGTCATTCTGATGTCCAGCCTCAGCTAAGCATGTGTTGTGTTGTGTCTCTGTTCTTTCCTTGTGAGCGGGGACAGGGGTTACTGCACACTACTGCCACTAATAATAGCATTTAGTCTTTGAATTTTGAGGCTGTGTGCTGAAGAATGCAGAAAAATCTCCTTCTGGTCCCATGAAAAACAAGTGAAGTACTGATCCTAGCCAAGCAGTTAAAGCTGGAGGTTTTGTAACATAATATATATTTATAATAA
>VYZM01014658.1:1014690-1037310 GCA_013398915.1 Dromas ardeola | reverse complement strand
TAAATAACATTATAATATAACTTATAATATAACATTATAAATATATAATGTTATAAATAACATTATGTATATTTATAATATAACATTGGTATAACCTTTTTCAGGAGTTTCGGAAGAACCTGAAAGGTGTGAATGGAGGCAAAGACTTTGAACAGGACATATTGGAAGACATGTACCATGCCATCAAGTAAGAATCAACCTGTCATCTCCTTGTATGCAGAGAGCAAACTAGAGTTGTTTGATCTGAGAGACCTCTGGAGAGTACGTAAAGAGACTCACCGATCATGTGCCTGTTTGCCTCAGACCAACTTCTAGCTCCATGTGGGGCTGTGGTAACAAGCCTGTCACAGTGATTGCACTGGATTTGTATCTTTGGATTCTTGCCATGGTATTTTAATCCACAGAGCTTAAGCTAAAGTTAAAAAGTACATTACTTCTGTCAACATGCAAAAGAATAGCTGAGCAAGACTGGCACATGTGACATGCTGTATCTAAGAAGGCTCTGTTCTCCAGACCAGGCCTTTAGACTTCTTTAGAACAATTTATGTAGTGCTAGAGATAGTATCTCATCCCCAGGACAGCACTGGTGCACTGACATAACATGTCCAGGTCTCAGTTTCATATGCTCTGCTTTTGAGCTCTTCATATGAGGCTGCTGTCTGCACCAATCTCTTCTGCCACCCCTGAAGCTCTTGGCACACTGACTGGTATTTGAGGAGAATTCCTGGTGGCTGAGGCCCTTTTCTGCACAGAGTAGCTCTGGGCAAGGAGCTTTAATAACAGCTCAGAAATCTAGCCTATCAGTAAATACAGGCCCAGCTAATTTGAAGCTGAGAGGATTACATCTCTGAGGAGACAGGATGTGACTCTGACTCTCAGCTGGTTTCAGTCTGCGGTGGCAGACAGTGGCTTGGGCTGGAAGCAGGGCAGTGTGATTAGGTTGACCTTCCCTTTTGAGCCTTCTCTGGGAAGGTGGGGGTGCTGCCTGTACTAAATATCTAGAAATTCCTCAAGAGGTAGCTCTAGCTTTCAAATAGATCTCTAGTTTTGATTGGCCTCTCTCCCCTGGAGGGCGTTCTTAATGTTTTTAGTAGTACCCTGAGAATATCCTCATATCTTTCAGTTAACTAGTACCTCTGTCCCAGTCTGTTCGTCTTTATCCTGCCTTCACCAGATACTTCAGCTTTCTCAGTATTTACTGTGGCTAAAACAATTGGAGTATCATTTCGGTATTGCTCCATCTCAGATAGATTGCCCCAGTGTCATAGTTGAGATTAAGGAACTGATTGTTTTCTTTGTATTATTAGGGGGAAAATAAATCAGACTGTAATCCGTACACAGTAGTGCATGATCTCTTCAGGATGACAACATTTCACTTTTGAGCACAATTTCATTTCCTGAGACTTTCCAAGTAAACCCATTCACTTGCTTCTCTTAATATTAATCAAATATGGGTTCTTAGAAAAAGAAAAAACAACACATGCTATTGACTGCAAACATATTTTTCTATATAATCTCAGTAATGATCACTCTTGTCAAAATATGCAGGCACCTGAAACTGAGAGGAGCTTATATCGTATGCAGAAATCAAGAGGGTTTTTTTATAGTTGTTGTTAGCATATGGAAATTGCTTCTTTGGCAACTGAAACATGTTATTTTTTGATCATTGCAGAAAGACCTCTAATTTTCAGATTGGCTGCAATCTACTGTTTTTAGTAGACTTGAGACTCTTGTTGAATTAGTGGGTGATTTGCAGAGGGTTACCTCTTGTGCAATGTTACCCGAGTCTAGGGAGTATATATTTAGGCTTGATATATTTTAACCTGGGATTGCAAGTACTACTTGGCATTAATCATAGTTGTTTTATTGTATAGCTTTAATCCAGTTAGAGTAAGGAGCTGTGGTACACTGCTTATGAATCACCCATCGCACATTTGGTTTCTTTTTTTGTCTTTAATTTTGTACTACTTGGCTTTCTGATACTTGATTTTGGCATAATACGAATATTTACATTATTCTTATACAAAGGTACTCATGCCTACCATTGACTGCAGTGGTATAACAATTTAATCTTATTTTTAGCTGGGAGTAACGAGATATGCAGAGCACTGTAATGGGGTGAGAGTTGGAATGGGGGAGAGGGGTGAAGCTATGCCAGTGTGCTGTCCAAAATTTCCCATCACTTAATTGCACTATGTGTTGTGTTTTGCACTTGTAGTGTTAGGTAGCTGCTTCTTCAATACTGTCCTTACACGGTTGCTGCCGGGTGCTGGCTGAGAGCCACCAGACTTTATATCCAGAATATCAAAGCGGGGCAGGGGAAGCAGGCAGGCCTACGAAAATAGAATGTTTCAGGAGCTGGCAAAATCACTCTAGAGTAGGTATTGCTTAGCTTTGGGACCAGGTAATGAAAGGCACTGTGTAAATGTTAGGTTTGGCTCAGAATGAAAAATTCAACCTTTCTGCCTTCCTCCCTTGTAGAAATGATGAGATAGTGATGCCAGAAGAACAGACGGGCCTGGTGAAGGAAAACTATATCTGGAATGTCCTGCTACATCGTGGTGCCACTGATGAGGGAATATTTCTCCATGTGCCTCCTGGAAGCTATGACCATGATCTCTTCACCATGACATGGGGGCCAACCATTGCAGCACTTTCTTACGTTTTTGACAAGAGCTTAGAAGAAACAATCATCCAGAAGGCTATCTCTGGTTTCAGGTAACTCTTGCATTCATGAAGACCCGGAAGAATTGAAGTGTGGCCATTGTCTCCTCTTCACCTGCTAGAGACATGTCCTCTCTCTGTTGCTGCGTGCTGTTTGGCTTGACTGCTGTGTTGTATGTAATAAATCAAAGTGCCCAGAGTGTGTATTTTTAAACTCCAACATGGTTATGTTTAGAAGACCTGCTGACATAGCTGTGCTGCCTAGAAGTGAGTGGAAGAGGTCACTCTTAACTTGCACAGTGATGCTGGCAAAATCCCTGTATATGAACAAAACCTCTTACGTGTATGAGGCCGTGGCCGTGGCTGAATGAGGCAGGGGATATTTTTTTTTCTTTTTTGTCTTTCCCAGATGACCAATACTCAAAAAACCTGCTATCTGTGAGAAACCGTATTGGAACGATCTTTGGTCATGCTTAAATCCAGACCAAAAGATGCCTTAAGCATAGTTTTAAAGCTCTGTTAATATACTGCTGTAGCCATGATCTCTTGGAAACTAGACCTTCAACACTACCGCCACGCTCAGCAACTCTCTCTTATGTCAGGACAGATGATTAGGTGTATTGGCTCAGGTGCAAGTGGTCACTCTGTTTAGACTCACTTCTTGAAAGTGATCCTTGCGTCAGCACAGGCAAGTATCAGGATCTGTGGATGAGGATTGAGATTATTTGAGGGATAAGAGTAGACTTCTGTGCATCAGCATTCATTATGAGCGGGTGGAGAGGAAGGTCTAAAGTGTCAACAGAGAGGCTCTCCGATTTGCTGTCCTGTAGACAGACTTGTCTGTGCTGACTTATTACATTGTTTTCTGTTTTCTTCATTCCCCAGGAAATGTGCAATGATTTCTGCTCACTACGGCCTTAGTGACGTGTTTGACAATCTCATAATTTCTCTCTGCAAGTTTACAGCCCTCAGCAGCGAGGTAAGTTTGCAAGGCGGGGAAAGAAGCATGGCTTTCAGTATATCGGAGCTCTCTTCCTCTGTTAAGCAGTAATATTTGCTTATTTTCGTTACCACAGCATCTGTAGATACCTATCCGCCTCTGCCCAGAGTTTTCTGGAGGAGGCAATGAGAAGTGTGTTGTGAAGTAGGACTTCCACAGGACAGGTTCAAATATGCAAATTTCCTTCTACTCACTCACAAGGGCAGTTTTTTGCAGAGTAGAATGCCATGGTGTAGAAGGGTTTATTCCACCTACTTGATCCGAGGAGACTTAAATCTCACTGTGATCAAGACAGTGATCATCCATGATCCCAAGCAAGCTTATGCATTTCAGCTATTGCGTATTTAATTATAGGGCTTATGCAGTGCTACGAGGGACTGTTTTGTGAGCTGTTCTTCAGAATGTAAGGGGCTGTGCATCCACCCAGCATAAAGGGGTTAGAAAAACAAATGCTTTGAATTGTCGGTTGGTGTGTGGAGCCTGGTAACAAGAATGACTGTTGGGACCACTGTTGGCGAGCCCTAAAGACAGTTTCCATGGATTGTACTGTGAGAAATTGACCAAATTCAAGGTACAGTGGTTGGTGTAAGCTTTTTTTGCCCAAATCTGTTTGTGTGTTGCAGCATCAGCCTGTTTTTCCCCAAGGTGTTTGATAGACAGTGTGTGGTAGACCATGCTTTGTGCTAAGGAGAAGACAACAGCAACTCCTTTAAAGGGTCAGAACTCACAAAGAATCTCACAGCATTGCTCTGAGAACCAGTGCAAGACCCACAGGGAGCAAAATAGAATTGCCATACATACAAAATAGGGAAACAAGATCATTCAAGACTGGGAGTAAAAAGGCCAAGACAGGTGATTTTTTTAAATCCCTTGAAGGGATAGCAGAAAGTGAACAAGTCCTGCAAATTAATCCAGAGAATGGAATTACGCTGCAGGGAAATGGAATTGTTTGGACTGGGTGTTTTGTGTCACTTGAATTCTGGCATTGGTAGCAGTGACAAAGTACCAGGTCGACTATTTAAAAGGCAAAGACATCCCAGGTGGTGGGGTTGCATTAGATTCCCTCTTCCTCCACAGCTCACAACAGTAAAGATGAAATGCTTGATCCTCTCCAGGCATACCAGACCTCGAGACTACCAATAGATAACATGAGCAGAGGAATGTCTACCATGAAACAAGTGTTTGACACAGATTTACACAGTAGGAGCAACTAGACTAAGCCCCTCAGAGGCACCAGCTATTGCCAGCTGCATCCCATCTAGTTGTGAGACTGGAATCTGGAGCAGTCTGAGGTCTGTGTAAATTAAGCAAGCATGTCTTTTGGTGATGACGTGGAATCAGGGACTTCTGGATTTGAAGAAGGCTGTGAGTTCTTATCATTGGCCAGATTCCAAGTACACCAGTTACTTTCTGCTGTCCTAAATTCCTGTAAGGCTTGGAGAGAATATGACAACTGAACAAATATTTGAGAGACAGTCTGGTGGAAGTGGAGAAGGGGCTGTCTTCAGGGGCTGAGGAGACAAAACAAAGAGCAACTGTTAAAAAGCAAAGGAAGAACGTCAAGTGTCACTTAGCTGCTAGTCAGTTCCCAGGTCAGATCATCCTGGTGATCAGGCATCCTCTCCAAGCACTGCAGTTGCTGTGCATGGCTGCTTTGATTGAAGGAAGAGGACTGGAAAGGAACATGGAAGGAGATTAAGTGATTTAAGAAGAGCGAGTGCCCAGCTTCTTGAGCCGCAGTTAAGGCTCACACTGACTCAGTGTATAAGTAGTAACAAAACCCCTGTGTGTTTTAATTCTGCGGTTGTGGCTTGTTACCACAGTGCAAAACCAGGTGTGTTGCAGTTTGCACTCTGAGACTTGAGTGATGTATCTATTCATGTGGTTTCCCCATAGCAACAACGACAAAAACAAATTGCATGTCACGTTTCTGCCAGACTTCCAGATTGGCAGTTCTGATGAAGTTCACCTCTAGATCAAAGACACATTTTGATAATAGTTTTGCCAGCAGTCTGGCTGAAGCAAGAGCTAGTTTTTCTGAACTTCGGGTCTGAGATTGGAAGAGACACATTTTCAGTCCATCCTATCTCCTGTCCTCTGTCCTTTCTTCATGAAGCAGTAAGTATGGGTTTTGTCCACGTAAGCAAGAGAATGGCAAAGCCCATCTCTTGTCAAAAGGAACATTGCTATGAGCTTAAATAACTGCAGAAACATGGAGCATGTTGTAGTGTCTGGTACTAGCTCCCATGGTTGCTGGGTTTTTTCTTGTTCTGGCAGCATACGCTTGGTTGGTTTAAATGACTTATCACCCTTTTTGTATTTTGGAAAGCTGTGAGTTTGTTGAACAGATTATGAGCAATTGTGATCTGGCAATTATTGGCAGAGACTGTATGTCAGGATTCATCACTCTTACTTTCAGTCTTGCTGTTAAGTTGTGGTAGGAGTAGCTTTGCAAGTCGGTAATGCTTTTGACCATAGTTTCCTTCTCTAACAGTAAAACGGAGTAATTGCTGCTTCTAGAGGAGACATGGTACTTTTTGTAGAAGGCTTTGATCCTGGATTGAGTTCCTGTAGCAGAATAAATTAGTGTTAGTGAGTTTTCAGCGAGCACTTTCAAAATGTTCTGTATTATTGTTGCACTTGGAGAGCTTATGTCGAGGTGGTTCAGTGATTCAGCTTGTATCAGGTAAGCCGTCTTGTCCTTGTTTTTGTGCAAAGTGAATATGAGCTGAGGAGTTATCCACGCATCGTGTACCGAATTGTTGTCTTTCCCGCAACCAGTTCTGAACAGTCTGCCCTAATTCGTGTTGAAAAGAAAACATCTCTTGCTGACTGATTGCCACCCCCTCTTCTTTCCTGCAGTCTATTGAGAACCTGCCCACTGTTTTTGGAAGTAATCCCAAGGCCCATATTGCAGCAAAGACTGTGTTTCACTTGGCCCATCGCCATGGTGACATTCTGCGGGAGGGCTGGAAAAACATCATGGAGGCCATGCTACAGCTTTTCCGAGCAGAGCTGCTGCCCAAGGCCATGGTGGAGGTAATAATAGCCGGCCCATGGGTTACTGAAGAGTAGGGGAGTGGGAAGCTGGCTTTTCATGGAACCAGTTCAAAGAGGAGGGGAGCTCTCTTGCAAAAGCCTGGCTTTGTGAAGTGTGTACAGAGCTAGCAAGCCTGCAAAGGTGTAGTGTTTGAGTTATGTGCAGGGTCCAGCTTCTGTCATAGGGCTTTGGGTTTTTTTTCTCATTTTAGTTTTTTTTGGTTTTGAGAAATCCCAGCATTCATTTTACTTGAACAGATTTTGAATGTTGTGCAGAAGAGGAACATGCTTATAAGCATGAAGTATTAGAGCACAGCATTGGTTTTGCCAGATGGGGGTGACGCTTTACTGAAGGGGTGAGGGGGTGAAGAGCTGGGGTACACATGGACGGTTGGGTGTAGTGTTTCATCACTAAGTGAAACATTACAGGGTTGCAGGGGAAGGCTACAAAGTAGTAGACAATTGATCATATACATGTTCTGGTCTGTATTCCAGGTCGAAGACTTTGTGGATCCTAATGGCAAAATCTATCTGCAACGTGAGGAGACACCCTCTAACCGGTGAGTGGTGTAGATGGCCCAGGCAGTCCCTTTTGTCCCAAAGCTGGAGGATCACATGATTTCTTATTTTCTCACTGATGCTGTTGTCTTCCGATTTGCAGTGGTGAATCTACAGTGCTGAGTTTTGTTAGTTGGCTCACCCTCAGTGGGACGGAGCAATCTGGTATGAGAGGGCCATCTACAGAGACACAGGAGGCAAAGCGAATGGCTCTGGAATGCATAAAGGTAATATATGGGCTGGAAAAGAACCTGCTTTTTTTCATGGTGACAGTACTATGTGGATAACAGGCAACAGAACCATAAATATGCATGCTTCTAAGCAATATTGCAGGTTCCAGAGGACTTGGGAATTGTAAGAAACTACGGAGGAGCGTATCTGCATTTACAGCTAAAGGGTCTTATGAGCTGTTACGCACAAATGTAGTAACACATGAAAACGGGAGCGGTTTCCCGCAAGAGGCTGGGATCTGCCCTTGGCGTCACCGTCCTGTAATTGAAGACAAAATTAATAAATTCTCAAATGACTAATCTTTTCCAGGACAGTGTTAAGGTGTGTGTGGTGCCAACAGAAGATGAACCTGGGGTTTCAGCAGTGTATGAATAGAGGAGTTAGTTAAAATCTGTCTAGCACAGATCAGGTGTGTAAAAGGTAATAGATGTTAAAGGAATGAACTAGCTGGCAGGAGATTTCCTCCAGGTAAAGCCACTATCTGTATCTTTCCTGGGAACAAGCTTTGTTTCTGAAGAGTCTGTTTGTATGCCTTCCCCATCCCTCAGATGCACAGTCCTCTCTTCTGTCTTTTGCAGCAATGTGATCCTGAGAAGCTGATCACAGAAAGCAAATTCCTCCAACTTGAATCGCTCCAGGAGCTCATGAAGGTGAGAGAGATATTGGACTGGTAATGGAACTAGTATGCTATGCATGATCACGAATACGTGCTGTGTACTTGCCTAGCTCCTCTGTCCCCAAAGGAGGTCTTGGACCTATTTGGGAAATGAAACCAGTCATTAGTTCAGCCATTACATGTAACTTCTGTGCTGGCAGCCACAATTGCTTTAGTAGTAGAGGAAGTCATTAAATTGTGGAATGCATTCTAAAAACCTTGAGGAGGTCATGGTAAGTGTTTGAAAATATGTGTAGCTCTGTGTTAGGACCTTAAGGTTATGCTTTTTTATCTTTTCTGGTGTGCTGTGTGCCTAATGAGAACATTCTAAAAGGCCGCTTTAGAGGCAAGAGCTGTACAGAAATATCTGACTGTGTGCCCCTAGGTAGTGTGGTACCTGGCTGCTGTGGGAAACCTAATAAGGCTGTACTCCCTATCCTAGAGAAGCCCATCTCCCAGGGTGGTTACTTACCTGGTTCTGGTAGTGGCTTCTCAGGCTAGTGTGAGTTTGAGACCACTCCAGGGTGTGTCTGGCTGTGAATCTGGCTGCTGATCACCATTTCCAAAAGCAAATCGTGCAACCCTTGCAGGACGATGCGTGGGCTGGCGCAGTGTGTGTTGCCCCATTCCATGGCTCCTTAAAGCGCAAGTACCTTTCCCTTCAGGCTGCTGTAATTGCAGTTCACTGGCTTCATCAATAGGGTGCATGTTGAGGAAGGGTTTATTTGTTAAGGCTTGCTGCAGAGGTTCAGAAGAATAGGTACTGAGTTTCAAAGTAAAGCTAAGTGAGTAAACCCCAAAGAACAATACTTAAAACAGCTAAAGCAGAACTTGCTGTTTGGATCACACAAAGACCACTATGTTGCTGGCCCACGTGGACAAGCCATGACACAGTTTTTGTCTGCCATCTCAGTTCTGGGGAACATTTTCCTCTTACCTCCTATGTCAAGAATTTTCCTTTCATATGCAAGCTTATGGCTTAAGAGGAATAGTTACAGTATTTGTAGTCATTCCTAAGCATGTCTGCCTTTTCTGTGCTTCACGTGCTCTTAGCAAGAAGCTGCTGGCTTTCAGAATTCCTTTCCATCTGAGAGACTTCGTCAGAGTTTAACATCTTTTAAGTTCATATTGCATCTTGTATAATAAAAAAAATTCTAGCTTTCCATATATTTAGCTTGACCTTTATCCAATGCATTTTTGATAGACTATGCATGACCTCACCAGACCATAGAGTGCAGTTTTGCACAGACTCAAAGCATTCTGTTGGTCCTCACTTGTTGGTCCCCCAGTTTTGGGGGCTTGTGATTCACAAACGTTTTCTCGCTTTTCTAGGCTCTAATCTCTGTGACTCCTGATGAAGAGACATATGATGAAGAGGATGCTGCCTTCTGCTTGGAGATGCTTCTGAGGATTGTGCTAGAGAATAGGTATGACCTTGAAATACATGCAGATTCATTGTAAATGTCCCTGCTTTACTGCAGCTGCTGCCTGGGTCCGGGGAATGAGTTCCTTATGTGCTTGATTTGCCAGCTGAAGCAGCACGTGGCTGTAATTTCAGGGCTTAGTAATTCCACTCTTGCATGTGCAAACTGAGGGGCTGTTTGCCCATGAATTATTGCTCCATATCCTGAGATTTGGAGAACATAAACTCTGGAGGGAGAATTCTCCCACCTGATTGCTTCGCAAGTAATGAAATAAATAAGAAAATTGACAGCTTTGTTGTTTCTATGTGTCTGTTCTTATATCTCCTGGCTGGAGTTTTGCATTGAAATGAAGAAATACTGGGTTCTTTAAAGTTCTAGGAGAGGTAGCTGGATCCCGCATGTCTCATCTCCTTTCATCCTACCCTTTCCCTCCTCCCTGTTGTGGCTAGGGACCGTGTGACCTGTGTCTGGCAAACTGTCCGAGACCATCTCTATCATCTCTGTGTCCATGCGGTGGAATTCTGCTTCTTGGTGGAGAGGGCAGTGGTGGGGCTGCTGAGACTGGCGATTCGGCTCCTTCGTCGGGAAGAAATCAGTGCGCAGGTAAGGGGTCTTTGTAAGTCAGTTACTGGCGTTTTGTGGCTACACTTGGCAGCACAGGGAACCAATTGCTGTTGGATGAACATTTAACCTGTCTATGCTTCGGGTAACAACAGACAGCAGTTTTAAGTAGCTCTAAATAAATGGAGTGTAAATACTAGGGTCTGATACTCTTGTCTCCTTCTCTGGCCAGGTTCTCCTCTCATTACGTATTCTGCTCATGATGAAGCCAAATGTGCTGTCCAGAGTTAGCCATGAGGTTGCCTATGGCCTCCATGAACTCCTGAAGACCAATGCTGCCAACATTCACTCCGGGGATGACTGGTACACGCTCTTCACTCTCCTGGAGTGTATTGGGTCTGGGGTGAAGCCGCCTGCAGCCCTGCAGGTTACAGCAAGGGCAGATAACGACACAGGTAAGACAGGCCAGCTTTTGCTAGGAAATCTGATGCCTGCCTGCCAGATAAGCAGCTGCTTCCTCTAGCTTTTCAATTAGCAAAGGGGACTGCAAGAAAACAAAGCTGATATTAAACTACATTAGCAAGATTAAAGACCAGCACCTGCTGTTCACTCCTACCCCATGGTCTGTCCGTGTTTCTACTCTGCGATCTCTTCCTACTCAGTGAGCGGCAGTCCAGGTGCTAGTCCCTGGGGGAGCAGTGGGAGGAAAACTGATATCAGTTGTAGCAGCTGTAGAAGGTCTTCGCTCTACCCAAGGAGAATTTTCTGCTGGTTGTGGTCTGGTGCCTTGGGTAATATAGCCTTAATCTCTCATCTGGGTGTGTAATGTAAACTCAGCTGTTGTTCCTGTCGTACTTGCTTCCTTTGTGGGACTGATTCCTTTCTGTCCCCATTTTAAGGATCCCGTAAAGGGAGTTGTTCTTAAAAAATCTATTTCCAAATCCATTTGTGTTCAGAGTGCCCAAACAATTCCCACAAGACCAACCCACTATTTCCCACTTCTCCTGACCGTGTTAGAAAGACAGTCTTTTCAGCAGACTGTTCCTCTTTCGCTTTAGCCAGCTGGCAGTGTATTTGAGGCTGACAGCTTCAGACTTTTAAAGCAAACAGCAAGAAGAGACTCTTCCAGAAGCCTTTGTTTTCCTCTTTGCTTTTCTAGAGCTTCCTTGCTACGTCCTGGTGCTTTATGCTAGACAGATGGGAGAAACCTGACTTTGCAAAACCCCTATGGCCTTTGCCTTCTGGGCTAATGCTGGGCTGTCTTCTCCTGTCTTTTTTTTTTTTTTTTTAAAACTGCTTTTGTCTTTGCTGATTGAGCAAACTACTTGACTGTGGCACCTCGCGCATCAGAACGTTAGTTCCCTTTACCACCTCCTGAAAATGTTTGGTGTGCTGTGTTCGCGGCAAATTTCTCTGCTGGTGAGCTTCTAGATAAAGTTGAATTATGGAGAGAATGAATTTTGGCTTCTAAATAACATTATATCAGTAGTTTAAATTTGGCCCTTTCTAAGATTTCTGTCTTGGGACATGTGAAATTTAAGGTTATCCTAAAGGTCAGGGAAGGTAGATGTTACAGGTGTGGAACATGCTAATGTAGATTGCTGTTCATGAGAGAGACTTTACCAGTATTAGTGTGGAGCTGAATGAGCCTAGAGGCCCACCGTGAGTCATGTCATTCCATGTTGTGCTTTTTTTTGGAGTTGTCTTGGCTGAACGTAGCACTTCCAGTTGTTCTTAAAGTGTGTGATACATCTGATTCTTCCCCCAGAGTCAAAGCATTCGACTTCCTGCCCTTTTAAATCCACAGTGAGCCTGACAAGTGACATAGCAGAGGGTGGAAAGCCCCTTCCCTACGCCAAACATACCTACACGGGAGAAACAGTGTCAAAGATCTGTGTTTCCTGTTGTCTCCTGTGCATGCTCCTGTCATAGTTGTTCTTCCTCTTGCAGGAGGAGAGGCCTGTCTCAGTTTCTTTCAGGGCCCACTGGTGGTTCCTAGCTGATGCTGATCTGACTAATCTGGATTGCTTCTCCCTTATCCACAGCTACTCTTCCAAGTTCTTGACTTGGCTTTGATCTAAAACCCATGCCTTTTGTCTTGAAGGTGCTCAATCAGACAGTGAGGTCTCCTCCTCCTATCATCCAAGTGACATGAGCCTGGACCGTGGCTACACCTCTGATTCAGAGGTGTACACAGACCACGGGAAGCCGGGCAAGATGCATCGCTCAGTGACAGATGTGGATGTCGTGAACAGTGGCTGGCTAGTGGTGAGTAGCCAATGGGTTTCTGGTGCCTGAAGAAGACTACTCCTAGTATGGTTGCGGGCAGAAGTTGTGGTAGGGAGAGAAAGAATAAGACAGCAGTAATGAGAGCTAAGAGAAGCTGACAGTGTAAAGGGAGGCTGGGGAGGAGATGCAGATGGAGAGGAGAAAGCTTGGAGGCAAATGAGGAAGAAAGGGAAATAGATCCTACAGAAACATTACCTGTTGGCTTTAGAAGAACAGCCTTTACAGTGGGTGCATGTGGTGCTGCTTGTTGTGCTACCCTCTCCTGCTACCCTCTTGCTGTGCCCTGCAGGTGGGGAAAGATGACATCGACACCTCCAGATCCACAGCTGGGCTCAGCAGGCTGGGGCCGTCTCCTCTTGTCAACCAGTACAGCCTGACTGTGGGGCTGGATTTGGGCCCACATGACACAAAGTCTCTCATGAAGTGCGTAGAGTCCCTGTCCTTCATCGTGCGAGATGCTGCCCATGTCACACCTGAGAACTTTGAGCTCTGTGTCAAAACCATCCGTATTTTTGTGGAGGCGAGCCTGAACGGGGGTAAGATGGCCCTTGGTTTGACAATCAGGATTGGGCTTGGGGTGACCAGTCAGCAAGAAGTATGAGGTACACTGTCAGGGAACGAGTCCACAACCCCCAGATAATGGTCTGCTGTGAGAAAAGTGTCCTGGCTCCAGCTGGCAGCAGGGACCTTATGCGTATCCCTCTCTCTGGGATGGAGGGGAGGGCTGGATCTGGTGTGGAGGTAGCAGTATCAGCTGTTGTTGAAGGCTGTTCCTGAGGGGTGCTGGGTACCTCTTCAGGCGGGTACTTGTCATTTCACAGGACAAGGCCCTCCACTGAGGATATCAACAGGTGGCTGCTGTGTGCATTGAAAGGCAGAAAATTTTGTGGTGGAGTGTGTATATGGTATGTTGCTGCCTTTCTAGGTTACAAGTCCCAGGAGAAGAGGGGGAAGAGCCACAGGTATGACAGTAAATCCAGTCGGTTAAAAAAAAAACCAAAGGAGAGCTCCACGCGGCGATCACGGGTCTTGAGCCAGCACCAGGCGCACACACACAGTGATGAGGACGAGGATGAGAGCATCCCTGCCAGCTACCACACTGTGTCTTTACAGGTTAGTCAGGACGTAAGTATAGCAAGGATTTCCTCCTCTCCTTTCCCATATGCAGGGCTTTGCTAGGGGGTCACTGGGATTTTTCATGTGGTAAGGCGGGGGGCTGCATCCTGGGTTAGTGGGCCCTGGCTGGCAGAGGGTGGCTCTGGTGGCAGTGTGTGGTTCTGCAGTGGAAGAGGAACACTGCAGTTTGGACAGGCAAAAGCAGAATAGCAGTGGAGAGAGAAGTCCTCTGGTAAGCAAGGACGGTGGGGTCTGGAGCTGTGAGTCACTGTAATAGGTGGGGTGGATGTGGATCAAGGGCATTTGGAGGCATGAGGTTTGTGATGGATTAGTGGGGAGTCAAAGCTTGTGGAGAGGGGAAAGCCCTGTGGGCTGAGGCACTGGGATTTCAAGTACAGAGGACTGGGATGAAGGAGTCATTTCTGTCTCCAGCTGGTACTTCAAAGGCATGAAGGCACAGGCCTGCAGACTGCCAGGCTGTTGGGCCTCAGTTCAGTAGTAAAGTGACTAGAATGCTGTCATTTGCCCATACAGAGCTGTTCTGAGGGAGTTCTGCTTGTGCTTACTGGTTTTTTTTTTGTTTATAAAAAAAATTGCAGAGCTGTCCCTGGACAGCATAGCTGAATCACTGGGGCACGGAGAGCAGGGCCTGACACCTTCTCTATAGCTATACATGGTTATGTACATACAGGACACAGGCTTGAGTAGCTGTCAGGCTTTTCGCATTGGTTTGGGGAAGAGCAGAGACCAGAGATGCTTCAAAAATTTCACTCCTGTGTGTTGCTTAATGTGATGCTTGACTTGCAGCTCCTGGACCTCATGCACACCTTGCACACACGAGCGGCCACCATCTACAGCTCCTGGGCAGAGGAGCAACGCCATCTAGAGACAGCAGGGAGGAAAATCGAAGCAGATTCCCGAACGCTGTGGTCCAACTGCTGGTGTCCTTTGCTACAGGGTAAAGCCATCCCCTTGTGATGAGACTGAGCAGAGACACTTTCAAAATAATGGCAGTATTCAGGAAAGTCGAGCAGCCAAGAACTAACTGCAGAAAGCAGGCGGAAGTTGTTTTTAGGGTCTGCTTGGATCAGATCCTGAAAGGTTATCTTTAGCATGAGTTAGCTGCCAGCTTGCTTCTGGACCTGACAGCAGATTCCCAGTCTGTGGTCTGGAACAAGTGTAATCCTTTTTCGGGTTGTTTTTTTTTTTTTTTTTCCTACTTTTTTGCCCAGAGAGTGTTTGACCTTCATTAGACTTTTCATCGTAGACTGGGGAAGCAGGGGTGTGACGCTTTCCCTGTGGGCTTTGCCCTGAATCCCTCTCTTGCAGGTATTGCCTGGCTGTGCTGTGATGCCCGACGCCAGGTACGGATGCAGGCACTCACTTACTTGCAGCGGGCCCTCCTGGTACATGACCTGCAGGCTCTGGATGCCCTGGAATGGGAGTCCTGCTTCAACAAGGTAACCTCCTGGCTGAGCTGGGCATGTAGGCAGAACAGCATTGTCATGAAGAGCAAAGCTGCATGCAGGAGTGGCAGAATGATGTCCTCCTTCAGTACTGTCTTCTTGAGCAGCTTGTTCACCACAACAGACAAGGCGTCCCCTACTCTGATCCTGGGAAAAGTTCCTCTCTGTTCAGGCTTCTGACAGAGCCTCTTGGAGTATGGAACTGAATCCACTCATTTCCACTTCCCGTTGCTTCTCCCACGCACTCTGCCTAGAAGCCACCAGTCGCAAAAGCCAGCTTCTTCCTGTAAGGCTGTCTATGCAAATCTCATCAGTCATTTTTCAGCTCTGACATATCAGTGTGTCTGATCCTGCAGGTGCTGTTCCCTCTGCTAACCAAGCTACTCGAGAACATCAGCCCGGCTGACGTTGGTGGGATGGAAGAAACTAGGATGAGAGCCTCGACACTACTCTCCAAGGTGAGCATGTTTCTGCTGCCTGGAAGCTCGGGGGAAACGACATGCCTCAAGAAAACCAAACCGGTTGCTGTATTAGCTTCTCAGGATCTCTCATCTGGGTAGATGTTAGTTTGCTAGTGTGAGTGCTGGGCTTCTCCACCACCTTCTGCTGTTGGGACATGCCATCTTTCCAGAACTGTCTACATGATCCTGACTTCAGAAAAGTTGTCAGGAAGGAGTTTGTGACTTTATGAAGGATGGAGAGAAAAGTATTTCACCCAACATTAGTTGAAGACAGTCTGTTCTAGTGGTGAAATGATGCATGTCACAAACTGATAGTAGTGACCTAAAGCAGAGAATGTGGAAGAGTTGGAAGACGTGGTGATGCAGCGTGCAGTGGCTTCATGCGAAGGAGACAAGATGGACTCCTCTACATATGCAGCTCAGAAGAGTGGAGGCCGCTGGTGTCCTCGGGCTGGGCCTGTGCATGCTCCTAGTCTGCCACAAGGAGGAGGAATTCCAGATTTGCAAGATTGGCTTGTCAAGCTATGAGCAGCAGCAGCAGCCCTGATACTACTTGGTGACAATAGTTGTGTTTTTTGTTCTAGGTATTCCTACAGCATCTCTCCCCGCTGCTCTCACTGACCACCTTTGCTGCCCTGTGGCTGACAATCCTGGACTTTATGGACAAATACATGCATGCTGGCTCCAGTGACTTACTGGTAAGTGATGCTGCTGCAGTGCTTTGAACAACCATTCACCGCTTTTAACCTTCTAAACTTGAAAGGTGTTTTGGTTTGGTTTGCTGGGGTTTTTTTACCCTTTTAATCCTTCCAAAACCATTTTGTTCCATGGTTTCTCCCCTTGGCCGCTGTGTCGAAGGCAGCCCATTAGTTGTCTTGAGATTTTGTTCATTACTATATGTAATATGAGGGTGGCAGAGCACTGGAACAGGTTGCCCAGAGAGGTGGTGGAGTCTCCGTCTCTGGAGACATTCAAAACCCGCCTGGACGCGTTCCTGTGCAACCTGCTCTAAGGAGACCCTGCTCTGGCAGGGGGGTTGGACTAGATGATCTCCAGAGGTCCCTTCGAACCCTATGATTCTGTGATTCTGTGATATGTCCATTCTCTGTGTCCTGAGGAGTGTCTCTGGTTACAGCTGGAGGCCATCCCAGAGTCTCTGAAGAATATGCTGCTCGTAATGGATACGGCTGGGATATTTCACAGTGCTGACTCACGGACGGGATACTCGGATCTCTGGGAGATCACCTGGGAACGGATTGACTGTTTCTTACCTAGGCTGCGGGATGAGCTCTTCAAACAGACAGTCATCCAAGGTACGAGGGGCTGAGAAGCCTTAAGAAAACAGGTCTTGGACCCTGTGCTTGCACCTTGTCCAGTACCCAGCTGCCATAGTGCCCAGATGCTGATGAAATGATAGTCGCAGGAGGCTGCAGGAGCTTGGCAAAAGGAGTGAGCAAACTGGTGTGTGGACTCACTTGCTTGTTTTGTTTTCCTAGATCCTGTCCCCAGCATACCAGTGGAGCAGCAGCATCAGAAATCAATAGTGTCTGCCCTGCCCCCTTCTCCTGTGGGGGATGCGAGACCAGCCACCCACCTGGCTCCTTTGGAGAAGCCCTGTGAACTGGGTGCCAGTGGTGAGTCCCGTTTTCTTCTCTCTGGAATCATCTTCCCAGCGTGGTGGTGTGGATTTGCCTTTCCTTGGTTTAGTGTGGTCTGCAGTGACTAGGCCTCTGGTGTTGTGGAACTGTTGTGCTTCCAAATGGATAGGTTGTGGCTTTCTTGCTGAGGTTATTGGGTTGGGCAGAGGTTGGGGCAGAATGCCTGTGATTGGCACCTGCTCCTCAGGGTCTCGTATGAAGGTATGTGGAAGGGGCAAATCTGAAGAGGCCCCTGAGTTGATCCTCAGTCCTGCTTAGCTTTCATCTGAAAGGTGACTTTGTCAGGGCCTGTTTAAGGATGTATTTTGTCTCTTCCTTTTTCCAGAGTCTGAGCGAGCTGCTGCACCTGCCTCGCCCACCATCAGCACCTCTGCCTCTCCTTCTTTCCCAGCATCAGCTCCTACAAAGACAAGCCCCGTTACAGACATACCTCCTACGACAGCACAGCCGCCACTCATCCTGCAGCCTCTTGCCTCTCCCCTGCAAGTTGGGGTGCCACCTATGACTCTGCCAATCATTCTCAACCCAGCCCTAATTGAAGCCACCTCTCCTGTGCCCCTCTTAGCTACTCCACGGCCCACTGACCCCATGACAACCTCTGAAGTCAATTAGTTCAAGGGTGTCTGAGAACTGTCTGCTGAGGAAGCTCTGTGGGTGGAGGATGCTGGCCAAATGTTCTCTGGTAGCGGGGCATGTTTGTTTTAGAAGATGATGCTAACCTGGGCTGAAGGGCTGCTGCCACCACCCCCCTGGAGCACATCACATTCTGCTCCCTTCCTGTGGCAACCACCTAGAAATCCACCTAGAAATCCCGGTCTTGTTGGAGGAGTACCCAGTTCCACTGACCACTTTCCTTCCTGCCTTCACAATCTCAGGGGCCAGGCAACGCCCGCACCCAGCAGCCTGGGACCAAGCTGCCACCAGTTCACCTGGTGAAGAGGGAAAAGTCTTTGATGTCACACCAGAGAGGGGCTACAGTACAGGACTGTGTCTCAGATTATTCAGTCCACTCCCTGGACAATTCCTCAGCTATTCTCTAACTTTCCTGCCCATGCTTCTGGTCGCACTGCTTTGTTTGGGCTCTGGGCATGCCTGGGTTCAGCAGGTTGAGAATTTTGTGTAGAAATGTGGATTGCTTACAGTGCAGCTCCCAGCTTGCTACACAGGGCTTCTTGTCTGCTGTAGCCACGTGCTTTCCTTCTGCAACGTGGATCACAGCAATCCCCGTGCCAGATAGGGAGTAGGCAGCTGGGGAGTCTGGTAGGAGCAGCACCACTTTGCTTCCTCCTCCTGTAAATGTAATGAGGCTTTCTGGTTGGAGAGAGCAAAGTCAGAAGGCTCTGCCTAGTTGAGGAGATGAGAAGGAAATGCAGAGTCCTGTGAGCTGACAGCAGAGCACCGTGGCCATTTCTCAAACAGCGCCTGGGGAGCCACTCCCCATGTTGTCCACCACTTGCTACATTGTCCCCTTGGTGTCCAGCCCCATTCCTTAGGAGAACATCCTCTTCAGCTAGAGAAGATGTGGGGATCTGTGGCACCTGCTGACAGATGCCCAGCAAGTCTGCTGTGCTTTCTCTTGAAAGCTCTGCAGAGATTGTGCCCTTCTGCATCTTCTAGTTGCGAGCCCACCACCTCCTCGTCTAGAACGCCCCTGCAGCTGAGGCCCTGGTAGTCACTCTTGTGCTTCTGCCTTGCAGCAAGGATGTCCCACTCTTCCACCCCCTCATGCCCAGAGCAAAGCTGGCTGCCTGGCAAGCGCTGCATCTCCGTTCTTCCTCCTCTCTCCATTAGCTGGCTAAATTCTCAATAATACCAATCTCAGAAATCCCACCAGTGACTGCGAGGGGCGTGGGCATGACTGAGAGGAACCTACGGTTGGGGTGGGAGTACAACCAGTGTACATATAGAGTAAATGGCTACAAATCCAATGGACTTTTTACAGTGTAATAAATACATCCTGTAAATGAATGCTCCAGTGTTGCACTGCTTTTCTGTCATGGTTCTGCAGCTCAGAGTTTTGGGAAGAGTTGTCAAGTTTTAGTTGTCAAGTGCCAGCCCCCTGGCTCCATACACCAGGATCCTCCAACAGAGTGCTCTTGCCTGCGGGGAGCACGAAGGGACTTGCCCTAACACGTGGCGGGGCTGCAGTGGAGGTTGGCCATCAAGGCAGTAAGCAGAAATTACTCCCATCATGGGCAAAGCAGAGCTGTAACAGCTGGATTGCTCTTGCTTCTGGCAAGAAGTGTCAGCTGTAAAATTTCTGGTGTTATGTTGATGTGTGCTCATGCACCGCCAGGACTGAGGGCAGAGACGATGCTGAGGAGCAGGTGCCCTTTAGCATCTCGGCACGCAGCCAGCACACAGACCTTGGTGACAACCTGGCTGACTTGGGAGAAAGGAGCATTTTCTGTCTGATGAGGAAGAAATCCTCATTTCCACTGACAGGACTCGGTCTTGGAGAGCGTGTGAGAGACCCTGGGCTCTTCCAGGGCTAGTGCTTGCCATGGGTATGGACAACCACACATACTTCCCTCCTGATATTTTCTACTTTGTCTTGTGGCAAGATCCACGCCATGCCACAGTGTCCTTAGAGCTGTGTGAGGCACCGATGCCTTCCCCATCGCAAGGATCCCAGGAGACTCCTACGGGCTTGATAAGGGGTTTAAAAACTTGGAGTTTCTTTGAATTGCATGAGTGAAGATCTAAATATTGCGTAACGGAGGAGTAATGCTAGGAAAGTCCCGTTAATAAATCCTGGTTCCCTTACCCCATTTCCACCATTCCTGGAATATTTTCACTGCTGCGGCCTTCTCTTCCTGATTGTGTCCTTCCAGCCCTTAGATGTTTTCATTCATGTATTTGAATCCTTGTGTTGCCCATGGCCTCTCTGTATCCAGCCTGCCTCTCTGTCTTGTATTTCTGAGCCCTCATTTCTATTTACAGCTCTGTCTTTCTGAGCTGTCTCCAAAATGCTCACAGAAAGCTTTAGATGATTAACTCTTTGTAAACCATTGCTCAATTGTCAAGTGCCTTGATGTCAGCACTGCTGCCCTCTGAACCCCAGACAGTCCTTTGACTTCTTGGAGTGGTGTCAGCTAATGGCAAAGCCCAGATTTTCCCTGCTGCCTTCAGATAGTTTTTTGGGGGATGCTATGTTTTAAACTGTGTTTGCAAACCCAGTTTCTGCTGAGAGCGTTGCGTCTTAATTCAGACAATTGCGGTGCAAAGCAAAAGCCACCCGAGGAAACTGCAGGAAGCGGGAGTGGAATGGAAAGAATGCTGACTGGAAAGACAGACGGAATTGCACTTTAAACAGTTTTCACTAGACTGTAAATACAAATGGACTGGAAAACCAGAAAAAATTTCTTTGAACGTTGTTTGGATTTTGTAATGACAACGTTTCGTGTGTTACAGAGGAAAATTAAGAGGGAAAGTGTTTGAACCAGAAAGAGATCAGAATCAACTGACAGGTACCATGTGCTGTGATACGTATTTTTATTGGTAAGTCTCTTGAACTCTATTTGTAACTTAAATTACATGAAAGGCAGTCATACTACCAGCAGCTGATGGTGAGGAGCGGTGTTCACAACACTAGCTTTCAGGTTTGTCCCAGCATGTACTTTTTTCTAGTCTTGGACTTCTTTCTCATTTTTACAGGTCTGACTCCCTGTTTTCCGGAGGGGCTGGACAGACATCGCGGTAGTTTGGTTTTATGGACCTTTTCTGTTCCCATTTACATCAAGAACTTCCACCGCTGAAACAGAATAGAAATAAGTACTGGGATTTCGCGTGTGTCAGTAGGACGGGTTACTGTGGAGCTGGTGCTTTCCTCATTGGTGTGAAGCTTCCTAGTGGGAGAAAGCCCTACAGAAAGAGAAGCCCTAGCTGTAAAACATAAATTTGGCACTGAAATTTGTGAAACTGAAGCAATGCTGCTTTTAGATTCAAAAAGATTTCCATGAAGTATCTTCCAACAGCGGGCTGGCTTTTTCGGAAGTTACCCTCATTCCTAGAAATGCCAGCTGTTGAGCTCCTCTGGAAAAACCTGCGCCTGTTAACGGAGCCTACAGTCCTTGGTGCCCCACTCCGTTGCCCCGCCTGTGCGCAAGGCAGCCCGGCAGGGTTTGTACCGCTCGCCCTGTGGCCCGGCAGCAATCTGAGCCCGGCCACGGCTGCTGGAGGCGGCCGCAGCTGCGACGCTGGCCCCCTGCCCGCTGCGCTGGCCGGTATTGTTCCCACCGCCCTCTGTCCGTGCGGCCGGCCGTGGGGGCTGCCGGGAGAGGGAGGGCCAGGCCCGCTGGCCGCCGGCCCACAGAAACGCAGGAGACAGCTTTGGGAGCACAACCACCTCCCGAGCAAAGTTCTGGAGCGCAGCTCCTGCACCGAAAGGTCGGGGAACTGGTGTGCTGAACCGGGAGGAGAGACTCTGGCCTGCGAAGAGGCTGCCTGGAGTGCGGGGAAGATGAGGTTCCCCCCAAACTACAAGTCCCAGTATGCAATACTGCAACTCCACTTGCATAACCTGCACCCTGGCCCGGGTGAAGGTGGTGGGTGGCTGGAGCTCCTCTCACGCCATGGCCAGGGCAGCTGCGGCTCTCGGGCACCTCCATGCCGCAGGAAAGGTGCAGGCTCCATGAGCACCAGCCGCTCCAGGGCCCAAGGGGCACACACACCCTTTGGCTACGCCACCTGTTTCGGGACTTGCAAGCACAGGCCTGTGAGCAGCCGCGGGGTGGGAGGGTGGGTTATTGCCGAGTTACCCACAGGGACATGGGGCTGCCACCGCCTTGCTGCAGCCTGGCTGCTCTGCCAGGGGAAGTCGTGCTTCCTCTTCTGAAGTTTTCCACGTAAAAAAAATGGAAATTTCTCTGGGCAGCAGAGTTGGTGGGTGGCTGCTAAACTTAATCCCGAGTTGAGCCGTTTGTGGAAAGTGTCTGGGCAAGGAGAGGTCAGGCTAACCGGGTCGGGAGGCTGCGTGCGGGCAGTGGCTCGCAGTGGGGCAGCCAAGGTGTCACCAGCCGTTTAGCGAGAGCACAACAAGAGTCAACGCAGGGGCTCAACCTGAGCCTTGTCCTCAGGAGGGAAGGCTGAGCCCACATTAAGCCTCTTCCCACGAGGAAGAAGAGGGGACTGAGCACGGTCTCCTGTGCCCAGCCCTTACCTGCCGCCGTACCTCCTGCCTCAGTGTCCTTGGGGCCACGCTTGCTGGAGGAGCCCATGGGCGCAGGGACGGTGTGCCGGGCCGAGAGAGCATCATCTGGGGCTTGTTGGGGAGGGAATCCCCAGCACCCTGCAGCCGGCTGCTGCTGCCCGACCCATCCTTGGCAGAGGCAGCTCCGGGGAGGGGGGTGTTTGTAGCGGGCAGTCCCCCCCGTGTCCCCCACCGCCCCCCGCGCCGTTTTTGCCGAGCGGGAGCCTTGTCCCTCCACCCCGGCCGCCTCCCGGGCACACCGGACCGCGCTCCGGCACTGGGTCGGACCGCCTGCCCCTGCGCCCCC
>VYZM01014658.1:980933-991877 GCA_013398915.1 Dromas ardeola | reverse complement strand
ACTTAGTCTATGTAAAAACCTTCTTCCCCCAAAGGTCAGTGCCTACAGGACATGGCTGGCTTTGTGGTTTTGTTTGTTTTTTTTTAAACAGTTCCCAAAAAGCATCAAAAGTAGCCCCAAAAAACCCTCCCTGGTGGTCAGCTCGATCTGGTACTAAAAAGTGCAAAACTGTATCACAAAAACCGTTCAAAAGTTGTAAGAAAGCGGGGAGGGTGCAGGGGTGGCAGGGAAGGGGGGCCACGTGCCATGGCCCTGGCTCCCCTGGCTACCAGCCCCAGGAGAGGGGACAGGCCAGGGCTGGCCCCCTCATCTCTGCCCCCCATGGCACAATGGAGCTGGAGAAAAAGCGGCCGCTGGCTTTGTTTTGTGTGGTTTTGTCTTTTTTTTTTTTTTTTTTAAACCACTGAAGAATTGAGCCCAGTAGGTGGGTTTTCGTTGTTCCCCCTCCCTGGAGCTGGGGGACTGGGTCCTGCAGCCAAGTGCAGGACAAGGAGGGGCAGGAACGAATCTGATGGGGCTGACGGTGCGAGCAGCTCCCACAGGCAAGGACCAGGGGACTGTCCTGCTCCGCCACCATCTCTGGCGGAGGGGCTGCGGCCCTGCCAGGCTGGTGCTGGTGGCCGGGAAAGAGCTGTCACCTCCCCAGCTTGAGCCACAGATGGACGGACTCATACAGGGTCTGCATCTCCATGCTGCATGGCCTCCACTCCAGCGCCGCGGAGGGGCAGGAACGGAGCTGCAGCATGGACAGCTGATGTCCCTTGCTTAAGACTTCTGGGGGTGGCCGGGGGGCTGACGGCCGGCACGCTCCGAGACGTTGCGCTTCACCTTGGTGGCCATGCCGGAGGGCTCCGCATTGAGCGAGGGGCTCGAGCGGGATTTTTTCAGGCCATCGTCCTCCCCACCTGCTGCGTCAAAGAGGGTGGACTCGAACGTTGCCAGGTCCTCGGAGCCGGCCTTCAGCTTGGCCCGCAGCAGCATGGCGTAGGTGCCGTAGCGAGATTTCTGGGGGGGCACAGTGCAGCAGAGAGAGAGGGGTTGGCGAGCTTGGCATTGCCCCTCAGCCAGCATCTCGGGGTGAGGGGATGCTCATGGTCCCTCCATCCCAGCCAGCATCCCAGGCCAGGGGGGGATGCTCGTGGTCCTGGATGACGGCAGTGGCACAGTGCAATTCAGCCCAAGGGGACAGAGGGGGTCCCATCACTGAGGATGGCCAAGCGGGCAGAGGCAGAGGGGCTGGGGGCAGAGGGGGAAGTCTCGCAGCTTACCTCAAACTCCAGGTACTCTTCCTTCTGCTTCAGCTCCTCGTACTCCTTTCCCTTCACCTTCTTCTCAGGCAGCGAGGAGCGATGCTCCAGCAGCTCCGCTGACATCGTCTTGAACTTGGTCTCATGGCTCTTCACCTGCTCCTCCTGGGAAAGGTGGCACCATGTCAGTGCCCTGATCTGCCCTCTGCTCTGGGCTCCCAGCAGTGTGAGCAGACCAGGGCCACAACAGGTTTTTTTCCTCTGCTAGGTCCAGCCAGGATCTCAGCTTCTGCTATTGGATTTGGGGTTTTTCGTTTGGGTTTTGTTTTGTTTTTTTTTTAAGTAACAGGCAAAAGCACAGGCCCTTGGGGGCAATCTGCTCCCGCCTCGCAGGGGGCTGGCTGAAGTCTTAAAGCAGAAGAATTTAATCCCCGCTAAAACTAGGCTGGTGGGTTTTTTTAATCCTTTCTGCTCTATGAATAACTGCCCTGGCACGCGCGAGTGCCAGCTAATCCCCCTGGCCAGTTGCCTTTCAAGGTCCTGGCCCCGGCAGGACCCTGCAAGCCGTGGTGTGGGACCACGTTCTCCCTCACGGTCTGACTCCATCGCTTGTCTCCCATCCCTGCTGCCAGGAACAAGACCTCGCTGCCTGTCCCCCAACCTCAACACCCCCTTGCTCTGTGTCTCTTCAGCCATAATCCCTCGGCCCTGCACCCCGCTGGGAGACAGCTGGCCGTGTGGCACCACATGTGTCCCTCCACAGGGGACAGTGCCACCAGCAGACCCAGGGGGTCTGCCCCATGCTCCCGGCTGCCCCCACACCATGGCCCACCTGGGACAGCCTGGTGCAGGAGCTGGGCAGCAGTGGGCGGCTGAACTTCTTCTGGGAGCCGATGGCCGCAGGGAAGGGTGGTGCGGAGAACATGGCTGCCACCACATTGATGCGCGTGATCCACGAGTGCATCTGTTCAGGGTTCCTGTGGAGAAAAGCCAAGCCACAGACGGGCTCTAAGTGGCACCATCCATGTCACAGGCAGAGGGACCTACCCTGCAGATGAGATCCAGGTCCCCCAGGCCCGGCTCTGGCCAGCCACGGCACTTGTGGCTCTGCCCCCAGCAACTCGGGCCATCATGAGCCCACCAGGGTGAGAAGAAGAGCTGGGGCAAAGCACAGCACTAACACTGGGTTCCCTTCCTTCCAGAAAGGGCCAGGACAGGAGGGGGCAATGTGGCCCTAAGCCCCATCCCACCCTCCGCCCCAGTCGGACAAGCCCCTGTGCCCCAGCATGGGGCCCAGCCAGTGATCCTGGGGGACTCACTGTGCTTGGAAGAGGAAGACCCTCCAGTCAGCTGTCCTGAGGTAGAAGACGTTGGGTCGCTTGCTGTAGTCAGACGCCCGCGTGGCAAGTGAATGGTGGATGCTAATAGCGTTCTTCAGTTCCTCTTCTGCCAGCGCCTTCCCCGGCTTATACTCCTCCTGCCAGTCACAGGGCATTTCAGAGCCAGTTTAGGGATGCACCCAAACCATGAGTCAACTCTATGAGGCCACGGGGACTGCAGGTGAGTGCTGGCAGTGACGGGGCTTGGGGATCACCCCCCACAAGGCTGCTGCATGCTACACCCATGGGGAGAGGCTGCACAACCCGGCTGCATGGGCTTGACAACAGCACGGTGGCTGTTCCCCACTGTCCTGCAGCTGGGCAGAGCGTGTGCCTGCAGGAGACTGGATTTGCAGCCCAAAATCCCCCCAGGGCAAAGACCCTGGTGCCTCCCCTCTCCCCAGCCAAGCCCCCACATGCAGGGCCCTCGGCTGGCAGCCACTTTCACCACCCGGTCCGAGCCCAAGTATGCCAGGAACAGAGACGCCACCAGATCCCCAGGCAATGATTCAAGCAGGCATAGCGCTGACTCTGGTTCGGATGGACTTTGCGATACGTGGGAGCCCCTCTCTCGCTGCTGTGGGGACCGCAGTGACCTCCCTCCCTGGGATGGGGACGATCCCTCTCCCTGGCGTGGACGCAAGCGGGCCTGCTGCTGCCTACCTTCTGCAGGTAGAGAATCATCCCCTTCAGGATGGCGTGGAAGGGCTTCCAGCCGCGCTTCCCTCGGGGCGCTGCCGGGAAGGAGAGAGCAGCACAGACATCAGCCCCAGCGCCGAGCCTGGGGTAGGCATCCCCCCCTCATCCTCCTCCAGCCAGCTCTGCCACGGTGCACGTCACCCCACCCCGGGGACAGGCGGCACGCCAGGACTGTCCCCGCGCACCTGAGCCCGTGCCGGCCACGTGGCTGGCAGATGGTGCTGCTGGCAGGGGGGCTGGCTGCCGCCTCCCGGGGCTAGCGCCGCTGCGCTCCCCACCTCACCGCTCGCACTTGGCTTCACCGCTGCCGCCCTGCTCGGGGACGGGGACGAGGCGGTGCTGCCCGCCAGGTAATGCTGGCTTTGGAGGGCGGCTGCATCTAATCAGATCAAAGCGGCATTAGAAGACCAGGGCTTAGAGGGGATTTCACGGTGGAAACGGTGAACGTGCTTGGCAGCGCCCAACTGGCAGCAGCCCGCTGTGTGGCTTGTTTGCTGCACCACAGGTCACCTTCCTTTGTCCCCACCATCCTGTGGCAAGGGTGTATGCCTCGGGCAGCCCATCCCACCTCCTCCTTTCGGGCAAGGGCTGCGCTGCCCGCTGTCATCTCAGCCTCTGCCCAGCCCTGATGGTGGGGGTGGACAGGCAGGGAGAGGTTTTCAGGCTCCCCAGCCTGGGGGCTGAATTATGTCCAGTGCAGCCACAGACAGGGCACAGCAGGCTGATGCTGGAGGCTGGCATGATGCTACAATCAGACATAACGTAGTGACTCCTGCCCTGCTCCCCATTGGGTTTCTGGAGCTCACCGGTGCCCTCTCGCCCCGAGTCCCTTCTGTGGGCTCCCCAGGCACCTACTTTTCTTGCAGTCGGGATCAGCGTGGATCTTGCGCACTAACAGTCCGTGTTTGTAGGTGGCGATGCTGGAGTCTTGGGAGAAGTCCAAAAAAGGGTTACTGCAACTGCTGATGCGCTTGATGGACTTAGGGTTGGGGTCTGCCAGCTCCGAGAGGGACTTTCTCAGCTCCTCCTCATCTCTGCCAGGCACAGATTTGGGTGGGGAAAGGGTTTGTGACCTTGGTGGGGAAAGCAAATACCAAGCCTCCCACTTGCTGGTGCCACTTTTAGACCTGGCTTTAGAAAGGGAGGCCAGGAGAGGCAGACCAGGCTGAGCAGTCTCCTGTCACCACTGGAGAGCATCTCAAACCCAGTCATGCCTCTGTGCCCCTGCCCTTTTAAGCTGGCAAATGAGGTGCTGCCTGGCCCCTTGAAAGACAAGGCATGGGGGTGTCTGCTGCTGGCTCAGGGTGGGGGGACACTGTCTGCCCCAGGCAGCGAGATGCACTTTTGGACAGGGCTGGGACTGATGCTGGCCAAGCCCATGCGCCAGGAGCTGTGGAGGAGAAGCTTCCCGGGGCTTGGCAGCACCACAGCCCCCCCGGCCCGTGGTGTACAGGCTCACAGGCAGGAGTGAGGGTCTAGAGGGAAACCTCCCTTCAAAGAGAGACCCAGGCTGCGGTCCCCACTCCTTCAGGGCAGCAGCCGGGCTGTGGGGCTCAGAGTCAACAGCAATGGGAAAGAAAGAGCCTGTGCTGGGGAGGCCTCGGGCAGCACTGGGGCTCCAGGTCATGGCCCCTCGCACTGCGGGCAGGCTGCATCGGTGCTGCTCCCCCCGCCCGGCAGGAAGATGTGGGAGCCCAGAGCTGCTGCCTCCCCCCTCCCTCGCTGCTAATTAAACCCCTCAGCATCTGCCTGCGTCTCCATGGCAGCAGCCCGAGTGCATTGGCTCAGCGCTGGCGGTACCGCCGGGCTGATTAATCCCCGCAGCGCGGGCGCTGCCGTTCCTGCTGCTGGAGATGGCAGCTGTGGGCGAGGGTGCGGGCACCCTGTGGGGCCCTGGCACAGCCACGACCCCCCTAGAGCCTGCCCGCTGCCACCCTGGGCACAGCCGCCAGGGCACGAAGCAACGCCAAAGCCATGGGGAGCTGGCCTCAGGCAGCCCTCCCCCAGCACACCGGGGAAGGGGTCCCCATCGGGGTGCTGAGGGCAGCCAGGGGTACGCTGCCACCGCAGCTCTCCAGGCAGCCCCATCCCATCTCAACTCATGCCATCCCACATCCTCACAGCCCTGCAGCATCCCGGCTGATGGAGCCTCTAGGACAGGGTAATGCTCTGGCCGGGAGGGCAGCAGGGGTGAGGAGGTCACCTATGCTGTCAGGGTGGCCTTGCTGCCCGCCCAGCACTGGGCAGCAGCATCCCCTGGGAGTGATACTCACATGGCCCACTGCAGCTTCTCATTCTTGATGGAGCCATACAGCGCCTGCAGAGAGAAGAACGGGGGATCAGGCGAGTGGTGCCAGGTCAGGGGAGCTGCTGTGGGGACGGAGTGGGCACACCAGGCCAGCTCAGGGGCACTGGAGGTTAAGGCAGCCCCAGGCCAGTTCATCCTGGTCCAGCCCTGGCCTGGCCTGGCCTGGCCAGCCAACTGGCCTTGTTTGAAGGCTACAGGTACCTTCTCCTGGGCACCACGGGACCTGCAAACCCCCACACACCCCGGGCATGGTGCTAGGGCACAGTCATAGCTGTCTCCCCTCTCCTCCCCTCCTTCTCTCCCTGCCCACGACAGTGGCACAGCATTAGCACCATGACAGCGAGGCATGCCAAACATTTCCAATCCCTTGTGAGACCCACCTCTCCCCACACCAGGGTGTCCCAGGCTGGCCAAAGGGACGGCCTTCAGGAGGCCCAGGCCCCAGGAGAGCAAGCCTGCGGGCCAGACTTCGATGGCACATGCCTGCACCCTGTTTGGCGGGACTTCAGCCTGCCCCAGCGCCTCCAGCAGCTCCATGCCACGACACACAGGAGCCAGCAACCTCCCTGCCATTGGCCACCTCTCCTGGGCTGGCAGAGGCGGACTCGTGGCAGCACCTAGTGCTCCACAGCGATGTGATGGTCCTGTGGGAGACTGCCCAGGAGCACGCGTTAGCTTCAGGAGAGGCTTCAGCAGGGCACTGGCCCTGGACCTGCAGAGACACCAGCACACCATCATTCATGAAGACCTCAAAGGACCTCATGGCTGGTCGAGGCAGGATGGGTGTTTGTCTACCGCTGGGCTGCTGCTGCTTGGGGTGCCTGTGGCCTGTCCCTACCCCATCCCCAGCACCCATCAAGCACCCTGACCTCCCTGCCAACCCAAACACCACCAAGTTGAGCAGTGCACGCTGCCTGCATCTCAGCACAGGAAGAAGCTAAGCCTGTCTGCAGAGAGATGCTCCAGGGCCCCACTCCCAAGTGTTTGTCCGGTCCGAGCTGGGTGCAAGCCAGGAGCGCTCGGCATGGTTCTGCAGCCTGGGAGGCTCCGGAGAGGGTTTCAACACAGCGCTCATAGAGGGCTTCGGAGCAAGATCTGGAAGGCATCATCCTCGGAGGAAAATAATCAAGTCTCGCACAGGCTGTTCAGGCAGCTGTCAACATCCATCACTGGGACAGAGACTGCTGCTGAGAGATCTTGCTGGTGGCTGAGAAAGTACAACTGCAGGCATGCAGGAGCCCAGGAAAGCCGGCCAGCAGACAGGCCCCAGTGGCGTCTGGGGAAGAGACATCCATCACTTCCCGGAGAGGCGCAGCAGCCAGGACAGAGCAGGGACCCGGCTCCTCCTGCACTTCCCTTTCAGGAAAACACTGGCGCAGAATCAGCTTGTTTCTGAGAGGATAAAAGGGATCGCCCCAATCTGCAGTCAGAAAGCGGGGTTCATTCACCTCCTGGGAAGACAGGAGGCTCACAGAGGGGGTACGGCCTCAGTGCCCAAGAGGAGATTGGACCCGGCCCCATTTGTGTAGCCCCAGTGCAGGAGGGGCAGGATGCTGAGGTGTGAGTAGGGGGCACGCGTTGGAAGGTTGGCAGTGAAGCGGCCAGAGGAGCATGGGTTGCAAAGAGACCTAGGGAAGAGCCTGGGAGAAAAAAAACAAAACCAAAGTCCTGCAGAACACAACCTGGGAGCAGAGCAGGGGAGAAGTAGGCGTCTCAGAGCAATGAGGATGATAAGGAATCGTCAAGGGAAACAGAAAAGAAGGGATCTTACTCACTGCCAGGGACACAGCGGAGAGATGCTGAGAACCAACAGACACAAAAAGGAGACTGGAAAACAGGCATAGAGAAGTGGGGACTGGAAACTGCAGAAAAGCTCCTCAGAAAGAGCAGGCAGGATGGGACACATGGCTTGGCTTCCACCCGGCTCAGCGACGATACAGAGAGGGGTCGGCTCCATACCCCAAGGAAGGGAGATGTGAGCCAGCTGAGCAGGGATTCTGGGGGACAGAGTGGGAAGGGGCTGCAGCCCCCAGGCCCCCAGCCCCTGGCAGGGCTTGCGGGAGGATTGCTGCTAAACACTGAGTGAATGAGCTGATGTCAGGAGATGCTTGGGGAGTAATTCTGGATAGCACAGAGCCGGAGAACAGCCTGGCAGAACACTACACTACAAAAAGCTGGGCTCTGGGACTGTCGGTGCACACTTCAAAGTCTGAACTGCCTTGTGGCTTCAAAAGGCTCCAGCTGCCCTGCTACAAGCCCTGAGAGCATTCCACAAGCTTGCTGTGGGCAGGGGCTGCCAAGTCAGAGATGGAGCAGGGGCTGCTCATCACTCCTCTGCGGGGGGACAGTGAGAGGCAAAGTGGGGGCTGGGGGGATTGAGAGTGCAATACAAAGCTTTACGTCTACACTGAAATCCTGCCAAGACTCTGCTTGGCTAAACGCCACCCCCAGTCGACACCAGTCTCAGGAACAAAGCTGGTGGACTCAGCCCAAGTCCTAGCTGAGAAGACACGCTCCAGCCACAAAGCCCATCCAGCTTTTCTGGTCCCATGGCAGTCCCACCACCCATCAGTCCACTAAACTCCAGGCTCTTTGGTGCATGGACCGTTTCTGCTGGGGAAGCACAGGTGGTGCAGGCTCCTGAAGCCTAACTCACAGCACATCAGCAGAGACCAGAGACACCGACTTCATCACTGAGCAGGTCCCCCTCTCCAGGCTGTCTTCGCTCCATGGATTCATTCCCCCTGGGCCAAAATGATGGCACCTCTTGGCAGCTCTGAACTTGCAAGCACTGACCAAGAGAGAGCAGGACAGTGGCCCCATGCCACCACAGCCGACCCCAAGCGTGGTTGGGGTTTTCTGTCATCACTGGGTTATGAGCTCATCGCTGCAGCACGCAGGGCCAGCCAGCTCTGCCCTAGACATGCGCAATGCCAAAAAAGACCTAGGAATATACTGTCCCAGCGGGATTTCTAACTGAACCGACAGCATCTTCCTTTGGTGCCCTCCCTCCAGAAAGCAGGCTGAGAGAATGTCCCCAAGTCCTCCTCTAGCAAATGTCTCCAGGCGGGATGGGGGGCTGCACTGGGCAAGAGGCTCTGATGCTCCAGCCCAGCCTTAGCACCAGCCCCGCTGGGCATGGCCCTACACAAGCAGGGCAGGGAGAAGACATCCCCCTTCAGCTCCCCAGCTCAGAGCAGACCAGAGGGGAGATCCAGTGCTGGTCTGGGGAGCCAGGCAGCAAGCTGGCCTGGACACAGCTTTGGCACAGACAGGACTGTACCGAAAGCTACAGCCAAGCACTCAAGTAACAGAGGAGGGTTAAGGCAAGAATTTGGGCATCCGGGCATCCAGCAGAGGCTTTTAACCCTTTCTGGGGTCCTCTTTTACGGATCGTAACTCTTATGGACATGTCCCCTTTCCAGTCCACTGGTTCCTGTGCTAAGCAACAGTGCTGTGTGACATTCTGCAAGACAGACTTCACAGCCAGCAAGCACCTTCCCTGCAGTCATTCTCCCTCTCTCTGTGCCTGGCAGCATTTCAATACAAGAGCTCAATTGCTCACTTTCCCCAACTTTTCCTTAGCAAAGTATCTTTCTCTACACCCAGCCACAAAGCTGTCAGGTCCTCCAGGCACCCAGACCCTCCAGCTGCATGGATACGAACGGCACTGTCAGATCAGGGACGTATATCAATGGGAACCGTAGCTTTGTCAGGTCCCTTATTCACCTTCACAGCCCCACCACCACCACCGCCGCTGCCTGCCCAGCACGAACAACCCATGCTCAAGAACAACTCATCACCTGGCAGGCACCAACCCTGCTGCGCACACCCCGTGTCCCCCCCTCCCTCCACTGCAGAGGGGCTCCTGCACGCACACAGAGCAGAGTGACTTGGGGACAGACTTTTTTCCCCCGTTGGGTGGGTTGCCACGGGGACAGTGTCCTATGTGTCACCTTCCGCCCTGCTGCAGGCAGCAATGGCAGGCAGCAGGCGATGGCTACCCATCCCTGCCCCACGCTTTGGGCTCAGCAACATCATAAACTGCACCAGCATCTTTCAAAACATTCCTTGCCCAGATGACTACCCACCCCCAGGACGGCAGACCCCTCTATCCCTCCCAGCGCAACCCCACAGGGCAGGAAGCAGCGACCCAGCATCTCCCTTCCAACTGCTTGTTTCCATCCGAGTGCGTCACAACTTAATGCTGCCCCCAGACCGTACTGCGCTATGACAGCATCGCTGCTTGTCATGGCCCTGAAGTCCCCACCGGGCCGGTTTTGACCACGGGGGCAGCCCAGGTACCCCAGGGGTACCCCTGCCTGCTTTGCCCCAGCCTGCCCGCGACGCGGGGGCCAGGGAGGACTCTCCTCTCGCTGCTACACCAGAGGCAGGCACCCGACCGAGGTAGGAGGCACCCAGAGACAGCCTCTTCGCTTCTCCCCACCTAGGACAGGCGCACACCAGCGTAACACCTCCAAAACGGATGCCGGCTCACAGCGAGCAAGCCCTTGGCAGTAAAAAGCCCTTTTTTTCTGTCCAGGAAGCCACTCCTTCCTCTCCAGCTCCGCTCGGCTGGCAGCCGGGGCTGTGGCGCTGCCCCTCCGCGCTGCCTTGCGGCTCTCCCCACCGCCCCAGCCGGGTGCCAGCCTGCCCCGGCCGGGCTGGCAGGGCTCAGCGCAGCCCTTGGCGGGGAGCCCGCAGAGCTTGTCCCTTATGCTAAGCTGGAGGGAGGGCTGGTCCCAGCGGTACGGCTCTGTCCTCGATTCTTCTCGCAGCGATGTTTTCGAGCGAGCGTCGCTGTCAAGCCATCATAAGCGGCGCAATGTCACCCAGGTCTTGCCGTGGTCCCGCTCCCCCCGTGCGCGGGGTGGGATGCGGGGGGGGAAGGATGGCAGGGCTGGAGACGGGGACCCTCTGGCGGAGCCGGGGGGGGGCTGATGGGGACCCGTCTCCGCGGAAAGCGGGCAGGGGAGGTAGAGGGGGCTGGCCGCTCGCTACATCCAAGCCAGGGCTGGGGCACTCGCAGGTGGCTGTCCGGGCGTGTCCGTCCGTCCGTCCGTCCGCGTCCCCGCCGGAGCGCCGGGCGCTGCGCATCCCCCCGCCGCGCCCCCTACTCCCCCGGCCCGCCGCTTACCGGCTTCTTCTTGCGGCGGTTCTGGAGGCGGCTGACCACCAGGTCGGTGTAGAGCACCGGCTTGAGGGTGCGGGAGCGCTGGGGCCAGCCGTAGCAGAAGGTCTCCACGCCGCGGTAGTTGCGCCCGTAGCGCACCGAGCACATGGAGCGGGACCGCATGCGCCCCGCGCTGCT
>VYZM01014658.1:968740-980769 GCA_013398915.1 Dromas ardeola | reverse complement strand
CGCCGCAGCCAATGGCGACCCGCAGCGCCCGGCCCAGCCGAACCCAGCCGAGCGGGGCCGAGCCGCGCCGAGCCGAGCCGAGCGGGGCCGATCCGAACCGAGGGCATGCCGCCTGGTGGGACACCGTCCCCGGCGCTGCTGCCACACGAGCTGTCCCCGGTGCATCAGCTGGCCCCTCCCCGCCGCCTTTCCGCCCCCGGTGGCTGGTGGCTGGACCCTCCTGGGCTCACGGGGCAGGGGGGCAGCGGTGGTGACATCTCGGGGGCTTCCCGGGCTCCATCGAGCAGGCGGCACCTCCACTCCGTGCCGGCTGGGCAGGCTTCAGAGCTGCTGCTGCGGCCCAGCCTGCAGCAGGGACCTCCAAAGGGCTGAGGTGGTGGATCTCAGACCTTCCATCTTCAGTGCCCACCCCACACTTAACCCTCCTGCCCATTCCTTCCAGGTCAGGACAGAAAAATTAGTTGCTAGAGCCGCCTGGCTGGTTAAGGGCAGGATGTAGATGCTCCAGGCAGCTGTTCCCATGAAGAAGCAAAGGGCTGGGCATCCTTGCAGAAGGCACGAGGATCGATGCGTAATTCAGTTAGGCTTGACTGAGTAGGAGATGCAGCCAGTGGAGAAGGGGAAATTTTCCATTCTGTCCTGACTGCTCGGCATAGTGGTCGCTGGGCAAAACTTGCGAGGGATGGGGCATGGGTGTCCAGCCCATCAGGTGTGCTGGGCTGCCCCTCAGGCCGCAGGGAGCCACGGGAGACAGGAGCAGGGCAGTGTACTGCTCCCAGGGGAAAACAGGAAAAAAAATAGCCCGGGGGATTAGACTGAGCAAGCGTTCCTGTGATTATAGCTCAGAGGTGGGAGCCCGGGCTTTCTTCCCACATTGCTAATCACCTACCCAGCACTCTGAGCGTCTGAGCCCTGCCTTGTGCCTCCAAGCTGGAAGGTGGGGGCCCATCCTACCTTCCTCCCCCGGGGCCCCGACTGCATTGTCAGGTTTAATTCATTAACATCTGTGAAGTGCTCTGGCTCCTGGGCTGGATGGCAGCACAAATTTGGCTCGCTCCTGCAATCACTAAGCAGCACTAGGGAGAAATGGGGTCTGATTGGGTCCTACTGTGTTGGTACCGGCCAGCAACGCACAAGGTTAAGCTAAAAGACTAAGGAAGATGGGGAAGAGCTAAGGCTCCACAGAGTGATCAATTACGTAAAGGTCAGATCCACATCCGAAATATAACAGACAACCAGCAACAGTGAGTGAAATCCCAGGGGGCCTGGGCTAAAATCACACTGACAAGAGAAGAGCAACATCTCAAGAGCTAACCAAAATATCACCAGCTCCAGGACATCCTGCTTCACCTTCCTTGCGGGGTGGGCAGCTGCCTTCATTTGGCCACAGCAGTTCAGGTCCAAGCCTACAGACATGGGCATCCTCAGGCACAACATTATATGGATTCTTATATCTCCGTCAAGGGCCCCTGCCCCGGTGGGGAGGGCACCCAAGTCAGAAAGCTGGGCAGCCCTGCCTGCGGAGCATGGTTCTGTATGGGAGCTTTCAGAGCCAGAGGAAAGGGTTTCCAGGAGCAGTAGTTGAGTGCTGGTAAGGCATTGCTGCCTCAGCTCCAGCGGCAGTGCCGTGCAGGGCACGGCGAGGCACTGCCAGTGAGGGGGGACGCGGTGCTTCGCTGTGAAAGCACAAGCTTTCATGTGTTTTCATTTCTTCTGCATAAAACTGGGATTGTTTACATGTATTACCTAGTAGCAGATAAAGTTCTCGTCTGACTCAAGCTGCCACCCGCTCTCAGGCATCGTGCTGCATTTGTCTTGGGACTCCCTGCAGCCAGAGAGGAGGGAAGCACCCAGGCTCCCTGCAGGTCTGTTCCTGGTGCTGTCCCCAGAGTCACAGGGGACGGTGGCCTCGCGTCCCCTGCAGCCACCTAGGTCCTGTCCTGCTGTCCCCATTTCCCCAGTGGTGAGTGCTGTGGATGGGGTCCACCTCCAGCTCTGAAGGCGGTGGAGTAGCACTCTGTGCTATCTCCCCAGGCAGTCTTGAAAGAGCCTCCAGGATCCTTCTGCACTATCAAGAGCTGCCCAAGACCCAGCCCTGAGCTTTGGGAAGCTCCTTTGAAGCTTGCCAGCCCTTCCCCTCCTCTGCTGCCCTTAGGAAATGCGTGTGCTCCTGGAGCGCTAAAATTAGCCAGCCAGCTGCGTGGCACGCTTGCACAGGAGCCTCAGTCCCCAGACACGGCCTGCCAGCCAGGTCTGCCGAGGAGGCAGCATCCTACCCAGGGTAACAGGGCTAGCACAGGCTACCAGAGGGAGGGGACTGGGAGAGCCTTTCCCCATTTCTTTGCCCCCTGAGCCTGCATGGGGACCCAAGTACCAAGCAGCCGAAAGCAGTGGGCAGAAGGGAGAGTGCGTCCTCTCCGGCTAAGCCTGGCAAAGGCTGCCCAGGAGAGGCACAGCCCCTTCAGACACCTTTCAGACCCCCTCCCCATCACAGGCTGACAGCGCTTTCCCCATCTCACCCAGGACCCCGCTCCCCCTTGCACGGGCTCCCCAAAGCAAACTGGCATTTCCAGCGAGGAGCTGCAGCCTGCCTTGCGTGCGGTTCCTCCGCGCTGCCTTTTGCTCCCCCTCCCCAGCACGGCTCCCGTACAGAGGCGGCTGAAAAGCGGCGGTGGGAAGCACCGCAGCTGCAGAGGGAACAGGCCATTTTTAGCAGAGCAGCCTCCCCGCTGCTGGGTTGCAGGCAAAGCTGTGCGGGGCTGTGCTGCAGCGCTGCAGCCTCCCCCCGCTGCCTTACACCCAGCAAAGGTCTTGTCCCCAACCCATGAGAGAAAGCCTGTAGCTTCGTGGCACTTGCTCACTGCCTTATTTCCTCACTGGCTGGGATCTTGGGATAACTGGATCTCACGTGTTTAAACTGCGGCTACTTTTGGGGGTGAAGTTTAACAGGGATGCAGTGGTGCCTGAAGTGGGGGTGCCCAACCGAAGGGTGCCGAGATCTGCAAAGAGGGCACACCAAGGAGCATGTGGAGCTTGGATGCTCTAGGGTGCAGCAGCACTGGAGGGCAGGGGTTCAGGGTCCTCATTTTCGGATGTTTCTATTCCATTTTGGGTGCTTACAGCCTTTTCTGGAGCTGGGTTTAAAATTAGAGGAGAATTTTTCCTGAGTAACTCCTTTTACTGGCGAAGCGTGGGCTGAGAGGGAGGACAGCCCTATTGAGAGCTGCTGGTAACCCCTTAATGATGGGGTGAGCGACGCAGCCAGGAATAGACCCACAGAGGCTGAAAAGTGAGCTCAGCTTTTCACCCTCCATTGCCTTTTTTCATCAACCATCTCCCCCTGTTGTGGCTCTGGCCCCCCGTGGGAACCCATCTTCCACACCATGAGTATTTGCCAAGTGTAGCGCTTCACCAACAGCAATGGTTTCTACCCTGCAGGCCCCACGGGAGCTAATCCTATTCCCAGGGCCCAAGACGGGGAGAATGCAGCTCAGAAAACCCTCCTGAGAACAGGCGATGGCAGAGAAGTGCAGCAGTCTGAGGCTGGATGTACTTGATGAATGCTGCCGACGCTGGCCAAGCCCCATTGAGATCTGGGGCAGGCAGTGAGAAGGCAGATGTCCCCCCCAGTCACACCAGTGCAGTGAGTTCCCAGCTCCAGGACTTTAACCACCAGCCCATCCTCCACAACGCCATGCCTTGCCCACGTCACCAGAAACATTCCCTCAGGCACCGGCGATGGCTCCAGTCCCAGGGCCTGGCCATGGTTTTAGGTTCCAGTGCTCCAGGGAGTCAGGAAGGGCTGAGTACCACGGGATCAACACCACGAAGCCTCTGGCTGCAGCCCCTGCGTGTGCTCCCTTGCCTGCGATGCAGGCAGAGCAAGAGCAGCAAGGGCATCAGGACCCCAGCCGGAGCTCTGGTGTCCTCCTGGCAGAATGAGGCAGCCCATGTTCCCCTCAGCAAGGCAGGAGGAAAGCTGCAGGCCAAGGGACTACCACCATTCCTGCATGAGGATGGATGCACTCATTGCATCCCACATAGCCATCCATGTGATCATGCTCAAAGCTCTTGCTTTTGCTCCTGCTGCTTGGCTGACCAGGGAGAGCGACCGAATTTACCTTGAGCAGCTCCTTGGGGAAGTCAGTGCCTCCATTGAGCCCCTCCAAGTTGCCAATGAAGTCGGAGCAGGACATTCTCTTCCCGATGTTCTGGGAGAGACAGGGGGAGAGAAACATAGGAGGTTACCTTTGGGCCATGGGGGCAGTGCTGGCTGGAGCAGGTCCCACAGCCCCAGAACAGAGCCCCATCTCTGCAGTGGGGTGAGGGACCAGCCAGGTCTCAGGGAGGCTGCTTGAAGGTGTGGGGACGCTGTCAGCTTTGCCTAGACTCCGGGAGTCTTAAATAGACTCCTTTTTCTAAGTTGGGCAGCTGGTTTTGGAGTCTTACTCCTACCCTCTCTCCCTGTCCACTTTCCTCTTCTGTCCTCATCCCACCTCCACATCTTCCAACTCAGTGCGTCTCCACTAAAGCCCCGCTTTTTCGTTCACCAGCTCCCTCTCTCATTCAGCCTTTCTCCTCTCTCCTCCCCAGACATGTTAGGGGTGACCAGCCGTTGAAGGTCCAGGGTCCCATACCTGCGGTTCAGGGCAGTGGGGACAGACAGGGCAGGGGGCAGACGTGGCTGACGGCCGTGGGAACTTACGTGTCCATGCAGATCTGTGTTTAGCAGCATCAGGGCGCAGGTGAGGGTGTGGGCTCCGTCTGCAGCACAAGCACAGGACAGGAATTAGAGCCCCCGGCTCAGCCCAGCAGCTGGTGCTCCAGCCCCTCAGCATCTCAGGCAATGACACGGGGGCTCTGAGCCCCCAAGACAGCCCCAAGCCCGATCCTCCCGCCCCGGGCACACGAGGCACACAGCAGTCAGCACAGTGCTGGCAGCGCACGGGTGAGTAGGTCACTGAATTAAAAGCTGGTCCCAAACCTGAGTATACAAGCTCCCTTCCAAGCCTGCAGCCCCTCTAGCCAGGCAGCGATGCTGCAGGTAATCCTGCAGTGCTCCTAGCACAGCAAGGTGGGACCAGCACAGCCTTCCACCAGCCAGGCAGCCACTCACCGGCCCCAAAGGCAGCCCAGAGCAGAACCAGCATGTGAACACACACAGGAGAAGCACAAAGACATGAAACAGTACGAAGTGGGTGTCTGTGCTGCCCCGAGTTCCGGGCACCCGAGTTTTCTCACCTGGCTATTCCCTGTGCCGAGGGTCTGAGAGCTGGGGTCTATTTGGTAAGGAGGGCCTTCTCTCGCCTCTTGTGCTAATCTGCTCAAGGTCAGAATTAAGGATGGGTTGAGCCCTGATTAGGCATGATTCAACTGGAGCAGGTGGTGCTTTTTTTTTTTAAATCTAAAGCATCTGTCATTTGTGGGAAATGACATCTCCATAACTGGGGCTGTCTCCTAAGGCATCAGTGCATGCTCTCAGTCTCCTCTCTGGTTTCAGTTCGAGCACCTTCACCAAGTTGATGAACGCATGGACTCGCTTGAAACACACATGCACGCACACAGACACACACAGTTTCTTACCCTCCGAAGAGATGGCGTTGGGATTACACTCATAATAGCGCTGGGAAAAATGAGCCAGCACTCGCTCTCGCTCTTGCGTCTCTCCCATCAAGGCCAGCTCCTTCAGAAAGGACCTGAAGAAGCAGCATCAACGTCGGTCACACATGAAGCCCACCAGCAGTTTCTCCAACTCACCCTGTGCAGGAGCAGAGCCCCCACTGTGTGCTGGATGAAGCCCTGCCATCACACGTCCCTCCCAACCTGCTGCAGGACTTGCCTCCAAGCCCGCAGCATCATACCCTGCCGGCACATCGCAGGGGCCTACAGCTGGCCCTGGGCACTACACCGGGGAAGGAGGTGGGGGTGACACCAAGAAGCTCTGGGATCAATGCCTGGAAAGCCAGTCCTAGGTGAATCTGTGTGTCACCCAACTGCACTGACTGGTGCATTAAGACCAGGGATGCTCTTCTGCAGTTGTGTGGCTGAGAGACCACTTTAGGATTCAACTCCTACCATATAAGAGATAAGGGGATCTCCAGATGGGAGCCATGGGGTCTGCCTGCTCCTGCAGAACTCTGTGTAGGTGCGGAGCTGTGGAGGGCATGGTCTGCTGGGACCCCACTCAAATGGTCACCGCACACACACACACGTACACACACTCAGCTCTGACCTGAGAGCCTGGTCCAGGCTCATCCCTGTGAACACGAAGAACTTCAGATATTCCCCGGCCACCATCTTGCTGAACTCATTGCTGAAACAGAAAAGGGGGAAGTGAGAGTGGGATCAACCAGACCACGGGGACAGCAAAAGTCACACAGGGGTGGGGTGGATTCCAGGAGGCTGGGAGCTCCCCGGGGCTGTGGGAAGCATGCTGGGGACAGAGACACCCCACACTCCCATGAAACTCAGAGTCACCTACAGATCCAATGGGAATACTGGGCATGTAAGAGAAACTGGAAAAGCTGGAAGGGCCTACGGGAGGTCAGCTAGCTATTCACCTGCCCTGATACCCTACTGAAGCATCCAAGATGCAGTCATGGTAGGAAGGTACCAAAACCTGGATGTGTCTTAGGTTTTAAGACCTTTAGAGGGAACATCTGGTACATCTGTACCATACCAGGTGTACCAGTCACGGGGAGTGGGCTTTGGGGTCCTGCCTGCTGTTCCCTGCCAGTCTGGTGACCCGCAAGTGCAGCAGCTGTGGGTACACCATGGGTGCAGGTGGACCCCTTGCAGAACGGGCTGTTCCTTGTGAATACCCACACGTACTTCTTCCCCAAGTGACGTGCCACATCTGCTTTTTTAAAGCCATCCAGGTTGTAGAGCCTCTTGGCCAGGCGTTTGGCAGCCTCCATGTCAGCCTTGTGTCCATTGGAGAGGGTGTCCGTGCTGCCCAGGGCCAGCTGCTCCACGCTGTCCATCTCTGAGTCTGAGTCTGAAACCAGCTGGCTCAGGGGGTGGTCACTGCAATGGGAAGGGACACTCCATGTTAGCCCGCCTAGAGATCTTCTCCTCATTCAGCTTCCAGGGAAATGCAGGTTCCTCACCCTGCTTTGGAGACCAGCTACTCACTGCTGGAACCCCGGATGAACAACACTGGTTAGAGACACTCTGAGTAGGGTCTGGGAGCTAAGGGAAGGTTTGGGAATGTGGCTGGAGCAGCGGTGGGGTGACAGGGCAGCTCCAGTGCCTGATGACAGGACCAAGGCACCCAAACCCACCTCCAAACTGGATGTGAAAAGACAGGACAACTGCTACGAAGTCCCTCACCCTGAGTCTGTGAAACTCCGTGTGTGGGCTCAGGCTCTGCCAAGCTCAGCCGTAGCGGAGACTTGGAGCAGAAACATGTGCACATCATATGCTGTCCTACAGATCTGCACTCATTTTTTTAACCTGGACAAACTCCTCATGCTGCTCTTGAGTGCAGTTTCTACCCAAGACAAGACGACTATCATTTGTTTGTCCACCTTTTCCCACCCACCAACTTCAAAACACTTCACAGAAGGGAAAACTGAGGCAGAGAGGGCGAAGATGAAGGAACACGTCCCCCTCCCCCCAGGCCTCCCAGCTCACAGCGGGTGTACTGTCTTCTTCAGGCTGCCCATCAGCTCTCAGCCCACCATGCCTTAAATGGCCACATTAGGAGACGCTCTTGGCTTAGCCCCCGAAGCAGTCTGACTCAGCGGCGCAGAAGTTATCCCAACCAAAAAGCTGGTTGAATCTAATCAACAACGAACGTTAAGCAACTCTGACCTCGCCCAAATTTTCTGGCATCCCTTGCAATGTTCCAGTCTGATTTATTTTTAAAAGTCTCTAATTGACTTTTAAGAGGCCTGCTTTCCTGAGCCAATTACCCAGGCCAATCTCCTTGAGGCTCCGCTTCTTCCACGAAGGACGAGCCTCCCAACTGCTCAGTGCTGCCCGTCCCGGGGGAGCCCTGCACAGCACTTACAGGCTGCCCTGTGCCTCGGGGGGCTCTCGGGCGTCTTCCTCCCACCCTCCTGGCGTCCCCAGCCAGTGTGCAGTAGGAGAAGCTGCTCTGTGATCAAATCCATGGGCCAGACACTTCCACGGTGAAAGTGGTTCTGACACTCCACGAGTCCCCGAGGAGATGCACTTGGCTCAGGCAAACACTGAGCTTGGCAGTGCTGGGTGGTGACTGCGGTAAGACCTGGATGGATGGCTCAGGGAAGATCTGTGCACGTTTAGCCCCAGCCCTCCCCAGGAAGCCTGTGCATCACCCCGTGCCATCCTGGTGGTAGCAGCTGTGAGAGTGCCCACAAGGTCACTAGAAGCTCACTAGCCCCAGACCCGCCTGTTCTGGGGAGCTGTGCCAGGCAGGAGGTTTCCAGCATCACTGTCTGCACCACCAGCACACCCCGTCCTGCGGGCATCCCTCCCACCTGCCTAAAACCTCTCTTCCTCCCAAAATAGGGTGGCTACATCCAAAGGTGCTGCTGGCATGAGCCCTGGTGCCTGCTGCCCTCCAGCTGTGCCCGGGAACGCTGGCTGGCAGGGCCAAAGCTGCTCTGGGGAGCACCTGACAGCACAACAGGCTGGGTGCTGCTGGGCCAGTGCTGGGCACACGCCTCGGCCCAGCTTCAGCTTGCAGCCACTGTGCCCTCAGGCAAAGCTCACAGGCTCTTTGTGCCTCACCAGCAGAGGAGATGAATCTATCCCAGCAATTGGCACCTGCCAGCCTTGGGCTGTGGTGACTGTATCTGCCTCTAAAGCTCAGAGCCTGCTATCACAAGGGTGCAGGCACTGCCCCCTCCCCAGCCCAGCAGCTTCAAGGTTGCTTCTCCAGCCATAGGCTGAGCTACAAAACCCAAGGCCACCCCACCACCACTCCCCATGGTCCAGCTGCACCTCCAGAAGAAGTGGCTGCTCGTAGCTCTCTGAAGACCTTTTCATTCTTCTCAATCATCATCACTTAAAACTCCTGATACCCTTCTGGACCTTGGCGGTCCTCCCTGAGAGGTTGTCCTCCCTCACACAGCCAGTTCTTGGTGCCTCTAGGGAGAAACCTTGAGCTCTGAGTCTCCTCCTGTGACCTCTCTTCCCAAGCTGTGCTCCTCATCTTTCTAGTGCTGAGTATCCAGGCATGGGGCCATCTTCAAAACCTCTCTGCCCATCAACATCTGTATCTCCCTGCAGGTTTCCAACCTTTGGCTGCAATTCTTGCCTTGCTTCTTGCAATAGGCATGCAGGGATCACAGCCTGGGTCTTAAAGCAAATCTGCTAGAAGGATCTGCTGTGCCCTCCCTCACCAAGTCCCCACACTAGCTTTGGGCTTTACGTCGGCAAAGCATAACCTTGCACCACCTTGCACAAGTGACCCCAGCCATGCCATCAAACGGGTTTTCTTTCAACACTCAAGCCACTCATGCTGTTAAATAAAGACCATTAGCTTTGAAAGGCTGGGAGGTCCCATTCATGGCACCCGTCTGTCACCACTCAAAGCCCCACCTGGCTTGGAGAGCAGGCAGCTTATAGAAAGAAAACCAAGAACCTAATCCTCAAGTAAATGGAGAACAGCGCAAAGAGACGTTACAAAGAGATGTCCACATCTGAGGCAACTGAGGTGATGCTAATTTTCTTGCCAATGAGCTAATGTCTCAGGGTGGTTTTTTTTTAGTGTACTTTCTAAAGTGACATTTCATTTTGGCTTGAAGAAACACTGAGATAATATTTTTTACATTAGATACATTTTCAACCCGAGAACTGGCCCGCACTTAACGACTAAAGATCAAATTTGGTATTGTGCGAGCATCCTCAGTGTGCCTGAAATAAGTCATCCCGGAGCAGCCCCAGCACTAGCTCATCCCTCTCCATGCTGCCTGCCTAGGACAGACACTGCCGCCCCCCCATGTTGCTGGGAGCACAGGTCCCCCTGCCACCTCCGAGGTGTTTGCTGGAGAGGCTGGGTCCCCAGCGCCTGTGTTGGCAGCTGTAAGGTGCTTCTGGGGGTCGCTGCGAGGAAGGCATATGGTCCAGCTCATGGCTTGCCCCAGGACAGAGGCTATTCCTCGATCCCCTCTCACCCCAGCTCAGCACTAGGACCAGGTTCTGCTCCCAGCCCTGGGGAGCAGCTGCAGGACAACAGTCCTGCTCGGGGCCACCACACTCCTTATCCAGGGCCAGATGCTTCTCCAGGACCCAAATGTTCCTTCTTGGGGCCAAAATCTCCTTTCCTGGAAGTGGATCCTCATCTCGCCCTAATATTCCTCCTCTGGCAGACTGCCCAGAGTCCAGCAGGAGAGAGCGCAAACACCTTCCCTGGCTGCAATGCAGCGTGCCACTGCAGGAGCCCCGATATCCTCTCCACCTTGCCACCACAAACCGGGCTCTCCTGGCACCATCTTCCTTCCATGGGTGCCAGCAACCAGGAGCAAAACTTCTCTCCTGGATGTGGGGCAGCAATAAGGCACTAGCCCAGCAAAGCCTGCCTCGGAGGGTTGACCTCCAGCTCCTGGCTGCCAGAAGAGATGTATCTGTATGGTGGGATGCTCCCCATGCTGTATCTGCATGGTGGCACCCTTCTGCACCAACACCCTACGCCCCAGGAGCGGGGAAGGACAGCCGTCCTGGGGACAGGCTGGGCCAGATGGCCATTGATTTCAGCTGGGGGTGCTCAGCTGAGCTCCTGGGTTGTCCAGGTTCTGCCTGACACATTTCCAGGTGAGACACCTGCTGTAGGAAACTCAAAACCTCCAACCACAATCCAAGTGCTACTTGCTCCCCACAGAAGGCTGGTTTGCATCCTGCACCATGAAGGGACAGGGCAGGGAGCCTGGTCCAAGTCCATGAGGGACACATGCATGGGGCAGAGCAGCACTCTGCCCTCAATTCCCAAAGCCCCGCACGCATGGCTAGATGTCCAATGCCTCTGCCAAGCAAGCCCAGCCTGCCTAATATTGCTGCTAAGAATGTACCAGACCGGATCTTTGGCTGAGCTAAATAAATGCAGTTCTCTCCATCGGTCTCAGCGGAGCGACTTTGATTTATGACAGCCAAGATCTGGGCTGGTTCGTTCCTCGCAGAATTGAAGTTAGGGCTGGGAGGACACTTGAAGGTCAGCCAGGCCAGCCTCCAACCACAGGCAGGGCTGGTCCTGCTTTCTGGCAGCTCTGGAGTCCAACCTGGTCCTCAAATCACCCAGCCACAGCAGCACCCGCCAGCATTACTGCTGCCAGATCCAGGTAGGACTGAACTTTGGGCAGCTGTGCCCCTACACAGTCCTGTTTCTCTGCAGATTTCCAGAGCCTCCCCTGCAGCACCAGCCCTCTCTGGAGATGCCTTGCCTGTCCTCCATCACAACCCCATCCCACCAGCCCTTCTTGTGGGGGGCACAACGGCTCCTGCCCTGCAATCCCACCAAACAATTTCTGGAGCCAGCTGAGAATCTTAAAATACAGTTACTCACCTGCTGGGTGGAGGGTTGTCTTCTCCTTCAGAGACACAGATGCCATGGGGTCAGCACAGGGAAACCTGGGTCTCTCAGACCTTTAGGCAAAGCCCAGCCTAGGGTCTCTGGGTCAGACCCAGGGGCTGGAATTAATGCCTGACACGAGGGGCTGCATCCCACGGGGATGTGCCACTGCCCATGCTGCTGTGGGCAGCCCTGCCAGCCCTGAGACTGTGCCTGCTGCCCCCATCCTCCATGCTGTGGACCACCCGCCCCAGCTGCCAGCAATGCCACCCCATCCTGTGCCCCAGCTCCTGGTGCCCTTCGTGGTTTGACATTGAAATGCCTGGGGGAAAATTCCTCCCAGGCTTGTGCCCCATTTTTTGCCACACCAATGCTTGTGGGGAGACCTCTTCATCCTGCACCCCAGCCTTTTGGCCCTCCTGCGCTCCCATTCCACATCGTCCCTCCCTTCCCCTATCTCCATCCTTTCCTCATTGCTCTCCTTCCTCTGCTCAGCCCTCTCCCCCCACCCCCCCCAAAATCACACCCCGAATCC
>VYZM01014658.1:956753-968619 GCA_013398915.1 Dromas ardeola | reverse complement strand
TGCTGCAGTAACAAAAGGGACCTTATAAAGAAACACAGCGGAGCTTATTGGCAGGGCCCGGCGCTCCAGCACACGCGATCTGGCGGGGAAGAAGGTTTCACTCCCGGCGCATCCTCCGCCTGGAGCGGCTGCCAGCCCTACGGGCTCCCCGGTCCTCCCACGCAGCCGCAGCTCCAGGGCTGAGCTCTCCCTCTAGCGAGTCTCCGGGTGTGCTGCCCCTCACTGTGGTATCTGGCCCTTGTCACCGGGCGGTTTGCAGTCCCCCCCCGACTTTGCTGCTGCTTCTCCTGCCTGCCCTTCTTTCTGTCCCACCTCAGGCGATGTCCCCGATTCAGGTCCCGGCAGAGCCTGCCTCGCTCGCCTTCACGGCGGTGGCACGGGGGGCAAGTCACGTCCCCTCCCTCCACTGGCACTTCTCAGGGACCAGCACGGCTGTGCCTGGCTCCGGAGGAGTGGGACAGGCAAGGGAAGCTGGGCAGCTGGATGTTAAGGGGGCTTGCACCCCCAGGGAGACGCAATTTGCCCATTTACATCCCATCCTGCCTGTGGGGCTGGCAGCTGCCCGTGTACGGGACTGCGGCAGGCGAGGCAGCGCTCCCAGCTCCCGCTCGCACCCGGCAGCACGGCAAAGCCCGGGTTTTGGATCCCCAGTTGCAAAAGTCTGGCTGCCACCGCAGGAGCCACCTCCTCGCAGTCCCCAGGGCTGCCCCGGCTTCCGCCCCGCCATCTCGCCAGCACCGCATCTGCCCCCAGCCAGCCCCAGAGGGACCCTGCCAGCCCCGGAGAGAACCCCCAGCGGAGGGCTCTGCCCCCACACATGCTCTGCAGGTCACCGTCACAGCCCCCGGCACAGACTGTGTTAACTGCCGCCCTCTGCCCAGCGAGAGCGGGGACCTGCATACAGGGCAATAACCTACTCACACACTGGGGGTGCCACCGTGGGGTGTCCCGCTGTGGAGGGATGGGCAGGGGGTCCCGTATTGGGACCCTTTGCTGTTCAGCCACTGCTCCCTCCCTTTTAGCCAAGGCCACTGGAGGAGGCGGAGGCATCCCAGTGCCCGAGGAGGCCTCGCAGGGTCTGCACGTAGGCACACTCTCTATGGGCAAGGTCAAGATAAACGCGTGATCTCAGACTATCGGGTGCTGAGGGACACCAGAGCCTTGGCATGGGCCGCAAGGCTGTGTGAAGCAAGGCCACCAGCTGTGGGGGACGCCACGTCTCCCCAGCAATGCAGGGGGCATCACCAGCTTGGCTGCTTCTGCCACGAAGAGAGACAGAAAGTCACGGGCTGCAGAGCCATCCAGACCCCAACCATTGCAACAAATAACACCAAAGGTTTCAGGGGCACAAGAAGGACGGCCGCAAGGCAGCACACACAGGTCTAGACCTGCTGGCGTTCACCACAAGTCACCCCTCATGCCAACGCACTGCGGCCCGAGGTCACTTCTGCCAATTCTGAGGCCAACAGCCAGCATAAACCACAGCCTCCACAACAGAGCCCCCCTACCCAGGGTCCCCAGTCCACCTGAGCTGGTGGTAGTCGGTCTGTACTGCTTGTGACCGTAGGTGGTGACAAATCCCCTGCCCTGGCCCTGCTGGCATAGGTGATGTTGGATTATGATGGCTGCAGAGGTTCCTGGGCTTGTTTCCCCAGCAATTTCCATTACAGACCACTTAATGGGAGCATCACAAGGATACTCCTTGCTCAAGCAGATCAGACCTGCCAGATACCAGGACTCCAGCTCATGGGAACCTTTGAGCAACCAGCCCAGACACTTCTTCAAACTACTTGGGAAGATTCAGCTTCATGGTTGGCTCCACTCAGAGTCTAGAATGTTGGTAGGACCTGTGGTGGGGAAGGAGGAAACTTCTTGCACCTCTCTCTTGCCAGAAAGCCCTGCTGCCGGAGCACTGACCCTGCAGATGATGGGCTGTCTCAGTCCCTGATACCCCATGCCTTCCCTACTTCCCAGTCCAGCTCATGCTTCCAATCCCAATCTCCACTCCTCTCCACAGTGCAAGACGGCAAATCCCAACCACAGCTGCCTCCCTGTCCGCCACCACCTATGGGGGCTGTGAGGGGAGGCTCACTCCATGCCAGGGAGCAAAGAGCTGGGCTGCTGCCTGCCAGGGGCCTGTGACAGGGCCCTGCTCCTCCATGCATCATTTCTCCCCATCTTTCCTGCAGCCTCTGCCCCAGGTCACTGCTGGAGCCAGGGCACCTCCTCACCTGCTGCAGGGCAGCATGGTGGGTCTGAACATCACCCACAGCCCAGGAGAATGGCCAAAAATGAGGCTTGAACAGGACTAAAAGAAGAGCTGTGTAGAGACCTACCAATAACCAAGGGAATTGTTTCTAAATGGGGAAAGTAGTTGCTTGGGACGCTGTGTTTGTGTGTGACAGAAGGCGAGGTTGGCACTTAGGTGCCACCAAAGCAGAGGTATCTCCTGCTTGTGAGGGCTGGGAGAAGAGAAGAGAAGAGAAGAGAAGAGAAGAGAAGAGAAGAGAAGAGAAGAGAAGAGAAGAGAAGAGAAGAGAAGAGAAGAGAAGAGAAGAGAAGAGAGGAGAGGCTCAGCAAAGATCCAGGACAGTTTTGGGGGGACACAACATGGAATTTGGCATGGGAAAGACCCAAGCCTAGAAAGTGGATGAAGGATTCAGGAGGCTCTGGCACTGCACAGAAGGTCACTGAGCAGAGTGACCTTGTAGGGAGGCAATGCAAACAGGAAGGTCAGCGCTGGCATGACTGAGGCACCAAGGGGTCCAAGAGCTGCCAGCTCTGCGGCTGAACCACCGGACCAGACCTGACATCCAGGCTGGACCTGACCACACTCCAGATGAGGGTACTCTGGAAAAGGGAAAAGACGTGGCCTGCCAACCTGCCACATCACAAATGCCTCAGTCCAAGATCTTGCTGGAAGGGGGAGAAGTGCAGAAAGTGTCTTGGCCTGGACATCATCTCACATAGGCACAGGTTGCAAGTGGTGGGGTTGATCTCCCCCAGCCCGCTCCACCAGACTGGCATGGGGCAGCCATCCTGAGCCCAGGTGCAGGCAGGCTCGTAGCAATGTACAGGGAGCCTCTGGTGGTCTGTGCTCATCTCTGCCCTCCATCTCCCAACACACACAAGGCTGAGGAGGTTCAGGAGGCCAGGACAATAAGTACAAGACCATGGGACTCTTGGCCTCAAGAAACAGGAGGCTACTACTAGGATATCGAGGGACAGAGCAGTATCAGGAAGTCTTGGCCTCCAGGAGGGAAAGGCTGTTGAATTTCTACTGGCACTTAACTTCTGTCTGGCCTCTCCCCACAGCCACCATGGATGCTGGACTGTCCTGCAACAGGAACCACCACAGGATTGAAGACCTGTGTCTCCCTGCTTGCTAGGCTGGAGGAAACCTCACAGCCCTCCAGCACCAACAAAGCTGGCAAAGATGAAAAAGGAGACGTGCTTCCACCAACAAGCCTACCACCATAGCGATCGCTGGCCTGATTGGCCACTTCACAGAAAATCCAGCACACCCAGTCCTCACCCTTCCCCTCTTCCCCAGCAACAATGGCTGCAAAACACGCTGCACAGGGTTAGACTCCACACTGAGCCTTGGTGGCCCAGCTGGACAGCAAGCAACTTTGGTCACTCACCTCATGTTGGAGGCCAAGGGAGTACCAAAGCTGTCCTCTGAGCGGCAAGGGCTGTGCCGAGCACCCTTCCTTCGTCTCCCCTGCTCCTCCTCTCTCTCCGTCCAGGGGGCATCTGTGGCTGAACTGGTCCCAGAGTCTGGCTCCAAGTGAGCCAGAGGAGCAAAGTTCTCCTCGATCAGCTTGGCGCTGTCTCGGATCTGTCCCTGTATTTCTGGGGTGAGGGTTGGGACGTCAAAAGTGAAAAAGGTCCCATGGGTGCGCGCTGGGGAAGAGAGGATGTCAATGGAGTCCAGGCTGGTGTAAGATGTGCCTTTGGCTCGATGGGACTCCATGATGCTCTCAAAATGCTTGCTGAAAGAGTCCATGCCATCCTTGGAGAGGCTGTGCCCTAGGAGGAAGGGCACTGGAGACTTGAGCATACCTTGTGTGTCTCGGTCCATGCTCCTACAGGGAGAGAAAGTGAGAAGAACTGGTCACTGAGGAGCAAGGGATCAAAGCCCCAAAATGAAAGCGCACACGCTGCTCCAGAAGGAAACTTGGGAGGACAGAAATCTCCTCTGAACATCTGTAGACCTCCAAGGAAACGCCTCGCCTGCCCAAGACATCATGGGAAGAGGGACTGGGCTGGCCTCCCTCCAGACATATGCTTCTCCTTTAATGCGCCACAGACTTTTGTTCCTTTAGTGGCTCATCCTCATAAGAAGCTTATGAGATGGCTACTGCTCCCAGTCACTTGACTTGAGCTTAGATCCAATAAAGGGCTCAAGCACTAGAAGCAGGATGCGGTTCAGCTCCATTTCCAACCAAATCTGGAAGTGTCTGAATTTTCCACAAGTCTTGAGAGCTCCTGGGACCCAGAAGTCTCCTTCTGAAGCTGCTCAGAATGGCGCAACATTTTCCTCCATGAACACAGCACCATGGTTGCCGAGCACCACACTCAGAGCATAACCAACACCCACCTGCAAGGTCTGCTGGCTGCTCCCAGGGCAAGTCTGGGACCCAGCACAAGGCAATGCTGAGTCCCAGGAGAAATCTGGGACCCAGCAAAAGGTGATGCTGAGCCCCAGGCTTCCCCAGGCAGTACAGAGGAGCCTCACACCCAGCTCTGGGCTCAGGGACCTGAGCTGGCCCATGTCCTAGAGGTCAGGCTTGGTCCTGGCTCATCATCTTGTCAGGGATCAGTCCCACAGGAAGGCCCAGCCTGTCTCACATGAAGGTCTGGGTCCAGCCCAACACAGGAGTTTCTAAACCCCGAAGCCCTGAGTGTTTTTTCCTGTAAATGAAGTGAAGTGCAGCCTGCCCATCCGTCTGAGCACGTGACAACAGGGACATTTCCAACCCAGGGAACATGAATGCTTCAGCCATACAAGCATAAACACAGACCTAAAAGCCTACTTTACTCATAAGCCGCTATCATTTTATTCAAGCATTAGAAAAGCACTTGTTATGCCACTCTCTCCTCTGATTAAAGGAGAGGAACTGCTCCAGCTTGTCATAACATTTGTTATGAACAAACAACTTCATACAGAGGGCTCAGAAGATGCGTAGCTGTTACAAGCACCAAATGATTTTCATTCATTAGCCTTCCCATGCTGCTCAAAAATCTCACCCTGATTACTTCAACAGGCCAAGAGCTGGCAGCTTGGCTCCCCCAGAGTGCCGGCTGGCTTCAAGGGGAGCGCAGCTAAGCCAGACACGGGTGAGCAAGGCAGGATGGAGGCTGGTCTCACCCATCCACCAGCATTTCCCTGGCTGTGCAGCATCGCTCGACACTCTTCCCATTCCCGTAGGAGCCCCAGGAGCAGCCACCTCTGGGGTGGCTTTCTGGCGAGGACAAGGCAGAAAAGACTGCTTTAACATCTGCAGATGAGCTTTACAGATGCAAATGTGCATTCACTGTCCTTACCACCCAGCTGCGAAACCGAGCTAATGCCGCTGACTTCGTTTTTGTGCTTTGAATCCATAAGGAGGGCGACAGGCTGTGCCGGGGAGGACAATGCCAGCGGATGGAAGGGACATTGATCCCAGGAGAGGGAGCTGGGCTAATTCTTAGGATCAATTATATTGCCACCAAGCCACAGAAAAAAATACAGCTGGTTTTGTCCACACGATCCGAGCTCTGGAAGCAATCTCTCCACCCCAAAATATCAAGCGCAAAGCCATGCAGCTCCATAAGGATCTAGTCGCAGCAGCACGGGCGCAATGCTGCCTGCACACACCACTCCTGCTTGGACCTAGATGCTTCATCAGCCCCCTCCTCCCCCTGCGCCCCACTCCAGTCCCCCCAGGAAGAGTCACCACACCGTCACCAAGCCAGACAAATGCAGCTGGGAGGAGCAGAGGAGAGGAGGAGACACAGAGGCTGTAATTGAGCATCTGCGCAAGGGCGAAGGGCAGTGGGAAAGCAAATAGCTTTGAGCTGGGGTGGGAGAGGTGGTGAGCCTTCCTTGGGAGAGGGCCAGGTGGGTACAGAGGGGAAGTGGATGCTGGGAGCAGACGGCCACGCTGCATTGCATGTCAGCACCAAAGCCCTCGAGGACCGTGGGGCCTAAGCAATGGACTTCAGCAGCTGCCTCTGATGGCTGATGGAAAGGAAGGGTCCCACCCCATTCTCCCTGCCCGGTGCTGCAGAGCCATGCCATCCCCGGCGGGGGGGAGAAGAGGGGAAAAATCTCTCTCCTCAGGCCCTCAGAGATTTTCTCTCTCTGCCAAATGCTCCTGTGACCCTCCAGACCCCTGACTACCACAACCATGCCCCACTCCTCCTGCCTGCACAGGCACAGCAGGCGCTGTGCAGGGGTCTCAGCACCACCCAGCAGCCCCTCGCTTTATTCCTCTCTGAACAAAGCTCTGGTGCAGACCAGCCCCAGCAGCTCCTTGCACTCCCCCAGGCTCCTTCGTGCATCTGCTCCAGCTCGGCAACTGCCCCTCTTAGGACCCATGCTCAGCCACAGGTGCTCACCACGGGTGCTGCAGTTCCCCCACGGCTGCCCACACTCCCCTGCCACGTCCATGCCATCACGCTGGGGTCACGCTGCCCCCAGTGCACCCCCATGAGCTGCAGGCACCTCCCGGTGTCACCCCGAGTGTCTCCTTTCCAGCCCCACCAGCGGGAGGGAGCCTGCGGGACACAGAACTGTCACCCCGAGGTGCGGCTCTGTGGCCATGTTGGGCTCAGCCACAGCACAGTGCATTAGAGCCTTGTGGCTACTGAGGCAGGCTGCACCTAAGCTCAAGCGTTTGATGAAATCAGGGCCATAACCGTTTTTTAATCCCCAACAAGGCTTGCCCTGCAGCTATTTTTCTCTCCACCAAGCAGCAAGCACAAAGGCCCTGGAAAGGCTCCCAAGGTAGCAGATCCAAGGGCTTTCCCGGGTGAGGCTGCTCTGCTCACAGGGAGAAAAGGCGTTTCTGCCTCCTGCCAGCCCTCCGTGCTCTCAGGGGAGCAGGGCACCCCCCAGCAAAGCCTCTTCTCTCTTATCAGCCCAAGGCACCGGTGCTGCGGGCCAAGCCAGGCCCTGCCTCCAGCTTAGCCGGCACGTCTGCTGATGCTCAGGGAGGAAAGGAATTGAGCCCGCTCTCGCTGACAGGTCTCGGCTCTCTGGGACTAATGGGAATAAAGACAGTAAAGGCTTAGACTAGTCATTAGAGTCCATAGATCTGACTCTAAATATATTTAGGGAGCAGATTTGCTGGAAGAAGATGCTGTTTCTTCCGTTGCTTTCCATGTCTCATCTGATTTGATGTTGGGTTTTTTTTAGCCCAATGTCCGGCCAGCTGTTAGCACACTCTCTTATTTTGGGAGGGTAAATCACCAAAGAAGATGCCCTTTGGCCAGAATAGGAAGGACAACAAGATAGTACCAAGCCAAAATCCCCCTTGCAGAGGGTGCTAAACCTTTAAGGCTAGATTTTCAAAGGGATTTACATGTCTAAATGCTGCAAATCAGCATCCAAAGGTGCTGCAGTAATTTTGTAGGGCTGGTCCTTCCCAGCTACCGGGCCAGGCCTGAGGTACAGCAGCGCCTGCAGCAGCAGAATGGGGAGGCCAGGGGGCTTCTTAGTCACCCCAGCATCACCCCTCCTGTGAGCAGGCAAAGCAGAAAGCTTGAAGTAGAAAACATCAATACTGGTGACTGGTAAACAGGGAGGAGGACTGCAGCTGCAGAGCTCAGAAACAGTGTGTAAGCAAAAACCCAGGGCTGCGGTGCAGGGACTAAACAAGCTTGCAGTTTGAGGCTCGTGATTTTCAAGACACTGTCTGCAGGGTCTACACCTACCTGGGGAATATTCAGGGTGCTGCAAATCAAAAGAGCCACTGGTCTACAAAGAAGCCGCATAAAATGAACATGACGCCCCTATATGCACATTGGTAATTGTACCAGAAGCACCATCTTTAGGGGAAAGAATGCATTTAAAGACACATCCAAGCGCTGTCTGGGGAGCTACAGTAAGGTGTCTCAGAGGGCAAAAAGCAGGTCTAGGTTTACAGCTCATCGGACTTGTAGTGGCCTAGTACATATCTGGAAATAAAATATCACTGTGCAAGATAATTGTTACAGTGACTTGAAGAACTTGCTTGCAGTGATAATAACTTCACACCTTACTCAAAACTTCCATCACTATTCATTTTGAAAAAATATATATAAAAAATGGCTTATTTTCAGCTTTTCTCTAGAATCCAAAGTCTTTGAGGACAAGGCGGACAGCAGGGACGAATGTATCCATCACCTCCGCTAGAGAGTAAAAGGCTGGACAAACCGGCAGGAGCTCAGCTCCCCTCCAGACACACACCTTCCCTCCACATCAGCCCAGCACCTTCGTGCTTCCCCTTCCCAGCGCAGGGGCACCAGTGGGGGTTATTTTTTCATTATCATTTTCCCACCGCTGACACCAAAACCTCCCTTTTTCTTTTCTTCCACCTAAATGCTCCCCACCTGTCTTTTGCACAGCTATGAGAGTGCATGCTGCCATGTGTCATTCCAGGCATCACCCGGGCTTTGCGCTTCCCAAGCGAGACCTCTCCCCACTCCTGCAGGGCACTTGCTAACGACAGAGCCCCCTCATCTCACTCCCTGCTGACACACATGCCAGGAGATGCTCTTGGCTGCCATTGCCTGCACAGGCATCTCCCGCTCCCTGCCAGGACCTTTCCCCTCCAGGCGGCTGTCCCAAAGGAGGCTATGGAGCTCCTTCTCCTCCTGATGACTCCCGGGGCAGGCTGATGATGCCCATCACTCCTTATGGTCAAACCACTACTCCAGAGGACACTCCATGGACCGAGTCTTGTGCCGCCAGGCCAAAACGCCACCTCCCACAGGTCCTAATTGCCAGTGCCAGATGGCAGCTCCGATGGTGTTAGCTGACCACGGGTGGGCAACTGAATGATAACCTTGGTGTCACCCACTCCATCAGCCTCCCAGCACAGGGTGTTTTGCCACACAAGTGAAAAACAACACGAAAGACAACAAAAGGCTTTTTCCAACCCAATGCATCTCCCACTCTTTCCCAAACATGGCAAATAATACCTACTGAGGCCAAGTAAAAGGGACCTCTCCCGCTAACAAAGCACAGCCACCTGTGGAGAGGAGGGCAGCCCGGCAGCGTCTGCCAGCACACAGCTGCTCCAGGACATGGCCTGGGCTCAGGTGCCCTGACACCGTCACCCCAACGCCTGGCAGCACCGGGGCACGACGTAATTAACCTGGCGGGACTTACGCTGGGAATCCTCAGCTCAGCTGGGCAACCTGAGCTGCAGGGCTCACCCCAGGGGAGCAGGGCCCACGGCGCAGTGCCAGGGTTAGATCACCTGTGCTGCCTTTCTCTTTCCACAGGGCAGTGAGGGCCCTCTCCCAGTCTCAGTCCCAGTCCCAGTCCCAGAGGGGCAATCCAGGACCCCGTCTGACCCCCCCCCACAGCTCGCATGGAACTATTGGGACTTTTGGCTCAGACACTCTTTCAGCAGAACCTGTTTTGCCACACAGAGGATAATAAGGAGAGAGGAGCTTTTTGCCCTCACACACAGAGCCTCACCTTTCCCTGTTCTCCTTCCTTGTTGCCTCAAACACCTCGTCGTCCTCGTCCATGTTCCCATCCCGCAGCCCATCCTTTGGGCAGCTGGTGGCCAGGGCAGGGGGCTCCTCCGGCGTGCTGTTCCTCCTGCCTGGTGTGCCCCCGAAGCTTGGGTTGCTCTCGCTGTCCTTCTGGCTCTCAATCGCTGAATCTACCTCCTCCTTCTCGGCCAGGATATCGTCGATGTTGGTTTCACGGTAGCACCTCAGCGGCACGGTGTCCAGGTCTGTCTCTGAGTACTTCACTGTCCTCCTTATAATCCCAGTCTCGCAGGAGCCGGGCTTCTGGCCGCCCACAGGAGACATCTCTATCTCCACCTCCACGTGGCTCAGGCTGTGCTCAGGCACTGACCCCGGTGGCTCAGCGGGCAGCAGATGGACAGGCTTCTTGGGGGGCTCGGCCAGGGGAGCGGAGTCAGGGGCAGAGGAGCCTGCAAAGGAGCCCCGAGCACTCAGAGCTGTGGGGAGCTGTGCCATGGGGCAGCATCATACACACAGCAAGAGCGGGGTCACATGTGTGACAGGCACCAGGGAATGGAGAGGGGCAGCCAGACGGAAAAAGGGTGGGAGAGGCAGAGACAGGGTGCTGTCGGTGCTCGTGCACCTGCAGCCAGCCCTGACCCCCCATCTGAACCCCGAAGCCCTTCTGCAGAGGCAGCGGGGGGCTGGGGTCAGGGCTCTGTGACACCCCCTTTGCACAGCCGCAGGGGACTCTGCGGGGAGGCTGGCGTGTGCAGGATCTAGCCCCAGGAGGACGTGGACTGGTGGATCTTGGGGGAATCCCGGCTGCTCGGTGGGCACTGACAAGTCCCAAGGGGCGGGCAGCCCCAGAGGGAGTCCTGGCAGAGATTCAGACTTGCAGACGAGAGGTCGGTTGGGCCGAGGGCATCCCCCCCGCAACTTCTTACCTGTCTTTGGGGTGTCGGAGGAGCCATAGAAGAACTCCCACTTGGCCCTGGCGATGCGCTGGGCATGGGCCGAGCTCTGCCGGGGGTATGGCCAGGCGCTGCCCTGCAGAGGGGACAGCGGTGAGTGGGTGACGAACCCCAGGGCAGAGCCCAGGCCCGGTGCGGGGCACCCCGGCACCTACCTGGAGTCGGGGCTCCAGCTTCGGGGGGCTCCTGGGGAAGGCAGGGAATTCCTCCGGCAGCCCGTTGGCGAGGGATCGGCAGAGGCAGTCGGCGTCGAGGGCGCAGGGCTCCTTCCCACAGGGTTGCGTCCCCCCCCGGGTCCTGCCCCCGGCCAGGAGTGGGTCGGAGGCGGAGGCCTCCAGCTTCAGCGTGCGCAGGAGCCGCTCTTGGGGCAGGGGCAGGGGCTGGGCCTGGGGGGACCCCCCGTCCCCACCGAGCTCCAGGCTGCGGCTGAGGCTGCGGGGGCCGTTCTCCCAGCGGGGCTGGGGGGGCGGCAGGCCGCCCAGGGTCCGCACGCTGGCCTTCTCGATGAAGCGGAAGGTGACGACGGAGCTGTGTCCCTCCGGGGCCGCCGCCACCAACGGGCTGCGGCTGCCCGGGGAGGAGAGGGCCGGGCTGGGCCTGCCCCGCCGTGGGGTGCAGGGGGCCGTCAGGCGCCCCGTGCCTGGGCAGCCCCCGTTGCCGAAAGCACCCGCCTCCGCCGGCTTGCGGGCCAAGGAGCCGGTGCTGTTGTAGAGGCCGAGGGGGCAGCGGCGGACGTCAGGGGCCAGGCCCTTGCGCAGGAGGTGGAGGCGGCCGGCGTTGAGGTTGGGGGTGAGGCAGCGCGGGGGGCTGCGCCTGCCGGCCTCGGGGCTCCCCCCTGCCAGCCATGGCCTCCGGTCCACCCCGCGGGCAAACGGCGGGGGCGAGGCGGCGCAGCCCTCCTCGGGGTGGAAGCGGACGGGTCCCCCCGCCTGGGCCATCCCGCCGGAGGAGGCCATGGAGGGGTCAGGTCCGGAGCCCGGCAGGGCAGCACGGGGATGGCGAGATGGGTTCCCAGCACCCCTGAGATGGTGGCCGGGTCGAGGGGTGACGCATCCTCAGGCAGCCCTGAAACAAGGGCGAGGAGAGGTGGTTAGGGGAGGGAGGGAGGACACAAGAAGCAGTCCAGGGCCACAGGGAGGACAGGCGAAAGGTGCCCTGCCCTCACAGCAAGAGAAAGAGATGCTCCAGGTGAGACAGACCCCTTCACACCACCCCCC
>VYZM01014658.1:925152-943119 GCA_013398915.1 Dromas ardeola | reverse complement strand
CCTCGCCACGGAGCTCTGCGGGTGGGGGGTGTCTGTGTGCAGGGCCCGGCGGGGCAGCCCGGGAGCTGGGCCCGGGGACGGCTCTAGGGCCGGGCCGGGCCGGGCCGGGCCGGGGGGGAAATGGCCGCGGGCGGGGATCCCCCCAGCTGCCGGTCCTGAGTCTCACCGCCGCCTCCAGCCGCGGCTCGGGGGGCTCCGGGCCGCCGGCCCCCCTCTGCTTCTTCCCCGGCTCCTGCCCATCCCCTCGCCGGCCGGGGCCTCATCTCCGCAGAGGTGGCGCGTCCCCACTCCCAGGGGGAGAGCTCTCTGGGGGGAGCCCGGAGCCTTGTTGCTCCCCACGGGAAGGGGCAGGTGCCTGCCCGCTCCCCCTCGCGAGGTGCCCGAGGGGCTCAGCTCTGGGTGCAGGACACCGGCTGCCAGGTAGGGCGATGCTTAGACATGAAGGTTGGGCACAGCCAGCCTGCGGGTGGTGTGGTAATGCTGCAGCAGTCACTTGCCGCCCTGCTGAGGGACAAGGGCTCCTTCGGGAGCTGGTGGAAAGCCCCACCCCGGCTCTCCTGCAGGGCGGAGCGGGCGTGTGGACTCGGATGCCTGAGCAGTGAACATCCCAGGCTGGGGAGGAGGTGACGCAGGTGGCAGGTGCGTGCCCTGCTGATGGGTAGCCAAGGGGTATTACCCTGTGGGCTGACTGTGGGAGACGTTGCTGAGTGTTTCTTTCTGGCTGTTCCTCCTAGAGGCACCCGGCAGTAGGTGTGAGGTGATCTAGCCTGGCTTTCACTGTAGCCCGGCTCCCTGGCGTCTGATGATGAGTCTGACCCCCTCCAGGGGATGCCTCCTGGACCTGCCCTGGGAAGACATCTTGGTTCCACATATCCTCTGCCATCTGCCACTGCAGCAGCTCCTGAGCCTGCAGAGGGTCAGCAAGTCGTTCCAGTCTCTCATCCAGCTGTACCTGGCTAACATGCGCTGCTTTGACTCAAGCCAGGTATTGGATGGCTCTGAAGCTGGGGGAGACGCAGATGTTCTACTGCTCTGGAGCTAACAGGGGAGCATCTGACTATGTGGGAAGAAGAAGCTCCTGGCAAGGAGGCTGGTTTCTGCTCAGGAGCTTGGGTTAATGGCTCAGGTGTCAGACTGGACAGATGGGCTCAGGGAGAAGAGGCGGTGATTCAGGGCCCAGCAATGCCACTGTCTTTAGCAAGAGGCCTTGGGAGGAGTGAGCCTGGAAGCTCCACCTCGGCCATTATGGGGCAGCAGCTGGCAGAAACACAAGCCAGCTCCAGAGTGGCACGGCCTGTTGGTCCTCACGGAGGTTGTGCAATAGGGTGGGCCTGACAGGAGAACTCTGTGCCTGGTCTTGAGGGAACGCTTGTGCAGGCCCTTGGAGAGACTGCCTGGGACTCAGAAAGACAGGAGTAGCTGCTGTTCTGTGAGGGCACAGAGTGGTCTAGCAAAGAGTCTTTGGAGAGCAGAGGTGTGGAGCTCATCAGGAGTATATAAATGCAGGGGTGATGATGGGAGATGAAGAAGCCAGAGGATCTTCTAGTTTGTGGCGATAGCCTTGGCAGGAGGGGAGGAGAGCCTGACGGCAGGGCTTGCGCTGGGATGAGGAGAGGGTGGCTTTGGTCACCTCTCTCACAGTTGGTGAGAAGAGGGGAGAGAGTCTCTGGTGAGGATCAGGCTGATCTTGAAACCCTGGGGGATGCCTCATTCTTCCTGGGTTCCCCATGCAGATCGGACCTGCCATCCCTAGAGCGGCTTTCGTTAACCTGCTGAAGGACAACGAAGTACTGCAGCAGCTGGCGCTCCAGAACTGCGCTGACTGGCTGACGGACAGAGAGCTGCTCCCGGTCATTGGGCAGAACCACCACCTGCACCAGATCCAGCTGAAGGGCTGTGCCCAGCTCAGCCGCCATGCACTGGTGGCCATCTCGCTGAGCTGCCCCAACCTGCGCCGGCTCTCCCTGGCTCACTGTGAGTGGGTGGACAGCCTGTCCCTGCGCAGCCTGGCTGACCACTGCAAGGCGCTGGAGGCTGTGGACCTGACGGCCTGTCGCCAGCTGAAGGACGAGGCCATCTGCTACCTGGTGCAGAAGTGCAGCAGGCTCAAGTCTCTGTCACTGGCTGTCAATGCCAATGTGGGCGATGTGGCGGTCGAGGAGATTGCCAAGTGCTGCCCTGAGCTGGAGCACCTGGACCTCACAGGGTGTCTGCGAGTCAAGAATGACTCCATCAGGTACTGGGGTGGGGATGGCAGGTGTCTGGGGTTGGGAGAGGAAGAGAATGAGAGAGAAAAGTCACATTTCCTCATTCTGAAAGCAATGAGAGCTCAGTCTGGGGGAGCAGCCACTAGCAGGCCTTTCAGGAGAGGCACTGTGTGCTACTAACTGTGAATTCCCCAGCATGTCACAGCGGGTAGGTCTGGGATCTGACTCTGTCCCTTGAGTTTCTCTTGACCACCAGGGCGTTGTTCCTAAAGGATGGTGCATGTGTGGCACAGTCGTGAGCACTGGGCTGCTGGGAGTAGAGGAGAGGGTGAGTGGTGCACTCAGGGGTCCTGGCTTGCAACCTGCATGTGCTCTCTTTCTTGGCAGGGTCCTGGCTGAGTACTGTCCCAAGCTGCGCTCCCTGAAGGTGAAGCATTGCCACAATGTGGCCGAGTCCAGCCTGAGCATCCTCCGAAGCCGTGGGGTGGAGCTGGATGTGGAGCCTCCCCTACAGAGGGCTCTCGTTCTCCTGCAGGACGTGGTTGGCTTTGCCCCTTTCATCAACCTCCAGATCTAGAACTGCTGCTTCCGGGGAGGGGGGGGGAGACTGACATGATGCTGGGATCCCGGGAGGATGCCGGAACCGGCTGCTGCGGAGACGTGCAGGGGGAGAGGTCTGTCCCATTGGCGAGGCTGGCCCAAGTGGGCCTCACTCTTTCCTCTGGGGCTGTTTAGCAGCCAGTGGGTGTTCGCGACTGGACTTCGTTGGTGCCTCCAGGGAAAGTAACTCCCTCTGCAGTGGCGTGGAGAGAGTGAGTGACTTGCAGGAACACCATGGTGCTGAACAGGCCTTGGCCAGGCCAGCTAATAGATAGGATTTATTATTTGTTGTATTTTAAATCTCTAAGCGGCAGCTGTCCAGAGAGCAGGAGAGTGTTTGATGAGGACTGTCCCCTGGGGTGGGTGTGCAGGGCATGCCAGCAGAGCTGTGGAACAAACCGGGCCAGGTGGAGCAGAAAGGAGAAAAGCCTCCAGCTGTCCTCTTGGGAGAGGGCAGGCCCCTCTGGGCTCCAGGAGGGCAGAGCGAGCCCAGCTCCAGCCTGTAGCCACTGGCCAGCCTGGCACCAAAGGGCTGGCATACCCCTGGTGTAGGCAGTGTGTCTGTCCAGGCCTAAGATGCTGGTTTAAGTTGGTGCAAGGTGGGAGTTGTACTTTCACTGACAGAAAAACACCAAACCTAGCTGTGCTATCACTGAAAGCAGTTGGTCATTGCCACTTGTTTCATCCAGCTTCTGACTTAACATTTTGGTTGCGCTCAGGCCTGCTCTGTGTCATGTGGCTGGAGCTTTGGCACTCAGCAGTGGATGGAAATGGCAGGAGCCCTGGCCATGCTGTGAGCTGGAGTTTATGGAGTGCTGCAGGTTGTGTTGACAGGAGAGCCTAGTTCTGGAGTTCGGCCTCAGCCCTTGTATCCACTAGGTGATTAACCAAAGAGCAGCCACATCTTGTGGTGAATGTGATGAAGAGAGTAATTAGGGGAAGAGAGGATGACCTGGCTCCTATCTTTGGCCCCAGGAGGGATTGGAGGCGATGTCCTTAAAGCATGCGCATGCTCTGGCTGAACTACACACAAACTCACATCTTTACTAACACTGGCACTCAATTTAAAGCAACAGTGCACACAGACTTGTAAAAAGCTTGCTGCAAAAGCACAAGCCACATTTTAAATCTAAAAGTGTCCCATGCAAGGAATAGCAGAGAATGCCCAGGCCCCAGAGAGCCACCGCGGTGTGTCCCTGGGGACAGAGGAACAGCTACACAAGGAGAGAAGGCTCCTCCTTGTCAACCCAGTTAGTTGAGGAAGCTGAAAGCAGTGTGCTGGCTCCCAGGTTAGTTCCAGTTAGTGGCACGTGGAGGAGTCCCCCTCATCTCTACTGCCACGTGTCCATCCTGCCATGCCTGGCCAGTGAGGTGGAGGCTGAAGAGCATAAGGACCTGGCTGTCAGTGGAACTTGTACTTCCTGGCGGGTTTGAGGCTGATGTAGGTTCTCTTCATCTCCTCGCTCTCAGGCTTCTTGATGTCTTTGTACCTCTCTCCCTTTGTACTCACCACCTGGTTATCGATATAGCGGATCAACTTCTTGGGAGCCTGGAGAGGAAAGACAACACCAAGTGGATGGACAGCCACGCTGCTAGGGAAAGGGAGGGGACAAGCAGAAGCAGAGCTGTGCTCTGGAGGGCAGGTGCAAGAAAACCGAGGTGGGCTGCGTTGCCCATCCTTTGTGTTGGGAATCTTGTCCAAAACTGGGAAGGAAGCTGTCTGATGGGGGGAGAGCAGGAGCCATGCTAGTGAGGAACAATACAAACTGACAGACCCTGCAGCACCTTAGCTAAGCTAATCTTCCCTCTTTGCTGATTAGTGGGCTCTGTGAATGGTCCTTGTCTTTGGCCTGCCCCTTTGCTTTTTGGACTTGCAGCCTGATTTTTAAACCTTGTCGCCAAAGGACATTCAAACTGCTGGTGAGCTGGGACTACTACTCTTACCTCTTTGGGTGGAGCTGGCCGATGTGTTTTCTGATCGTCTGCACTATCCACCATCATGTATCTGGAACACAAGAAGCATTTCATGAATGCTGTAACATGCATTGGGGCTACTCAAAGCCTATGTCCTTTCTCCCCTGGCTGGTTTCTGGCTGTGCAATGTGTCCTACTTGCCTAGATTGCAGCTAGGAGCACTTAACATTCCCCTCTGGATCAAATGGGCAAGAAGTGTGTCATCCTTATGGTGAGAATCCAGCGGGATTCTCCTGGACTAGCATCCTTGGCTGTATGTGAAGGGTATTGAAAGCTCAGGCTGTTGGGAATGCTGCTAGCCCCTGCAGAACTGAGAGAGTTGCCAAGGTCTGGTGTGCTCTGCCATTGGGGCAGCTTTGCTCCTTCTCAGCCTGAGTGATGGCGGCCAAAGGAGACAGAGGTGCCACTATAGGACCAAGCTAGCTGCTTCTACCCTGAAGAGATGGTGTTCCTTTCACGCTCCACCTACTACTTGACTACAAAACAGGTCTGTGCTGGATGCAACTTCATAAAAGCATCACCTCATTCCCTGTGTGACTGAAACATCAGGGCCCAAGCATTTGCTTGCTGTACTGCTGAGTTCCTACTCTTGATACTTTGGTGCTGATTTAGTAGGTGGACAGCACAGCTGACCATGACTTCTCCCTCAGTAGCTAGTGTAGTTGTTCCTGTGTATCTTCAGCTATGGTGATCTGCTCTCTGTACCTGTGCTTGAGTGATGTTTAAAGTACAGGATGTTGCCAAAATGTCATTAAAGTTCCCAGAAACCTAACTAGCAGCTGGTATTTTTTTGTTCCCTTGCATATTATTCTGAAACAAGCCTGCACAGGAGACAGGGAGTGCTAATTCTGCCTGGATGCCATTCTGCCTTCCTTTATCTTCCCTAGCCCATCGGCTGTTTACATCCTCCCCAGTGACAGAATGAAGTGGTGGAAAAGACGTGGATGGATAGACACAGGGAATCTGCATGCCCGCAGGAGGATACTCATGAAAGCTGAGATCTTAAAGTGGATCGATGAAACCACAGTGTGTGCTCTATTGAGAATTAAATGCTTTTGGAAATGAATAAAGGTAAACCAATCTAAAGCCATTTTCATTCCCAAGAAGTCCATAGGGGGACTTCAGAGAGGTTTCTTTAAATGCATTGAATTCACACCTTCAGCAACTGAGATTTAATCTTCCCAGTGTTGCTGTACAAGCAGTCTCTTAAAGACATCTTTAGCCTTGTTTGGACTGTCTCCAAGGATGGAGGTATGAATGAGTTGCTGTAGTTCTACATGTCACCTGAGCTGCAGAATGATGTTTGTGCCTTGAACCTTTAACCGGGACCTCAGCTGACAGTACTGTGACTTACACTATACCTGTAGGAGGCTGAAACCTCACACCCAGCCAGTGCTGTGACCCAGCTGGGGCAGGTAACCTGTTTCTGTGCCAGAGCTCTAAAAGAAACCCAAACCTGTTTTTTCCCACCTGATGATTATATTTGTGCTTAGATGTGTTCAGCTATACCCAAATCAGCTTCATGACATCCTTCCTGAGCGCCATACACCCCAAGTTCTTTATAGACCATACTGTCATTCTGACCTTCCCCAAACTGCCACCTCCTCCTTTACTAGGAGCAGAATAAAGGGTTCTTTGCTACTTACTTCTCTAGGATAACCTGTTTTAGTTCCTCATGGTTGGGCGCTCTGCGGGGCCGTGCCAGTTCCTGGGAGGAGACAAGGCAAGTGCGTAAGTAGCACAACACATGGGGCATACAGCTACTTCCCTGATAGCTCAGGGAGCCCAGCTGATGGTGTAGCACTCCAGCCCCTCTGGGAAGGGGGGTGCCAGCCACAACTCTGCTGTGGAAAGTTCCTGCGGTCAAAGCTTCTGCTTGCAGCAGACAGCTGGGACACCTGTGTGTGTCCCTGAGCTCTGCCCTGCTCCTTGGCCCATTGCCACCCAGCTCAGAGTACAGTACCTTCACACTCGCACCTGCTGGGCCAATTTCCACCTTCTCCTCCACAATTAACTGCACTGCCTCCTCCAAGTTCCCCAAGGCCATGGCAAGTGCCTTCTCTGCCTGGCTCACAGTACAAGCTGGAAACATCTCCAGTAGCAGCTCCACCCCATCCTTCAAGTCATCGCCTTCCTAGTTGGAGCAAGAGACAGAGGTAAGTTGGGGATGCAGTAAAAGGGCTATTTAAAAGGGCCCCTCTGGTTTTGTTCTGTCAGGAAATTCAGCCTGCCCTTGGCTGAAGGTTCTCTCATTACAAGCGTGACTAAATCCTGTTCCTGAAGCTAACAGGGGATTGTATCTTTGTAAGGCCAAAACACCACTCTTCTTTAATCTCCTCCCTCTGTATTTCAACTGTCTTTAAAGTAGGGCTGCTGTGAACTGGCTCATCTGCGTGGCCATGCTATGTGTCTCCTTAGGAGGGAGCTTTTTGGATGTTGCTGTGCAAATGCTTGAACTCCCGCTCACCTTATGAAGTGATACGTCCTTTGATCAGAAAGGGAAGGGACTGCTAAACACAGTCACCTGTGGGTACATCAGAAGGTGGCACGGCAGCAGCGTTTGCTAAAAGGCTGTGGACACAGCATAATTGCGCTTTGGAGCAGGAAGAGATCAGTACTGGAGAAACAGCTAGCAGAGCAAGGGAGGAGGGGTCGGGGGGGAGATTTGCTAGGTGCGGGAAGGCCTGTTGCCGGACCAGGACTGCCGGGTCAATGACTCAGTGCTGTATAGCTCAGTAAGTGCACAGCACAGAAGGTCATCGAGGGAGGGACCGGCGTCTTCAGGGCTAACACGCAGACACAACTGCTTCCTGTGCAGATACAGCATGATAGCGATCATGCTATCATGATCCAGCTCAAACTGTGGAGTGAGGCTCAGGGAACAGGGTGAAGCAGGGTGGACCTTGGCTAGTGCTACAGAGGCATCCCCATGGTGCTGCTGTGGGATCTCTGAGGGCATTGGGACAGGCTCTCTCAAACATCGCTCTGGCTCATCCTTTCCAGTGGCTGGAATGGATGAGACAGAGCAATGGCTCATAGTCTCTGTCAGCACATAATTTTCTTTTTCCATTTACTGACCTAGTCTTGCTCAGGCCATACAATGGAGGAGATCACAGACACCAGTGATGCTGTGTCACAGCCCACGCTGTGGTTCCTTCCCGAGCTAGAAAATGCCGTCAGGTGGTGCTGGCAGGCTAGTGCTGGTTGACTGTCCCCAGTGCTCCTGTTCCTCTGTGGGGTGCTCATACCTGGGCCTCGGCTCCATCTGTTGGAGTAAACAGCCTTTCCCCATTGCATGCTCCAGCTCCAGGCTCCTGGCCCTTGGTCAGGTCTTCAGAGGGTGCTTCACTCCTGCTTTCCACCACCTTTTGGCCAGGTTTTTCTTAAAGACATAGTGATACCTCCTAAGGAACAGTCCCACTAAGACTAGAGCTCTGTGCTTTCTGTTGGCATTAGATTGCTACTGCATTGTGTGCCAAAGCAAATCCTTTCTTAAATGACAAGACTGGGAAGCACTACTGTTCCTCCTGCCCTCAGTGGGGACAGCTGCAGCTCTGCTCACACTGACCTGCAGGAAGATAGTGCTAGTGCACGCTGCAGTGCCCGAGCACTGCATTTCCAGGCCTTACAGGGCATGGGCTGCTTGCAAATTCAGTTCAATTCCACCTGTCACTTCTCAGCTTCATAGTGCTTTGGCTGTGGATACTTACAGTGTTTTTGTTACTTTTCTAAGAATTTCCCGGTGTTTGCTCTAACTTTGAACTTAAGTGTGGTTTTGATTTAAATTTGGGAATACGCTCTGGTAGTCCCCAGGCTGTATATAAGCCAGCTCATCCTGTGATCAGGTTACTCTGATGCATTTCTCCTTACAGGCTGTGTCACTGTAAGAAGAATCACTTCACCTCTGTTCTGTCCTCTCTAAAACGGGGATGGTGCTTTCCTTTCATACTCAGGCTATATCAGGATCCTCAAAGGGCAGGATGCAGGGGACCAGGGCAGAGCAATAGATTTTGTCAAGTTCAAGAAAGCAGCAAGTAAAAGACAGGACTGTTCTGTGCCGTGTAGCCTGGCAAGACAGCAGTGATGTTACTTGATAAGCAAAACCCAGACTGGTGTGTCCTGAGAAGTTCAATATTCATACACTTCACCTGTCTGTTCTTTAGTGGGAAATATCTTTCGGGCTGATTAATATAGCAATCCAGCTCATCTGTGAATGCAGAGGTTAGAAAGGGCCACTGGGATAATACAGTCTTCTGCAGTCGTGCCTAGTGCAGGCCAGAGCACATCACTGCTGATTTTGCATCTGTGCCAGGGTCCATGGGTGAATGGGAAGTGAGCTTGGACGATGCTTAAAGTCTAAGAGTGACATATGTCATCAGCTAGATTCTCTATTTGATGATGCACCTGACATGGGCTGCCCAGTGGTAGTGTTGCCTAGGTAGATGGCTATCAGAGGCAGGCAGAAATCCTCACTTTCAGAATTAACCTACAGTAGAATTTCAACAAGCAGCCCAGTGTCCACTACTTCTTCCTTATTCCTATGGATTTGATCTCAACAGAAGTGTTTGGAGATCTGATAAACTGTTTTTCACCCAGTATGTCTTGGACAGTATTGCATATGACTCAAACCTCCTGTGCGCTGATATCAGAAACCTGACTGAACTTTAAAAAAAATAAAAAGTCAATCAATTCAGTCAATTCAGGCTACCTTATATGATCCTAACTGTGGCAAACAAGATTGTATTTTATCCTGTGACATTGCTCAACTTAAAACACTAAGACTGAAAATGTGCAGAATATACATTCTTGTACTGAAATTGTCTGTGTAACTCACCTTTGTTGCGAGCTTCACCAAGCCTTTCTGAGAGGGAGAACATCATTTCACAAACATTCTCACTGCAAGAGACAGAAGCTGTATAATTAGCGTGAGGAGTAAAAGCAGTAGCCTGTCCTTCTTAGCTACCTCTTCATAGAAAGACAAGGCTCAACGGGAAGCCAAATAAAATAAACTGGTATTTCAGATGGTCAAGGACCTACTTGCAAACTATACTAGGATTACTATTCAGGCAAAGACTGACCTAATCATAATGTCACAGATTTGGTATTAATACATCTTCAACTAGGTATAAAAAAAGACTTTATGGTACTGAGGGGCTGGATCCAGGGCCGTGGTGCATGGCATGCACATACAAAGCAGTAACATTCACATACCTGTGGATTTCTGCAAAACCAGGGATATATGCCTCCATCATTTCCACAAAGGTGTCCATGTCAAAAGTCTCCTCAGAGGACTCTGGTGAGCCCAGCTCTTCTAGGACACCCGTGATATAAGAGAAGAAAACATCATCCATCCCACTGGAGACAGAGAGAATACGGGACATGGCAGCAGGGTCAATAGGCCTGTTTTTACTCTCTTTCTCCATTCCCATTCCCCCTAACATTGTGTCTTTCTAATAGAGCAGCAGAAGGACCTATGTGGGCTGTATCTTAATGGGCAGATGCCGCCAGTAAAGCCAGGTAGCAGGTGGTCAGTAGCTGAGTGGGAAGCATTTACGGATAAAATACTGCATGCCGTCTTGCTTCCTGGGCAGCACTGAATGAAAGCCCCAGCGTGTGCCCAGAGGCTGTGTTCCTGTAGCTGCTTCAGCTGAGCTAACAAAATATTCCAAGTGCTCAAACCCTGACTTTTCTATGCTGACTCTAGTGCTAACCTGTGTTTCAGGTGTGGTCACCTTATTCTGCCAAGCTGCAATTTCTATGGGACGCAGTGTTCTCTGCTTGCCGCTCTCCGCACTTGTGTCGCTGCTGCCACCGGCTGCAAAACCAGCTGCTATGCTCCAGCCTCAAGGTGGTTGTATCTCTGCACACAGGCACAGTTCCAACCAGGGAGAGCCTTGACATAGCATTATGCTGCTCAGAAAGCCCTTTGGGAGCACTGTGGAATGAAGGGAATCCCATATTCTAATGTGTATTACCGGACAGGAAATTAATCATCTTGGTCATCAAAGAAATGACATTGCTAGATTATAATGTTAACGATAGTTGTTCAAGCATTCCCACCAGAGCCTGTGCAAATTACCTGCATCATGGATCTGACTTAAGGAAAAGCAACACAAAGTACAGGAAAGCTGGAGTTCAGTATAATGTGTAGAGGGACAATTAATGCAGAGTTCAAGCTAGAACAATGATATTGGATCTTTCTATCTCAACATACCTGAGGTCTGCTGCAGGGATGTGGGACTGGATGAAGCATGTCAGTGTGTCTCGAATGATTCTTTCAAGCTCCATGTCTTTCTAATCCTTTTTCTCTAAAAAAGAGGGAGAAAAAGAAAACTCCATGTAATTTCAAAGGCAAGAAGTAGATCAAAATATCAACAAGATTAAAAGGTAGGCATGGTATAGGCAAGTGTGCTCTTCCCATCAGAACAATTCACAAACTCCTCCAATACGTCTTGTCCTCCCTGGGTAAAAGCATGCAAAATGCAGCAGCATGAGGATCCACTGGAAATACCAGCCCAAAGCAGCCCAGTATCTTTGGCCTCTCCTGTTTGTGTTGATGCTGGCAGTATGCAGCTGTACTGTACGTTTAAAATGTCCCCTCCAGGAAGCAAAGCTGGAAATGCAGATGTGTCCAGCTGCAGGACCTCAGAGATGCCTCCTGAGCTGGAACACTGTGCTGTCTGGCGAGGAAGCAGCGGGTAGTGGGTTTGCATGCTCAGTGCAGAAAGGGGTGGACCTTCCAGCTAAGAGCATTCGCAGTGATGCTTGGACTCAGGAATGAGTAGGAGGAAGGGTAATGTCTCCTAAAGAACGGACAACCTAGAGCATATTTTACAGGGAAATACCAAGCAGGGCACAGACAACTAGTCTGCCAGCCAAAATATCAAAGGTCTCCAGGTCAGGCATGGACTGCCAGTGGAATCCTGCCCAAACAGGAGCCCGTTGTTGTGCTCAGTAAATGAGCCATTCTGCAGTTGATGCAGCTGCAACAAGCGGCACTTGATAACCCAAAACTCAGGGGAGTTCTAAGAATCACAGAGCTCCTACAGAAGCAATAGAAGAGGGGGGCTGCCCACAGCCCTCCTTCAGCTATCAGTACTGGGCCTGGACTAAATCGTGTAGAGAAAAGCCATTCCTTAATCATTCCTTCCCCCTGGGGTCTACAAAGCTGCGGGGTGGACAAACTCCTGGTGTAAGCACAGAGTTCTTCTGAGGAAGGAAACTGGCTGTGCATATAGAGAAGCCGATGTGGTCACCAGCCAGAGAGCTTCCAAAGGTCATCATGCTCCCACCAGTGCTGCTCCCTCATTCCAACCACACCATGACTTGACCAGGTCAAGTTTTGACACAAAACTTATGGAGCAGTCATGTAGATTGCCAAGAGACAATTCCCATGTTCCCATGGGAATCAAAAAGGTTTGGCATTTCCCGAGACGAAACTTCCAGAGCTAGCAGGATATGAACAAAACCACCCCACATCACTCAGCACTGCTCTTCCAGGACCTAGAGAGAACCAAAGTCCAGCAGCCTGTTGGCAGGTCCATCTCCGTTCTCGGGGCCCATGCAAGCTCTGCACAGCACTTGGCCACCACTGCAGGTGCCAAGAGCACACATGCACTCCTCTGCTCGTGGCTGGCCCAGGGAGCATTCCCAAGCCAGCCGGATCTGCCTTTGGCTATGGCCACAGTGAGGCTCTAGGGATTCGACTCTCGATATTGAGGGAGAAAGCTGTGACACAGGCTTACATAAAAATGTTCTGCTGGATATACGGCATCCCACACTGCATCTCCCTGCAGTGATTCCCCATCAAAGATTCCCAGTCTGTGCTCTTCTACTCTTGAGGGCTTTGAACAGGTTTTGCTACCTGAAGGACCACCTCTTACTGAATCCCTGTGTCAGTGCCATTCCTTGGAGCAGCAGGGAGACAAATATGGAAGAACCTCACAGCAGCAGGACACAAACAGTGAGACATACTTGTATAGAAGAACTGCCCAAATTTTCACTGTGTTGAAAGGTAAATACAAAAGCCGTCTAATCACCTAAACCTTCCTGCAGCTACTATTAGTATCAACCCTCCCACTGATTTAGATCCAGTAACTGAAAAATAAAGCAAACCCTTCTTTACATGTGCCTCTCACTTGAGGAAATGAACAGTAAGTTAAAAATGCCGTACCACTATATGACCAACATACAAGTATTCATACATGGCATGTGCAGAAACAGCCAGAGGAAGCATCATCAGAAAGGATTATTTCTTTGCTGTTTCTGTCTTAAACTAAAAAAATTCTTTCAATTAGAAAATTCCCATTTCACAGAATTAGAGCAAAACAACAGCCCAGACTTTTTCAGGTAGGAGCTCTCCATGCAAACACCCGAAGAGTGCTCCTGAGCTCCCGTGCTGCTTTTATTTTTCAGCCTCACCAGGATCCTTTGCTTGCATTTTTCTCACTTTTGCAGATGTCATGGCCTGCAAGTGTGGAAGCTGGATGTAAAAACAACCACGTGTAAAAACACCTTCCTGCTGCCCATTTGTAGTTTCTGTGCATTTTTTGTGTTCTCTAGTGGTGTGAGAGAACCAGGTTTATCTTTGTCGTCTTTGCAACACACACAGCAAAAAAGGTGAGCTTTGTTCTATCCTTCTCAGACATCAAAAAGCCAATGGTAAGATTTTGAATCTCGCTGTTGGCAAGAATACTGTCCTAAGTAGCACATTTCCCCCCCACTTTAAGCTGAATCTGCAAATGCTGGCAACCACCAAGCCCCCTGAACTTGCAAGTACAAGAAAAGTACTTTTTTACAGAAATCAAGGATGAAAAATCAACATATAGCAGTCAAAATGTTCTTACTACAGTCACTACAATGATTATTTATTTCTTCCTCAGAGTCTTCATGACATCCTGGGAACTGGAAGGCTAAAAGATTTTGTCCATTTCCATGAAACAGGCCAATATTCTGTAAGAGATAACTGTATAGTAACCGATAACATTTCCTGACAACCCAATTACCTGAACAACAGAGCACAATTCACCATGTCAAAGGCACTTTTGTGAGGTCCATAAATTAGCTGCTCGTAATTTATTCTGATCAATAGAACAGGCAAAGTCACTCATCTCCTTAATCAAAGGCACTTGCAGGCAAGTGTCAGACTGGGACAAGAGAAACACAGAAAGAAACAATTTAGCAACAGGAGTATCATAGCTACGGCCAGCCACTAACTGGTGTTGAATCCATTCCCTGACCTCTGACAACCACAAGAAATGTTGCTGTGAAGTGTTTGAAAATATTCAGGTATTCTCCTGTGGAGTTACCATGCTGTATCTGAACAAAATCTATTCCCTTGTGTCTGTGAGTGGAAAGAAGGCATCAGGTTTTAACCGTTGGATATAAATGGTTAAATGGTATAAATCTCTGGCATCTCAGAAAAATCCATCCACCACCACACTTGGATTTAAGGTTTACATACAGAGAAGGCAAGCTGCCACGTTTAGCCTGCCTTTGAAGAAAGGAAACCCTTTGAATGACAACAGCATAGTCTTACATTGAAGGACAGAAAGCAGCTAGGTGATCAAGTATTTCTTCAAAGGTCAGACATCGCCCTTTCACCTGAAGAATCCATCTCTGCTCCTATAAAACAAGAGGCAGCAAGAGAGACAAATGCACTTGCATTTGATCACTTATTGCCACAGGGGAGAGATTTTATTCCCCAGTTAAGGAGACTGTCCTTACAAAACTTAACATCTGGGGGATCTGTAGCGCACAATGGTCTTGGCCAAATGAAGCTTGTGGAAGACAAGTCCTGAAGGTCCTCTGGCCTTTCAGATTCGGCGGGCATTTTCTTGAAATAGAGGGAGCTGACTAAAAACCTTTGTACAAACATTTTAAAAAAGATTCTTCAAGGAACAAACCGATGTTGCTGCATGTTCCTCTGCACACAGCCAAGATTGGAATTACATAACTCAGGACACCAAACCACCTCACGTACTTTATCTTCAAATGCAACATTTTTCCAGTGGTCACCTGCAATACTTAAGGGGGAGATTTACTAGAAGGGCTTGTCCTATGTGCACAGTTTTGTGGAGGAGTGATTTATAATGTACAGAACAATTTGAGACCCAAAGGCAGGAAAAATCACTCTCCCAAGAGTTCAATTTTACTGAAAAGGTGTTGCCATAATTTTATACTTCCAGCCATAATTGCAATGTGGATTTTAAGATCACTTCAGTAGTTGTTAGCTGATTCAAACGTATCTATGAAAGTCCTTCTGTATTTCTTGTCATTATAATCTGAGCTCTGCTTAACATGTTCTGCAGAATCTGTTTTTTAAAACATACGGTCAAAAAATGGTATTTCTATCGCTATGGCCTCAGCTAGAGCCTCACAGTTTCGCACTGTCAGAACTAGACACCTTTAACCCTTGAAAATCCCTGTCACTTCTCAGACAGTCTTTAAACACCAGGGTTTATTATTAAAGAGCGAGCAGTAGAGCACTGTGTGTCATCTCATTAAGACAGGCTTCGTTTGAAATATCAGGAGTGCTTACTTGATCCACATAATATCACGTAACATATGTATTTCCTTACCTCAGGCAGAGAAAAGTGGCATCAGTTCTCAAAAACATGAACGTGAAAATTACTCCTTTTCCATACTAGATACTTTGGCCAGCAGCTCAACAGAGTTTGCCGCTCTACTATCTGTCTTGAGAACCAGGTAATCTCCATCACCCTTGCATTTTCCTTCCTAATATGTTAATGTCAAATTTGGAGGTTTTTTTGTAAAACAGCTGCAGCAATAATACCACTCTAAAAGTACCATTACCCTTGTGGTGTCCAAAAATATCTACTTATGCTATATTCAAAAAAAGTTGGCTTCTTTTTGTACAATTCATATAAATCTGTCTTCCTTAAAAAAAATAAAAGAAAATCTGAAATGTTTGCATACAGCTAGATCATTTCCAAAGGCTCTTTCAACTCAGATTTCAGTAATCATTCTCAAATGGTCAATGTGATGAGATGGGAATGATTGATTGTGCCTTGGACTTTATATTAACAAGACAGACTTGAGGAGAGCAATTTAAGAAAATGTTTCTGAGCTGAGAGGAACTGCCATTTGGATGTATATCAACTTTTATGAGATCATAAATTTGCCTACCAATGAGCTGAGGTTTCTGCAAGTGGAAGGAGATGGGTGTTGTTCTGAGAAAACGTCCAAGGCGTACAGATTAGAGAAAGTTTAGGTAAATCTGATCTGGCTGAGGGTCTGACTAAAACACCTTGAGAACATTCCTTTAGCTCAAGTTTCAGTAATTATTCTTAAGTGAGTAAGTAATGGGACAGGGATGGTTCACTGTGCTCTCACTGAAAACTTGTTATGAGAAAGCACAGAGCACATCTCATGCAGCTCTGTGTGTCTGTGCCCGCGTGTGCCTATGTTTGGGCAAGTGCGGATCCTTGGGATATAAAGAGCTCTCAGTGTAGCCTCACAGGAAATCTCTCAAAAGCCACATCTGCAGGACAGAGAGCAAGCTGTGGCTATATTCCACTGCACAACTTTACCTCCTGAAACTTTGCCAGCTTAACAGAAAACCTTCCAGGCTGAGTAACACCTTACAGACGTAATTTCAGTGCTCCCATTTCTTGTTTTGCTTGCTAAAGAAGTCCCTGAAAGGACTTTCACGGTGTGGTTGCTAAGGGAAAGCAGGCTGAGGTCACTGTGCACGTTAACACAATTAACTGGTTAATGCTCTAACATTAAAATAAGGCTTTTGGTAATAACTTAGTCCCACTAAATTACAGTAATAGAAGATAGTAATGTCAATGGCCAGACTCTTCCCTCCCTCTCAGATCCACACTCGAGGGCTGCACTTCAGTGGTGCTCTGCTGGCACGGGGCCCTTACCTGAGCCGGAGTACTGCCTGTGCGAGGACCTCGGCTCACGGCCGGTGTTCATGAGTCACTTCAGCGCCTGCAGAAGAGTCGAGCGTCCATCCTACGACTGCTCAGCCCAAGCCATGAAAGAGGGAGTCCTTTATGGGAAAAGAAAGCTGAATTAGCTGGAGCACAACAGAATCGTTCTCTGTATATCAGTGTCTTCATGCTTTATGTCACTAGTGAGACTGTTTCCCATAATGCAAAGGGTACATCTTTATCCTTTGGAATAAAATGTACTATGTGGAAGACCAACTTAAGATGACAGAACAGTGTACTTGTCAGCCTCCAATTCACTGCCACGTTGGGATGTTTTTCAACATTTACAATTTCTGTAGCAAGGCCTGCAGTGGTCTCTGAACATCATGGACCAATTCCAGAGGCACTGGTGGCCTCATTGCCACTGTGAAGAACTTGTTTCTGGTGGCTTTAACAAGACACACCAGAAAGTGAGCATCGGATTTCCCTGCTGCTCCTTCAGTGTCCTTGTGGCACATCCCCACGGCCAGCACTCCACCAAGCCCCATGCTCCAGATCCCATTGACCCGGAACTGTAACATTAAAATCACAGAATGGTTTAGATTGGAAGGGACTTTAAAGATCATCTAGTTCCAACCCCCTGCCCTGGGCAGGGACACCTCCCACTAGACCAGGCTGCTCCAAGCCCCATCCAGCCTGGCCTTGAACACCTCCAGGGATGGGGCATCCACAGCTTCTCTGGGCAACCTGTTCCAGTGTCTCACCACCCCTATAGTGAAAATTACTTCCTGATATGTAATCTAAACCTATTCGTTTCCATTTTGAAGCCATTACCCCTTGTCCTATCACTACATGCCCTTGTAAAAAGTCCCTTCCCATCTTTCCTGTAGGCCCCTTTTAAGTACTGGAAGGGGATATAAGGTCTCCCTGGAACCTTCTCTTCTCCAGGCTGAACAACCTCAGCTCCCTCCGCCTGTCCTCATAGCAGAGGTGCTCCAGCTCTCTGATCATCTTCGTGCTCCTCCCCCGGACCAACAGGTCCATGTCCTTCTGATGTTGGGGGTCCCAGAGCCGGACGCAGTGCCCCAGGCGGGGTCTCACCAGAGCGGAGCAGAGGGGCAGAACCACCTCCCTCGAGGTGACGCCCAACTACGGGCTGAGCAACTCTGGGCCGTTAATTATTCTCGCTGTCCCCGCTCCCCCTCGCTAGCGGACAAAGAATCACCTCAGGGGGTGATGAGAGAATTTGTCAAGGCGTGCCCGAAGCAAACTCAGACCGATCC
>VYZM01014658.1:893605-924966 GCA_013398915.1 Dromas ardeola | reverse complement strand
CGCTCCCCGGGTCCCGGCCCGCCGCCCCGGGGGTCCCTCCGCTCCCCGTCCCCCACCCGGCGCCAGGGGTCACCTGATCGCCCGCGCGCCCCCGCCGCGGCCTCGCTCCCTCCCGGCGCGGTGGAGGCTCAGTCACGGAGGCGGGCGCGGGAGGGCACAGCGGCTCCCTGCGCCGCCATCTTGGTTGTGGGCAGCAGCCGGCGGGAGGCTTCCCCTCGGCGCCGCGCCCGGCGTCCCCCCGAGCCGCGGAGGAGCTGGCGTGGCTGCGGTGTGCCGCTGCCGGTGTCCGGGCTGGAGCCCCGAGGCCAGCGGGGAGCGGGGCAGCGCCTGGGGGGAAGGCAGAGAGGAAAGAAAAGCGGGCACAGGGTGGCAGCCGCGAGCGCGCCCGGGCCCAGGCGGTGGAGAAGCGCCTTTGTGAGGCCCGGGGACGCGGCCGTGCTTTGCGGGGTCACCCTGGTAACGGCCTAGTGTCATTCCCCTCCCTGCCAAGCGCGGGAGATGTGTTCCCTGAGGAAAACGGCACGTTTTCAAGCGTTCGGGCATGGCCGCCCTACTCCTCGGGGTGCTTCTCCTTATCCGAAGCACTTGTGGGGCGGAAGCACCCCTCGGGGGATGTTCCCCGAGCCGCCGCCTTTGCTAAAGTTGGGAGCTGCAGGCAGAGTCTCCTGCCGCCATTTCCTCTTCTGCTTATTCCCTTATTCCGGTGATGTGGAGAACAGCTGCACTTTGGGGTGGCCTCAGGCTCTGAGAGAAGCCACAGCAGAGCCACGCTGCGGGATGGGACTGTGGCTTTTGCCTTCCTCGATGGCCGCAGTCCCTTTCCCCAGCCAGGTGAGCTGCCCGTTGATTTACTTGGTCCTGACAACAGTAGGTGCTTCCTAGAGCAGTTTTGGAGAAGTAATTCTGTGATGCCAGGTGCTTCTCCTTCATAAAAATCCTAAAGCAGCAAGGCATAGTTAGTGTCCGACTCCTGCTCCTCAGTAACGTGTTGCTAAATACCAAACAAATGAGCCTGATTCTGCCTTTGGCAGTACCAGCAAAAATCCAGAGTAATGCCAGCTGGGTAGGGAACGTCATGTCACACTCACTCCAGCGTCATTAAGAGCAGAGCCTGTTTCCATTGTTTATTTCTGTTTAAATGTATATACATTCCTCCCTTGACATTATACGAATATACTTCATTGCAGGAGTATTCACTGTCTTTGAATTCTTCTGCTTTTGACTGGGTTTTGCTGCACTTATCCATACATTAACTGAAACTAATCAATTATGCTGCATTATTTGTCCTCCAATCTGTGGTTTTACCATAGTTTGGGAAATTGTTTGAAAATCCCCCAAGAAGCCTCCAATTTCTAGGATGGGTTTCAATTTATGTGACCCCATTATATAAAGGACATGCTGAAAATGCAGCTGCTTCGGGGGCGGGTAGACAGTGGAAATTGGATTAAATCACAGTGAAGTGGAAGGGGAATTTTTGAAGAAAATGAAGCAGCACATGTAAAGCCCCTAGAAATTAACAATCTTTAAAGCTAAGAGAAACAATTGCAGTTACCTTGTCTGACCTAACTTCCCTCATCAGTTCTTGACTGAACTAGAACAGAACTTCCTAAACTAATGTATGTTATGACAGCATATGAGGTTCTATTTGGTTTTTCCACAGGTGGCTCATGGAACCCTATTTGTCAGCAGAATTTAAGGATTTATTTGTTTTGCCTCAGTCTGCTTTGTAGCTTCCTTGAAAACCTGAAGGCCTGTGAGAAATTTTGAGAGTTCTCAGATGCCATCAGTTCAGACAATCTGTAAATCCTTAAAAATCCTATGATTTGTAAATCATGGGTTTCAGAACAACAACAGACAGGACATCTGTTTGGTTTTTATTCTACTACAAATACTTTGAAGTTGAGCATCAACCTGGCTGATGACCAGGGAAGTCTATCCGGGGGTAATGAAGGGAAAAGAAAACCACACTGGGCTTCAAATCAGAGGTCTGAGAAAATCTAAGTTAGAATGCCACTAAAATTCTCTTATAACTACTTAGACTTCTCTCTTTTAGCATACTTTACTGCAATTTGATATTTCACCTTCCCACCTTACTCAAATCCAAAATGATGTAAGAGGATGGTTCCTTTTTGTGTGTGTGTGTGTGTGTTTGTTTTTTTTTTTTTCATTTACACTAATGGAAGATCACCAGTATTGTAGTACTGGTAATAGATATGCCAATATGGCATCTAATAGCTCCCCAATTTAAAGCTAAACTCAGAGGGTTTTGACCTAAAGCTCAACAAAACTCCACAGGGATTCCCTATACAAACACACAAAACTCACCCTTCACTGAGGGTCCAGGCAGAAGGGAGCAACAGCGCAGGAAATTGTTCTTGGAGAGAACAATTCTTCTACTCGTCAGTCACAGGCTATTGCAAACCAGGGAGGTTAACACACCATCTAATTATTTGATGGGATTCATATTCTTTCACAAACGTGATGAATAATGCAAGTGTGTTGAATCAAGCCAGAGGAAAATTGTTCCTTCTCCAGCTTATTATTAACTCCTTGTTGTATAACGTACTTGAAATGAGTTTGTTCTGTGGCATTTTAATATGTGGGTGGATGATATTTGTACATGAGTAACTTAAAACTGTTACACATGCTTCATTTTTATATTTGAATTGAAATTAAGAGAACAAAAAAGTATCCTTTCCACCTGGTTTTGCCCCCTACTTAATGCAGGCATGTAACCTTCAATGGGTATCCTGCAGTTTTTGTCTACTCTAGTTTTGAAAGGCTGCAGTGATGGGCCTTAATCCAAGGAAAGGAGCTCATTACTGGGATGCGTTTCTTGATATTCTGGCTTTATTTCCCATTTTTTTAGTTAGTCCTATCACATGTTCATGTGTGTCCTTGAGACTGTTCAAAATATTTTTTCTTCCCTGTTGTTAAGCCTAGAATATCAGTGCGTAGCTTTAATTTTTGTCCACTGCTTTTATTCTTACTAGACTGCATTTTAATTATGATTTATCTTCAGTCCTCTACAAAGACCCATTTTTGCAACTTAGTATATTTTGAGAAGAAAGTAGTCATCCCCCCAGCCCTTTTTTTTTTTTTTGAACAGCAATGAGTGTTCAATCTCAGAGCCTTACAGAAAGTTAAACAACTTCTGTACACCCCTTTGAAAGCGCAGACCGTTCCCAGATTTTCTTCTCCAACCAAACGCGATTCCAACTCTCCAATTTTGCAGGAACTTCGGAGGATTGTGGCTTTTCAGGACAACGAGTAAGAACGGGGTCTGGAGCCCTCTGCTGGGTGTATTATAGAAGGCAGACAACTGAAAGCGTAAGTCATTAAACCCTGAAAATGGTATTGCCATGCTCTCATATTTCTTTCGCAGTTGATTACAAATGTGCTTAATTTGAAATCCCAGAGATGTTTCTTTCCGCTGCTCCTGAAAACTCATGCTACCATTTCAGAGTCTTACAGGTAAATTAATCTGCATCTCAGGGTTACAATTAGAGTTATTAGAGCCTTTTTGTCTTTACTCTTCCTTGGTAACAGGAAAGTTCTGCACGAATATTTCCTTTGTTCTTTTTGTCACTCATTTCCCCCTCTTATTTACTGCTACATGTACATGTTATCACAGTTACAAAGGTCTTGCAGACAAATAACAGACAATTCTGAGGCTGTCTGTGTCAAACGAATCAGTTTCATTCCTGTATTGTGATGTATTTAGCTTTCTAGTGTTCACAGGTATAAAAACTTTTTTTTTTGTGACAGATAAATGAGCAATTTATCTAAAAATAAATAGCAAAGTACATGAATAATAAGTAAATGAATAATTGGTCTGTCATTTTTCTGTCAGGGAACTCACTGTGCTTTACATTTGTGTCATAATTTTATATACAGTAGGCTGGAACACAGAAAGATGACATATATTTCCAAAAGTCTCAGTATGAGCCTGTGGCAGAGCCAGAAAAGGAATCAGGAATTTGTGTTCCCTGACTCATCCTACAGTTAGAAGTGCGCTATTTAGGAGCATTTTTGAGGATGAGAAAAAACAAATAATTGTGGAACAAAGGTTTTTTTCAGTCTGTGATTACATGTTGCACAAATGTAGTCTATAAGCGGCTAAGGTGTCTGGAGCTGCTCCTTCAATTTGGCCAGGTATAAAGCAGGAGTAAGAAGATGATACTAAACAGCCCTGAAGAAGCTTTTGTTCTTCAAAAAGCCCTTGGTGCTGTTATATAGGATGGTGATGTACTTAAGCCAGTGGAAAAAGTAATTCTGAAGTCGGTGGTAGTTACAACAAAAAGAACTCCCCGGCTGACAATGTCAGATCATCCCACAGCTAGGAGGAGCTTTTAGACTGCTAAGTATTTGGAGATGGTGTCCTGGGTGCAGATCTTGTAAATGCCACGTGCTCTACATTGGACAGCTTTTCTGAGCTTCTTGTAGGTGTAGCTAGTTTGAGCTCATTAATAGGCTGGGTCTTAGTCATTGCATATGACTCTCACAACACACACCACTTTTTATTTTTTGTCAAGTGTGATACAGAGCTTTCTCAGGACTGTTTCTAGCTTTGGACAACAGTCTGATACCAATGGATGTTGCGTTGTTCTGAAGCAACTGACGTTTGCAGCATCAAGACTGTTGTGATTTCTTGCCTTTCACCTGTGAATGCAGGCCCTACTGCCCAGAAGAACTTTATAACCCTACAATATTTCTTCTCAGCCATGTGCCAATGTAGATATTGGATCGTTTACCAGGCCAAGGCCAAACTGTTTTAAATTTAATTTATTGGAAGCTTGTTAGTTTGTTATGCATATTATAGATAAAATATTGACAGGATCTGTTCTTCTGTTGCATTCATATGTGAAAGTCATTTTGCCTTCTATTTTTTGTAGCAGCTAACTCAGCCAGAATTCAAGTGTGAAGGCTTTCCCTAATTTAGAGGAATTTTAAGAACTGGAAAATTATGCTACATATCTAGCTATATTTGAACATGTCTCTGAATTTACATAATAAATGCCTGACTTTTGCAGTTGGCAGAACTAAAATATGGAGAGGATCAGAACATGATGTAAGCACTCTGTCTTACTGCTATCTCTAATTTCTTTTGTTCGGATGTATTTCTTTTGTTTGGACGTAATGGGAAAAACCTAACTAATGATTTCTGTATTTGGAAAGAGCTCGGGACACTCAGGCTCTGATCCTCATCTGCCTCTGTCTTTGGGTATTATCATCATTTCACAGATGGACAAAGTAAGGCAAGCAACATTTGACCTTTTTTTCTTAAAACACTTGGAGATCTGCTACTGAAAAGTGTATTAAAAAGCCACACATTTCTTATATAATTATGTAGCTTTTCTTTAACATATCCAACCACTTCATCTCAGGCAGACTCAAAAGAGGAAACATACTCAGCTGGGATAATGTACCTGCCTGCAGAGCTTTCTGATTAAATTACACACCATAAAATTATATTTGAGTAAATCATGCAATAAAAAAAATAGTAATAAAACCAAAAAAGGATGCTGCCTTCGGGAGCTCCCTTAAGATCTCCAGGCAATTTCTGTCTTTTGGATTCTGATGGTTGTTATTTCTGGTATCTGGAAAATGCACCCTGGATGTGCATCCAGTTCCTTGTCTTTTTTTGATGCCCTGCTCTAGGAGGGATCTGCTTTTTAGATTTAACTGGCACATAGAAGAAGAGGAAAAACAAGTTTGGAAAATTAGGATTAGGAGACAAATTCATTCTGGGCAGCAGCGAACAAGTTGCAGTATCTGAGAAAAGGCATGGCCTTTGAAGAAACGCTTAGTAATTTCAATGAGGTTTCCATAGGTACATGTTCGTAAAACCAAGTGTAACAAGTGTACAGTGGAGGGTGAATGTTGTTAAATAGAACTTTGGGCTGTATAGAAATTATCCTCTTCATACAGCACGGTCTGGTTAACCAGAAGGGTAAGTTTACTCCCTTTTTATTTTACTGCACTACTGATTGCTTCCCGTGCAATCAATTAGTCCTGCAGCTTATGAGAGAAGCGCACTAATTTCCTTGAGGTAGCCCGGTTATTTTGCTTGTTGCCCAAGACTGAGTCCTTGACCCAGGTTTTTGGGCAGCAGGTGGAGCGGCCAGTGCGGGGGCGGCGGCAGAGCAGAGGAAGCGCCGAGGATGCTGGGGAAGGGCCGTGCCGCGGCTGGGCGCTAGATGCCGCTCGGAGGCCGCGGTAGGAGCTCTGCAGCATCCCGCGGGAGGAGGCTGGGAGCCCGCGCCTCCGGAGAGCCCCGTGTGGGAGGGGGACAGGCCGTGCTCCCTGCATACCCCTCCAATGACGCTAACAGAACAAACAGCGAAAAGGTGAACCAGGGGCCACCGGTAGCGGATTCAGCTCCCGTGTGATTCAGGGCCGACAGCAGGTGCTTCAGATGGGAACTAAACCTCCAGAGTTTGCAAATAATCTCCCAGCTTCAATGGCCCTGTGCACAGGTGTCCTCACTTCTGACCTATTAGCCAGATGGGCTCAGAAGGAAGCAGGAAGAGCAGGGTGAAAGGGCAGTTATAGCTCAGTGTATGGGATTTCATGAGAGTTTAAGGATGATCTGAAGACCTGTGGCTCTTACAGCGTTTCTGCTGGTACAGTCCCTCTGCAGGTAGGTCTATAAAGTCTGTGATCAATAGAAATGCGGTTAACAATCCCCTCCTTCACCATTCCCATATGCGTCCTAAACATTGCAGCATTGTACTGAGAACCAGACATCAAAACTGTCTATAATCTGACTAAACTAATAATGGGCATGAGTCACAAACCTCAGCATGGGTTTTGTGCAGCTCAGAAAATGTAGAAGTATCTGAAGAAAGGTTTGGCTTGCTGTCAAGATAAAGACTGGTTGCAGAGTTTGGATTTAGATCAAGGCTGAAATGTGAACTGAAATTTTGATGGGGCCGCATCTTTTCTGGGAAGTGAGTCTGCCTTACGGAACAATTTGAAAGTGAACACTTTCTGTGAGTGACCCAGGCTATACATCTTTTCAAAAATACTCTCTGCTCATACAAAGTAATGTTAGTAACATGAACATGTTGCTTCAAAGTACTGAAGAAGCTTCCTGAATAGGGGTAGTGAAAGCAGGGCAAGGTGTATATATATAAATATATATACATCTCCTTTTATGTGGAAGGATTTACCAATGCAACGTGAGAGTTTTGAATTAACTGTGTGGCTTGTAGTCCTCAGCCTTGAAGATGAATACATGTCAATCTGGAGGAAACAGGAAGGGATAAATCCTGGTAAAAATCCTAGTCATTGATGCGTATTATTTCCCTTCAATTACTTGGTATTCCTACATAATCAGGAATAGTGTGCAATGCATTGCTAAGTGAGTTATGTTGGTCTCAAAGAGCAGGCTTATAGAGAAAATAAGATCGTTGCTGTTATTAGCTACAGAGTTTTTTAGGCAGGAATGGTAGAGGTATGTGTCTCGCAGCTGAGTTTTTTGGAGTGCTAAGTTCCTGGGGACACTAGCATTGCTTTGGTGTCCTCTAGTCTTGTGCAGCCCTCTAACATGAACTGTGATTGGATCCAACCTTGTTATGATAGAAGTGTGCGTGGGGGATTTGACCTTAACAGAGTTAAGTACTTGAAAAGAATTGCTCTTGTCAAAGTGCAAGTATAATGCCTTGTCTGGCTGTTTTATTCTCTGTACCCATTGCTCTGTACAAAGAATAAATATCTGTTACCGTAAATACCTGTTTGAGTTAGCTCAAATGGTAGAGGATTGTATTTTTGGTGCTGACATTCCTGTATTTGCTCCTTGCTGACCAGTTTAAACATCTGTTACGTGGGGGTCATAAACCTTACTAGTGAAACACACCCAGTATGGGCTAGAAATTTTCTGGCGCTTCAGTAGCCTGGCAAAATGGTTTCTAGTAAAAGGTAACAGAAAGAAATATTCTGTCTCTCCTGCCACCGCCTACCTTCTGGAAAAATTGCCTTCTAGCAGAGTGATTGTTCAGTAATTTATAGAAAGCTCATATGTATTTTTCCATGTACCTTTGAGTATGTGAAGGTGTATTGTCCTATGGTTGTCTAACCCCACAAAGTAATCCATCTGAGGTCCCTTAGGTGCGTGATCTAAAGCCTGTGTACTTATCTAAGGCAGGATGTTGGGTCAGTTTCTGTGTTTCCCTAACTTGAATTTAAATGCAGAAGTGACTACTTTGAAGTAGAGAATTCTCAGGTATTAAGGAAGGAGTTTGGTCTTTCGTATTTAAATTACACTGTCATTGCGCACACACTCTTTTATCCATGAAGCCACCCAAGTCCTAACCTGGAATTTCAAGGTTTTCTGTCGGCAACATCCATCTTCTGTGGCCCTCCTCATATTAGCATTGATCTACAGGGGAAATAGAGAACACGGCTGTGTTATTATATACCCGGCTGCAATTTCTGTTCTAGTGATTGAGTGTACATACAGAATTTTTGAAACATGACCATTCTAACTTATTTTGTCTTCCTGTCAATAGCACGGCACTTGTCCAAATTATGGATCGATATCAGCTGATCTTTTTATGTTAAACCATAATGAAGTTGCCTCTCTTATTGGAGATGTGATCTTGCTTCAGGCAATGCTTTTAACTGAGAACTTTTGGAATGGAAATGGGGGAGAGGGGAAACAGAAGCAGAGGAAAGACATGGGGAGGAATGAGCAAAACCCAGGGGTGTTTTTTGCATCAGAAACAGAAGGAAGTAGGAACAGAGGAAGAGGGGGACTGGGTTACGAAAAGAGCTGGCTTGTTAGGACTTGTATTAATTAGCATGGGTAAGAACTGTTAGCCTCTACTCTGTTCTTCGAAGTACAAGTACTGTGAAACAGCCAGTGGTGGACACTGGGAGTGAAAGCCTGGCTCCCTTGAATCTCAGGGAACGTTACCTTTAAATTCTATTTGTGGTTGCCTCACTCTGTTTCATACAGAGTTTGTGAAATCAAATAATTTAAAGAACAGAGGAAAAATGGGATGAGGCAAGGAGTGGGGAATGAAAAATGTAAAAGGGGGTATTATATCGGCCATTCTTTCCCTTGCAGGGAAGCAGTACAGGATCATCTCTGCAGTGACTTTTCCGGGTCTTTATCTAGCTCTGAAGAGTTTCACGGTATCTGTGTTGTGTACTAGCTGTAGCACAGAGTAGGTGAATGCCTATCATTTCATAGTGCTGCCCCTGCTTTTATTTCAGTCGTATTTCATTTTTTTGGGCAAAATGTAGAGGGGAACTTTTGTAATCCCATTTCTAGGGTAAAAGGTTTGTGGAAGAAAGACATGGTGTGTCAGGCTTTTAGAAGAAGAGTCTGTGGGGACTATATTAACTTTATTTTGTAGGGAAAAAACAGCAAAGAAGGGAGCTCGGTGGGTTTGGACCTGAATAGTCAGTGGCTGAAGTTAACAAGTACTTTCCTTTCTAGAAGCAAAGTGGTGCAGATATTTTGGTGGGGTTTTTTTGTGAGCCATTTAAGAATGGTTTCTTTTGTGGCCTCTCCCACAAATGTCTCTGAGCCACCCTGTTGCATCTCAGTTTTGGTTGTTATGGATATGTGCAAGGTAGAGAACCCAGAAAAGCTTCAGAGTCCAAGTGTGTCTCATTTGTGTCTTTGTCCTGCATGGGAAGGGAGGGAGGAGGCCTGAGCATATGCAAGTTCCCCCTAGTTTCTCTGTGGAGGCAGGTAGGCACACCAACAGGGAGGGAGCTGTGGGACACACCAGCCTGATCCCTGAGCTGGCTGATAGGAGGATGGGGAGCCTGGGGGGCATTGCAGCAGGGATCCCTCGCTGAGAGTAAATGCAGCCGGTCTTGCATTCTAGCTGTCCTCTCTAGAGCATGTGGAGTTCCCTGGAGGTATTCTTACACTGAATCTCCCTTGGTGTGGGAGATTCCCAACCAGCAGAGTTTTATTTTTACGTAACTGCATGTAAGAGATTGTTAGTTTCTTATGCAGTTTCTACCTTCTCTTCCTCTTATCTTAATCTTTTTCAGAGTAGGAAAAATGGCAAAACACCAAAACATATCCATACAGATGTATCGCTGTTTATCTGCAGGGGTCTTTCTAATACTTTTTCCTTTCATTATCTCACCCTCCTCAGTTAGAAGGATATTTCACTGCTGTTTTGTCCGGGCATTTCCACAAATTGTTTGGTGAACTATATGAAAGCACTATTAGGGGAAAAAAAAAAAATCTTAACCATCTTATCCCACAGTGCATAGATGTGGACAGAGTTTGCAATTAAAAGAGAGGGAATCTTTGCATGAAAATAATTCTCAAACTGGAGTTATCAAAGACCTCTGCTTAATTAGGGGTATTTTGTAGGAGGCCTAAACTTTTTTGCTCTTATATGAGACTCACATTCAGCCTGTTCTTCATTTTCTTACTCTTTTTTCATATTATGCTTTACCACCGTTTCTGCTCTCTTTCTTTTTCCTTTTTGTCGCGTCCTCCTAGCCCCCCCGCCCCCTGCCCAACTATACCAGTTTATAGCTCTTTCTGATTTGGGAAGCTGTGTATGTGCATCTGATTTACTTCATGGGAGCATCTAGAATGACACAAAGAACACAGAGTATTGGATTCAAGAAGCACAGGACAAGATCTTCATAATAATTGAAAATGATTGGGTATTTCTGTTAAAAAAATAAATAAATGAGGTAAGTGAGGGGACTTAAGGAACAAAGCAAATGATTTGTTTACTGTCAGAGAACCGTAACTGAGTTTGGAACTGAATTTATATTGCACAGTCTCATATAGATACCTCGAATCCCAAAGATATGTCTTCCCTTCTTCGGAGCCTTAAGCAAAGCCTACCTAAGCAAGACCTCTCCAAATCAAGATAATGCTAGAGCAAAGAAAGAAAAAGTTAAGACTGTGTGACTGTGGTAGTCAAGATGCTTTTGAAGTTCCAGTCAGTCTCTGGTATCCAATTTGGTTGCAGACTATTACACTATTGGGTCTCTATGATTTAATTAGTTAATTTGTACACTTTTTTTTTTTAATCCCTAAATGCTAAAGATTGACTAACTATAACTTTGGGGACAACTTCATAGTAGTTCCATGCCTCCAATCCTATAATATCTAAATACCTCAAGAAACTTTCCTGGGTTTTAGGGCCTTGGTACGTGAGGGCACTGTTATTATTCTAGTTCTGCAGGTAAAGAGCTGAGGCACAAAGACAATAATGATATTTGTGGAGCAGTACAACAAAATTATGGTACATCTGGATGGGAAACACTTTTCTTGTTCTATGGAAAAACTCTAAATTCTGAGAAATTGTTCCCTCTTGAGCAAGGATGAGAAATTAAAATTGTGAGTACTTTTCATGAACTACAGTGAGAGAAAACCTCAAGCACTGGTTTGGGTCTGTGGAGAGAATTTAAGATTTTGATGATCTTAAACTGTCAAATGGAAATGAAGAGCTTTTTAAAAAAAGCTTAGTACTGGGAGTAATTTTGAATATGAAAACTGAAATTTTTCATACAAATTTAAACTTTTTTGGTGAAATGTTTTAATTAGCATAGTTTGTCAAAAGTGCTTGCTCTCTGAAGAAAGTTTTGTTGTGCTGAATCTACATTTTAAGCCTGAAAAACATGTCAAAATATTGAAGTAGCTATAGTTCCTGTCAAAGAAGGTATGGGGAAGCCACATTTTTTGTAGCTAAGTCTTTTGCAACCTATGTTACTGCTTTAATCACTTTAGTAATGTAGGGGAAAAAAAATTAAGACTTGTACCTAGTTTTTTCAAAGAGTTTGATAATCTGTTGGTGTCAATCAGCGTAGCTGCACTGAGGTCAGTGAGGTCTGGCTGACAATCTGCTCATAATTGTGCCACCAAGATGCATTTTTTTTCTATAACAAGAAAAACACAGAAATTATGTATAAGTTAATATGTTGTACTGACAGCAGGCAGTCTTTTTCTCAAACCCCAAAACCAACAAAGAAGTAACTTGCCCTTGCCACTAAAATCTTGTTTTAGGAGACCCAATGTCAGTCATGAAGCAGATGCTGGCAATGCTTCTGCTCAGCAGGAGACTATAAACATATGTCCCAAGTCCCACATTTTATGTGACTATTTACACAAGCACAAAGTAAATGGAAGTGGTTATCTGCGTTAACTGGTACTCCTCGGTACACAGGCTCCATTTGCTTTGCTTTGGTGTCTGGGGCAGCAGGGTAGGAGTGAGCAAAGCTTAGAAAATTCAGCCCAAGGAAAACCAGGTGGATTATTGGATGCTGAAGTAGGATACTTCCAATAACTCATCTGTTGGTTTGCTTGCAGCATCATAAAAAGTGAAGGATATGGAGCAAGTGGGAGGACAATTCTTTTAGTTTAAAACAAGCATTTTTTTCTTCGGCCTGAAATGTTTACATTTAGCATGGTTGTTTCTTTAAAAAAAAAAAAAAAGTAAAATTGAACTAAATTTTAAGAAAGCATTACAGATTTGAGTTTAAAGGGGTATACGTTTCATATTCAGCATATCAAACTGAGTGATTTGGATTTTCAGAAAACCAAGCTGTCTAGGCTGAAATAGACAATTCTGAAAGAAATTTGCAGAAATGTAAATCTGCATTTTAAGTGCTTGCTCAATTATTCCATCTTAGACAAACAAATCTTTGTTCTACATCTTCTGTATTCTTATTTCCGAACTGTTTCAGTTACAGAATTCTTGTCAGCTTGGACTATTACGTACAGACTGTTGAATAAAGATAGATTGTGAAACTGGGAAGGGATAAATTCAGTTGTAGTCTTAACTTTACTGATGGTAAGAGAGTTACACCACCAATGAATTTGCCCCACTACTTTGGAAACTAGAAGTCAGGCTTAATAGCGGGTGTAAAAAGAAGATGGGCAGTCATGACTGTGGAAACACTACATGGGAGAACTGTGTGCATTATAAGGGAATAAAAGTGATAGAATTGTAGTTCAGGGCCTTGTCTGTTTTATATTAGCAAACAGTTTACTGTAACTGGTTTAAACCTATTCCTGGCAAAATTCAATTGATTGCAGTGGGTTTACACCAGGGATTAAGTTAATCCTCAATTTTCATAGGCTTCAAGCCCAGAAGGACTATTAGCTGTATACCGTGGCCTGCTGCATACCACAGGCTGCAGAATTTCACCCAGTTATTCAGAATCAAAGCTAGTAACTGGTATGTTTTGAAAAGAGGCATCTTTCTGTGGCAAAAAATCTCAAGAAATAGAGGAAGCACTGTTGGAAGTTTGCTGGAGTGATCAATTGTTCTTTTTCGCGAATGAAGCTGAGATTTTGCTTCTGTTCCCAATTCTGTGGCAGTTAAACTTCCACTCTGTGCCTTAATTTCCCTGCCTATAGCTTGGAGATAAGATATTTAACCTCATCTGGAAATAAACTTAAAATTCACAGCAGAAGACTGATAAATGCGAGTAAAATATCACTCTGTGATTGTAGTCAGCTCTCTCCGCTATCCTTTTTGTTTTTCTGCATTTCTTATTTTGCTTTTCCCATCCATATATTTTCATTGAATGCAGTAAATGATGTGCTGACCTTCTAGTGTCTTCTGATTGTATCTTCTAAAATTTTGTCTACATTTTCTTCAAGAAAAATACAAATTAAAACAATTTTAGAGAAAATTGCATGCCTTTGAATAGAGAGTACACCAAGTTAGCCTTTAGTTTTTCATAATACAACACTTCAAGAACATGTTTTGTTGCAGTTATTTATGTAGCTGTGTAATGAGACGGGAGGTTCACGAGGGTTTTTTTTGTTTCATGCTACATTTCGGCTTTCTTTTAGTAATTACTGTAGCAAATCTGTCTGCTGAGGATCTCTGAGCTGTGTCACTTCAACTTTTGGGATAATCATGGCAATGCTGAAGTTGAGACACAAAATCTGAATTCCAAAATACGTGGTTTAAAGTGCCCAGAGACAGTGGTATATAGGACTTGCGTTATGTTTCTACCCAAGTGGGACTGTGGCCTGCAACCCAGGGACGTGGTTCTGGATTGTCTCCTATTTCAAGCTGAGCATTTGTAGCTCTCGGTGCCAGTATAAAAGAGAACTGACTGATGTTTTCCTTGTTGGTAAGTTTTAGGGACGGGGACTGACAGCTGGAGGCTCTGTAGAGAAAGGACCCATAACCAAATGGACCCATGGGATATAGGCACTTCATTAGAGTTCAATATTATAGTGACAGGTACCTTAGAAGTGAGATCTAAAGATTAGGTTATACAGCAAATGGAAGCCCCAGTTTCCAAGTGTGATTTGCTGGCAGTAATGGTGTCGCAGGCATGAATGTCTTGAGCAATATATAACATCACTGACAGGAAAGGCTCGGGAAGAAGGTGCAACCTCTCCGCTTCTTATCTTGGTTGGGCATTTTATTAGATGTTAGGATCAGTTTAGTCCCTATCGTTTCCACAGACCTGAGGTTCTTGCCTGCAGACTGCTTTATGAAGGCTTGGCTGCTCTCAAGCCATACCAACAAGGGCTCTGTAGTTGCCCTTGCCCCCTTGTTATTTGCCAACTGAGAGATACCACATGATCACTGTCAGCTTTGCCTCTGTAGGTCATAGAGATGGTAGCGATTGCTGTTCTCCCCATACCTTCTTGGTGCTTTTCCTGTTCCCTCTTCAGAGGGAACAGACACTCCTAGATCCCTCTCTCCTGTTCCTGATGGTTTGGAAGGCTTGGTCCTGAGGGCTTGTCCTGGCTTTTCAACATTCCCCTTGCCTGGTGCTGCCCTGTTGCAGCCTTGGTCCGTGGGGGATTGTGTGTCCTGCCTCTAGCATTTGCCTTGCCTGATGCAGCATTCAAGCAACACCTTAATAAAAAGCCTTCCTCCCTTATCTCCTCTCTGCTGCTGTGCCACTGGGCTGGGGATCGGGTTCCCATCTCTTTCACACGCACACCTGGTCATAAAACACTGGGTTTGTTTTTAACCTCAAACCAGGGAGCTTTAATTAAAGAGACAGTGACCTCTTTTATGAGTTTGCTCGCATAGGGTTTCAGGGCTATTGTCACATACAGCTCACATAACAGAGCACCATTGCACAAAGCTCCATTTACACATCCTTCCCCGGCTCTTTTCCTCTCCTCTTTTTGTTTTCTGAACGCAGAAGGAGGTTGTTTTCTTGTTTACCCCTAGGCAAAGTTGTCTCTCATGTTAGTAGCCTATGGCTAACAGTCTCTTTGAAGAGAACTTACCTTTCTTACTAACAACACATAGATGTCATTAGACTTGGAGAAATGTTATTCTTTAATCTATGCAGGAAATCATCTTCCTCTCCCTAAATTTGCTGGATATTAATGACTAGCTAAAACAGATCTCATCCTCTGCTCTGTTCTCCTTAGCTAGTTCTCATACCTGTATAATGGAATTTGTGTGTTTCTTATGACAAATACTTCTCAGTATTCACTGTTGTATTTACTTGTATTCATTAACTTTCAGGTGCAATAACTAGTCAATAGCAACAAATAGAATTTTTTTTATATATACTCAAGAATGATATGCGTAGGGAGGGAGAGGCAGCAAAACTTGTCCACGGTTTTACATAGAATAGTTTACATGTAATTTACAGAAAAATCTTCACAAATACAGACACATGTATTCCCATGCACCTATATTCAAAGATACACAAACAGAAAGACACACAGGAGCACGTATGCAGACCAGAATTTGAGGTAGCAGACTTCTGAAAAAGGCGCTCATGCACAGAAGAGACACAGCTGGGACAGAGATAAGCAACCACATAATTGCTGGAATACAGAAGCACGCACAGAGGATATGCACACAGAAGAAAAAAAATACATGTAGAAATGTGAAGGTGCTCTTGGAGAATGTCCTTTACATAGACCTTCAGAAGCAGGTACAAGGATAAGTCTTCAGGAAAACATATACGTAGAAACTTACATATGCCCAGTAACTCTGTAAGTCATATCTAAGTTACTGCGGATGTATACAGTGTGTTCAGGTGCTGAACTTTCACTGAATTGTGCAAGGTCTTTGCTTTCAATGGCATTGCTTTCAGTAAAAGCTCACTAATATGAAAAACAATTACATGGTTTAGCTGCAAAGATTGTAGATATGAGAACACATGCCCTTACATATACAGATATGTAGACATATATTATGCAAATACAGATTTTTTTTTTTTTACTTAATATATTAAGATAGATTTGCCTAGACACAAATATACCACACACACAGACCCTTAGACACACACAGATATACCCGTGTCTATGTTCATTGAGAGAGACTCACTCAATATCTGTGTATGTGTGTGTTGGGAGAGGGTCATAACCTCCTCCATTCTTCTCCTGAAGGGGTTTGGATAATGAAGGGAAAAGAAATGAGGCCTGGGGCTAATTTGTAGTGGCATTTCCTGGCCTCTCTCCTGCCAATGAAGCTCCGTTTCATCTTTAGCCTTATCAATTCTGCAGTCATGTGGCTTTCCGCTTGGACGCCTCTGTCTCTTCACCCTCCTCCCCAATCTCCGATGCTAATGGAAACTTCGTTAATGCCATTAATCTGCTGACCGGGACAAGTCAAAAACATATCCACACAATCCGAGCCAGGGCTGCAAGTGTCCTGGGGCTGCCAAACAGAGGCACCCCCTGTGTTCATTGCATTCCTGAAAGAACTTCATATTGATTTATTTCTTTCTTTCCTTCTCTGCTTTCTTCCTTGACGACATTGCATCCTTCAGAGCAGGCACCAAGTACATGGCCTTTTCTTCCTGATCCCTCATAATGATATTTCTGGAAGAATCTTCTCCCTACCCTTTCCCTAGTTGCAGTGCTAGTGCCTTCTTTCAGTGCCCCCTCATGGCCCCCTTTTTTTTTTTTTTTTTCTTATCCTGTCTTTGGTGACAGACTTGTTGCTGGTATTTTTTCCTCTTGCCTAGTAGAACTTCATAACTAACCAAATGTTGTGAGAACCTGCCTGAACTGGGCTAAAATAAAAAGCATTCCACTCTATCTTGATATTAGCTGATGGGATACAGGCAAGTGTTTCATTAAACAACAGTGGTTGGATATTGATTGTGCAGTTGCCACCAGCTCTGTACTTGAAAGGCTGTGCTGTTGGGGTGTCCCGTCCTCTGAAATGTTCTGAGCTCTCCTAAATCACTTTTTGGGGAGTGAGGACATATAATTTCTTTGCATTTTACTAGTATGCCGGGTTTTGTAATCCTTCACTATTACCTTCTATCACAATTGAGTATCACTTTTGGTAACATACCGTTTTCTTAGCTATGACTTCGATTTTCCCTACCAGCTCAGCACACCTGCAGAAACTTGCAACTCTGAGCGATGACTCACCGTCTCCTTATGCCATAGTATTGTCCGGTGGCTAAGCATGTGGAAGTTCCACATGTCAGGATTACACTGTCTGAGGTCTCACTGAGAAGAGAAAATAGACTGTTTGATACTTGTTTTAGGGAAAATTTTCTGTGATAATCGGAGTTCATAGCCAGCTCTTAAGAATGTCAAGATGTTGAGTGATCTGTATTTGATCTTGGAATCTTTGTATACATAAATGAAATAGTGACAGTGGAGGAGGAAAAGACAGCTAGGAAAGGCATGCCGTCAGAGTTGTGACATATGGATATGTTTAGAAAAAAAGCATCAAATTGATGAAAACAAGGAGAGAAGTTGGCAGTTCAGCATGAGCTTTGATGATGTCAGGCTAAATCTGGAATGATATGGGCCATGACAGAAGGCTGAGCCTTAGTTGCCCCCTTCACGCAGACATCACAGCAAAAAGGAATTGTTTTACAAGGAGACAGACAAAGAAGTTTCAAGTTCTTCAGACCTGGCAAGGGTTGAAGTCAGAAGTTCATCCTCATGTAGTTTTGGGTACAGAGAATGCATGTCACTTCCCACCAGCCAGGAGATGCTCCACTGAACAGAGTATCCTCCTTCTCCAGCCTGTTTTGGGATGAGACGTACTTTTTCATCTCCAGGGAAGACGAATGCATTGCACTGTTTGATATAGAAGGACTCACCCTGATTGGTACCATGCTTGCATTTTGGGCATCACTGAATGAGAGGGGAGGGGAAAAAGGAAGAGAGTGTGTTACATCTTGGTATAAAACAAAAAAGGCAGCTGGGATACTCAGTGTCCCAAAATTCCTAGTTAGATGAGTGGGACAGTATCTGTAAACCTAAGACCAGTACCTGCTGGGGTACTTTAAGAGCCCCAGTGAAAGCAGGGAACTAAAATCAAGTACTTGTAGCCTTAGCAAGTTCAGGGCAGTTAATAGCTCGTACAAGAGCACTCATTTTGGTTCAGCTGTTAAGTTTGCCTTCCCTTCTTCTTATCCTGTGACAGGGGATTTGAAACAGAAAAGTGCTTGGGGGGGGGGAAATAAAGTGCTCATAGTGAAGAGAAGTCTAGTGCCCTGGGAGATACCGGTAGGAGATTTTAGTGTCTTTTTACTGAGCATGCCTTAGGGAAGCTACTAGTACCGAAGTGAATTTCTTATCTGGCATAGCACAGCAATAATACACAGCCTGTGATGCTGCAGTGGTTATCATGTGCTAATCCTGGAGTTTGTGCCACATGCATGGAGGGAATGATTGTGCCACACCATCCTGTCATGTGGATCCATTACTAGGAAAAAGATCTTCAAGGGAGTGAGTAGTTTGTGTGCACCAAGCTGCTCCGTTCCAGGGGGCACCTTAATATGGAAGCAGAAGCACCAGGCAATTAAGCCCCATCCTAGATATAACATTGTCTTGTCCAGTGACCTTGGCAAGTCATTTTATCTATTTGTTTGTCTAGACTTTTCCTGTTCAGTACACTCCTATCACAAACTTCTTGACTAAGAAGTGTCTTTTGCTATGTGTGCATCCAGCAAGGGAGATGGTCGTCATCTTGGCTAAAGTCTCTCAATACTACAGTAATATAATGACCTATGCCTCCGAATGGCAGGAATTGCGCACTAGACTGAAAAGTAGAAGGTGCTTTGGGCTTCTGACTGGTGCCAAGAAATAAATCAATTCAGCAAAACCTGCATTAGCTACGTGGGTACTGGAAGCATCCCAGCTGTGGCAGCATAGAGCCTAGCGAGGTTGAATTTGGATCATGTCATGATGCAGCCTTCATGCTGGGAAAGCAGTTTAAAATGTCAGTGCTGTATGTCTTTAGACAATTCGTATTTGAATGCCACTGCTATGCACAAAGCTTCTGCTGCCCACTGGTTGGTATGCTCTGACCCATCTTTTGCTCAGTCTTTTCTAACGGCCAGCCTCATAGGAGCTGTCATACTGCTTTGCGGATTCTGCCCGGCTTCCGTTTTGCCATGGAAAATGTTCCAGAAGAGGTGATGAATGCAGTTTTTCAGTGAAACAGTATTTTGTTGCAGTCATGCTCTAAAGATACGGAGCAGATTAAGTTTGTAGGTTGAAATATTGTCAATATATCCGTTGGTCTAAATAACAGGCTTTTTCCTACCTTGTCCCATTTTCTTCATTACAATTTTTTTTTTAATTTAAATTAAGCTTGTGGGGTGGTAGTCAGGCAATGTAGGATTTGTTTCTGGTTCTGTTACAAATATGCATTTTGATCGTGAGAAGACATATGCTGTCTTTGCATTACCCAAATGTAAAGCGAGGAAGAAAATTCCTTCTTGCGTTCTTCTCTGTCTTGTCTAATGTAGACTTGCCCAGCGTAGTGTCCCTTGCTGGTCTGTGAGACACAGACCGGGCTGATGAGCTGCTCTTGTCTCGGTTAGGCTTTTTAGTGCAGGCTGCATGGGTTTAGATCCAAAGGCTGGAAACCTACCGACATTCAAACATCTCTTTTGCTTATCTTTTAACTGCATATGTGTAGTACTTGATGCATTGTGACGTTGGTATGCTTCTGTATCACTGAGGGATAAATAAAATGTAGTATGGTAGCGCTTGCCTTTCTGTCTACATTTATAGTACTACTATCTCTGCTTTCCTCTTATTATAAATTTGACTTCATTCTACTGGTAACTGTCCTGCAAGTAATCCTTAAATTTTCCTGGGGGGGTGGGGTGCAGGGAAGAACAATCTTTTGATGAATACAGCTGTTTCTGGTAGTAACTGCAGCAAAGAGCTGAAGGCTTTGTTGCTTCAAACTCAAGAGTGATGGAACAAAATCTGGGGAGTGGTCATGCCTGGAAACATTTTGGCCCACCAGTTCATGGCAAATGAAAATTGATGTGACTCATCACAAAATGTAGTATATTTTTTCATGCAGAGGGCAGAGAATTAGAAATTCTCACCAACACAAATGAATCTATGTTTTAAAATCCTTGCAGTCAGCAAGGGAAGAAATTTCTTTGCTTTAATGAAAGCACAATAAAAAGTAATACTTGCAGAGTTTATTTAATTCAAAGATGCCAGGCTCATTTGACAACTGATGATAGAACATGATTCCGCCTCTGATTGGTACATAAGGATCATGTTTACTACTTTCAAAATACAGTTGCTTCTAGGATGGGATGTTGGAGATGTCTAACTTAAAAAAAAATCCCAACTAGCCATGGGGGCAAATTAGGACAGGAAAAATAGAAGAGAAAGGATACAACAGAGGGAAAGAGTGAGTCATCATCCTTACAACCCTTGCCAGAAAGAATTCTTGTAAAATCTTGCAACAAAAATGTTGCAAGAACCTCTGGTTTATAGTCTTAGTGGAAAGTCTTTAAGTCCTGCAGCATGGTACCTCTTACCACCAATTGGAGACACCAGCTGGCTGCTTTAGCAGCACCGCTGTCCACAGCACAGCGTTGGTGGACTACAAAGCAGTGAGCCAGACGGTCTTACTTTGCTTACGAGAACTGACAGGATCACAGCACAAATTACTCCCAACCAGTCTGCTTGGCCTGTGAGTGTCTAAATGGAGGCAAAATCCTGTCCCCCGTTTCCAGAAAGGTAATAGGAGAATGCCATTGACTTGAAAGGGAACAGGTTTAATGCCCTGTTTTTGTAGTAGGTGCAAGGGCGTGGTGGTCCTTGTTTCTGAGAACTTGTGAAAGCTGTTTAGTTTCATGTAAGAAGCTGACCGAATTGGGTTCTGAGTGCTTAAAACAGCAGTAGAAATCTTTACCCTGAAAAGCCTGTGGTCCGAACTGTTGGTTTTGAATCCGATTCATGAAGCCACTGTAGGCAGTCTGTACCTACTCCTTGGTATCCCCTTTGACTGCAACGTTCTGCAGCTCGTCAGTTCTCGTGCCTGTGCTGGAATGTAAGAATAAAGTTTGAGAGCTATCAGTCTATTAGTCCGAATGCTTGGGAACTCCTAATTTAAAGAGGCAAAGGAGGTGGTGTTAAATGTGTTTTACAGGCTGTATAACCGTTGATTAGATCACAACTCATGACTGATTTTTCTTCCTCATTCATGAACTCATCTACTCACTGAAACTTCAACTGGTATCCTTTTTGGAGGCACATCACTTTTGTGGATGGGCCTGAAGAGAATTTATGAAAATAAATGTTTCTTTGTGGTACTGAAAGAAGAGCTATAAGAGAAGCTGGAGGTTGGCACTGTAGCAACAGCTGCTCTAGGGTAGTGTTCTGGGCTTTGGGGCTAACAAAGTACAAACATGTTCTTCATTTTTTTTTTTGTTGTTGTTGTTGCTCCTTATACCACAGCTGAGGAGATGGCATCTTCTTTATTCTGCTAAATGCCATCTAGCTGGAGTTGCTGAAAGATGGTGTGGTTTGTAATTTGGTTGCCTATATGAAATAAACGTGCTGGTCTCAGCCAATTTCCTTGGACAGCCCTATGGGTGCCAATAATGGTAATTTAGTTGTTTATTTCAGGTTCTTCTGAAGTGGGGTCATGAAGGAGGGTTTGTCCTGTTGCTGCTCTTATTTTATGATCTCTTTAAAGGACAGAGGAAGATCAGGACTTGGGATAAAGTCTTAAGACTGATCTCAGTGTCCAGAGCTCCATCCTGATCTTAAATCTATACAGAGAACAGTTACCAGACACTTTGTGATGTGAGTCTGGGCTCCGCTTTTCATCTGACAGAGCAGCGGTTTAGGCATCGGCACTCTGTTTGCCCTACTTATCCCGGTACTAAGCTTCTAACACAGGAAAGCTGTTGGCATAGGCACCAGACTGTCACTTTTGTGCCCAAGGGGAGGAAAGAGAGGAGTCCTCACCCCATCTTCCTTTTCAGACAGTCTCCAGGAGTTTTGGAAGGAGCTTTTTACAAGCCCTCTTCTATTGTTGGCCAGCAGACAAAGGACGGAGGAGCTGGATTTAAGCATAATGACGTGAGCTCCTCCATGCAGAAAAACCCAGCTGAGAGACCCCCCCTGCTCCACACACACAAAAAAAAAAAAGGAAGAAAGGGGGAGAAAATCTTTGAAAATAACTAATTAAAGTTGTTTTAGCCTCTCTCTCTCCCCTCCAAGGGCGCCTAATCTCACAGGGGGCAGAGGGGGAGAGAGGCAAGAAGAACAATGAGAACCATCCCCCCCTTCTCTACACCCCACCTCCTGGTCTCTGAGGTTTTAAAACAAGAGGCCACTTTAAGTTAATGAGCTATCAGCTGACTGGGAGAAGTCTCTAATGAAGCCTGATGTTCACACATTCCCCAGCTTGCTGAATAGGCCTCTGCCAACCCCATAACTGTCAGAAAGTTTCATTCATAAAATCCACATGCTGGGGGTGGTGGTGATGGGGGCAGGGAGGGAGCAGGATGGAGATGGAAGCGGGGGAATGTGGGGTGGAGGTCTCCATATGGAGCAGTCAGCCCCAGAGGCCAAATAGGAACATGCATGGCTGGGACTGGCAGGCTGGAGGATCCCAGGGACCCCACTCCACTCTCCATTGTCTGGCTAGTAATTAGGAAGATCCTCCAAATGGTTCTGGAGGACATTGAAGTCTGTGGGGATAATTAGTGAAGATTTGGAGAATGTTCCAGCTGTTATGTCACCAGCTTTGCTAGGGCCACAGGGGCAAGGGATGGTGGGATGAAGCCTAGGAGTCATTCTGAGGCTTTGCTGTGTAGGCCATGCTTTGCTGAGCCTCAGGTCTCCTGGCAGCACTTTAGGACCTGTGTTTATGGTGGCCATTGGGGGAAGGAGGGCAGGAACACAGGGAAAGTTCTGGGGGAAGACATTGCGGGGGGGAAGGAAATGTCATGTTTAATTTCACATAAATAAACTCAGTGGTGGTGATGTGTGCTGGAGCTAATTCTCCTTGGATAGTGTGCATGCTTTTTGGTAAGAGCAAAGATGCAAATACAGCGTCAAAAAGTGTTTTCCTCCAAGGGCTGGACTATGGTTTGAACAGTGAATCAGCATTGTAATCAACAGCAATCAAAGACCATTGTATTCTTGTGGCCTACAAGTTTTGACATGAGACACTTGCAGGTCTTTCCTGAAGTTCTGAGTAGCAATGTCAAACCTAGATTTCTTTTAGGGAGTTACTGGATCTAATAGCCTGAGCACAAGAATAAGATCTTAGAGCACTGGACTTCCGTCTCTCACTTTGAAGCTTGCTTCTCTGGTGTTATTTGGTTAATCAGTTACAAAAAAATACAGCTATACAACTGAAGGCAGGAAATGTACTGAAGATGATGGGCCCCCTTTTGGTCCCTTCCCAATCCCCAAGTCAGTATGCTGCAGCAGGACCAGGCATAATTGCTAAATGTCACTTTAATACCAGTTGTGCCAAAAGGCACAGTTAAATGAGAGACAGTCTCTTCTTCAGGAAGCTTACAGTGTAAACACATGCTTCATACTGACTGGAAAAAAAAAACAAAAAACAAAACACTTAAGAGTCTCATTCAAAAAACACTGGAATAATAGTAGGATGTCTGTTAACTCTGATGAGCTTTGAAACATGATCATCTGCCTGCTATTACACAGGGTGTCGGAACCCAGGGACAAATCCTACCTGGGACATAACTACAAGGTCAATTTTGTTCATACATTTTTTGTATATACTATAAAGAGAAAGAGATGGGATTTTGCAAACTATATTGAGAAACTGGGGATGAATGTTTTTGACACGCAGGACAGCATGTGAAGGGGGCATAGGTGGCATTAAAAGCATTGGATTCTGTGAGAAGATGAGTATGTTGGGAAAGCAGCTGCCTTTAGAGGTTTCTATGAACTGGAGTACAAAAATAAGTCATAAGTCAATGCCATAATATTTCATTCAATAAAACTTCTGGCTTCCCATCTATTTTGTGCTATCATTGAAATTTCACTAGGGTAATGGGGGGAACTGCATGGTTCTTTGCATATAGCAGAGGCAGTCCTGGAGAGGATATAGCTGGGATTTGACAGTAAACTGCAAAGGCTGTGGTGTGGTTGAAGAATTGGGAAATATCTTTCCTCTGATGGCTTTTATAAGGATTTTCATTTTCCCTTCCTTAAACTTGGTAGCGCAGTTGCTGAGTTTCATTGCATTATGACAGTACCTGAACACTTCACCATCTTTATTTGCCGCAACTCCCATTTCGGAGGTGGGGAAATGACACACAGTTTTGGGGCAGAATACACAAAAAAGCTTAGACCTTGCACTGCTTGGTTTTCGGGAAGCTTGTTTGCAGTGAAATTCAGACATCTGAATTAAATATGGGCACGTGTAGATGTAAGAATGCGGTACATGGGAATGAGGAGCTGTGTAAGCAAGTGGGTGAGAAATGCTGAGGAGCTGGGTAGGATGTGTAGTCTGTGAGTTAGGCGCTTGCCTCTCGCCCAGAGAGAGATAAATGTCTTCATGTGAGGTTCATAGCTGTGAATATCTCCTTGTTTAGGTGTGCTCTCCCTGTATGAATACAGGACTCAAAACTGGATGCAGGTCATAAATGCTAGGCTGTTGAATTTTTCCATGGTGAGGCTTCTTAAGTTGCTTCTGGTGAAGATCTTCCATTTTTTATACGTACTCAAATATTCTGCACGAGAAAGCAGTAGACTTGCACTGTAGGCCAAAAGCTGTAGGAGTTGCTGGGCTGAGGGAAGGGCAAACTCACAGAAGAGGAGAAATCTGATGAATAGCTAGCATTTAGACACTATATAGTGGATAATGGACTCTATGTCTGGTCATCTAGCCTCTTCCATGTGCTGAGCAAGGAGCAGCTTGGGAATGAAGGCATCTTCAGTTCTACTCATATCTCCCCGAATACCAGTTCACATGCATTTTGAGTTGGGCCCGAAGCTGCCTATTTTTGTTGTTGTGGTGCCGTTCATTGGATTAGATGCTGACTAGTTTTCTGCCTTGGCTTTTCTGCTGCTCTGGCTTTTCTTGCTCTGGTTCAGGAATGCACTGCTAACCAGATCTACCTTAGGTGAAGTCTGGATGGTCTCTGCTTTTGTTGGCTTTTTTTTTTTTAAGCTCTCTGTCACTATTTCCTATCATCAGTATTTCTTTGGTGGCTGGTGTACAAATTGCTGACAGAGGAGAGGCAAACTCAGTATTACTCTATCTCTGCTCATGCCAATGTTTGCCCCTTCAGCACTGGCTTGCCTCTTGATAGTAGCATTGCTCACCCCCAGCATTCCCTTGCCCTTTATTAATAGTGTCTTCTGCCCTCAGCGCTACATTGCTTTTGCTGGTATTAAGTTTTTCTGGCAAATCCCATAACAATGTTGTGGAGTGCTGGTTTTCTGTCACTGCTGCTTATATTTATTTAGCAGCTGGAGGATGGCTGAGCTCTCTGTGGTTGAAGGGCCCTCCTGCATGCTTTAGACTCACTTGGATGCTCTCGGCCTGACCTAAGGGCTCTCCAACAAGGAGCCACCAACGTGCCTCTCAGGAAGTTAGAGAAACATCTGCTGAAGGGTTTGTTCCAATCGGGTCAGAGGCTCGCTTGCAAATTGGTAAAGGAGGAAGGGAGCAAACAGACAGTGAGCAGGTCCAGGTCCAGGATAAGCTCTGTATCTTGTACTGCATCATGGGTTGTGTTTCCTCTGTATATGAGCCAACAGGGACCACTTGCTTTACCAGCCTCTCATGTGAGCACTCAACCGACACAAGAGGCTCTGCTTCTTTCCCCTTGGGGGGACACTGGAGGCAAGAGCTCTCAAGGGCTAAAGAAAACAAAACAATGTTTGCTTAGCTGGAGAGAAGAGTGCGCCCTGCGTAAATTGTACCAGGGCCTAAAAGTGCTTCAGAAGTGAAGTGCCTCTGAAGTTGGCTCCACAAGATAAATGTAAAGCAGGATGATGCCGTTTCCCCAGCTGATGGAGTGTCCCATTGACTCATTTAAGGGTCAGATTTTGGCTACTTTTTAGGCCTCAGCACCAGAAAAAATGACATGAGGGAAAAGTTTTCCCAAGGAAGATGAGTTTCTCCCATGGTTCTGCCAGTCCTGCATCTTGTGGACAGCTAACGAAAGGTTAACCTGGGAGTCCCACTCGCAGGATAAGGGCTCTACTTACGGGGAAGGAGATAAAGGAAAAAGGTGTTCTGAGAGCTCTCCATTGGGATGACACAGCAACGTATGGATGAGGGAGCGGGGCAGATACATTATTTGTTCCCTGTGGCCAGATTCAAAGGTTTGGAGGAGTGAAAGGTACTTGCCTAATCCTGGGATGTGTTTCGGGTGGGATAGAGAATAATCCATGTTTCTGTGGTCTATCAGTGTGCTACAGATTTTTTTCTCTCTGGACTTGACCCATGAACAATACAGTCCTATTTCTAATTCTAGGCATCCTTGGTTCAGTCACAGGTGTGCAGGCCAAGCTGGCATATTTCCAATGTAGTTATTGAAGATGTAGTACCCAGCCTCACATGTATTTTGTACTCTGCAGAAACCAAAATGATAAAAATACAATGTACAGTAGTATAGTAGGACCAAAAGGCTCTTCTTGCCACATACAGGCCTCCTGTAGGTTTTGTTTCTGTGACTGGATGACTGACTGCAATTTATCGTCTCTGTAAGCAGAAGTGTCTCATCATACACAGGTGAATTTCACTTCCAGCATACAGCTCATTGCAGCACTCTGTTCCCAGACCTCTTTCACCTCTATAGGCATCTTGGTGATGCTGTGGATTTCTAGGAGTAACTTATTTTTCATCATATATGTTTTTTTCAGGTGAACTTGAAATGTATCCATGCTGGCTGTTGATAATTGGCATCTTGAGTTATGAGTGATCCTTGCAGAAATGGGGATATCAGACTGAGCGGTTCTCTGTTTGTGGTCTCCTTCCTCCATGATAGTAGGTCTGATGCTACAGTAGAAGCTCAGTTCTGCCGTGTAGGAAAGCACCTTATTGGAATGTGTACACGACAATTCTGTCGTGTAGGAATTGCACCTCAGTGTTAAATCAATCATCTGATGTTTCCAGCAATTCAATTTGCTGGGCGCCGGATGTCATAAAAATGATTAGGCTGAAAAAAACCCCAAACCTCTTTTCTATCCAAACCTCTTTTTTGTGTGTGTATTTTTGAAGCCTGCAGTGGATTTTCTGGACTCATGACATGAGTTTTTATTATGTGGAGCATTAGAGCCCTTGTGAAAAATAAAACATGTGATGTGGAAAGTCTCTAGTAAAGAGTGACTCAGGAAAAAGAAAACAAAACCCTTCAGTCTAACGAAAGAACAGTCTGTGTGAAAGTAGCTCGGTATTTAATTGGAAATTGCAGTCAGTCTGCAGATGAACAGCCTTGCTGGCATCTGCAGGTGGGTGTTTTGCTTATGCTTTACAGTTCTCCTTCCTGCTTGTGCTTGTGAATGTGTTATGCCTGTCAGCTCAGAGATGGCTGCGATTTGTGGCTGTTCTTATTCCAGAAGTATCAGCAGTTCCCAGTATCACATAAATGAGTGTTGTAAAAGTGTGTTAGTAAGAAACAGACCCTGCAAAAATATCTTGCAGTCCAAATGGGTGTGACAGCCCTTGTTTTAGAGATGGAGGGAGCCTTTAGAGGTCATTAGAGATCAAGTGATGTGACCAAGATCACACAGGGCTTTTTGCACTCTGAATTATATCTGGGACTTCTACCTCACAAGTTCAGAGCTCAGGAGGGCATTTTAATAGAGAATTTTTAGGAGACGCGCTGCCATACATTCATTTAAGGTAAACGTGATCTGCCATCTTGGGCCCAACCCCAGATTTGCTTTCATCAAGTCTAATTATGATAATGGTTCGTTTAACCTCTCTGCCTCCCCCTAACTTCCACTTTAAAGCAAAGGCACTGGCTGAGAAACCTTGGACTGCACAGTTCCATTTTTAGCTCTGTCTGACTCACTTAATGATTTGGTCAGGTTAGTTTGTCCTTGACTCAGTTTCCCCACTGCCAAAACGGGACTAATAACACTGTCCTGCTTTTTGAGGAAGGGTTATGAAGATAAATTAGCTTTGGCCAGAGAAGAGTCCTGCAGGGCTAGCAGAATTAGGAGGAGACAAGCACAGTCTCTGTTGCAAGTATTATCTATCACTTATGTTTCTCACATCCCTCCTTGACTTTTACTGACTATGTATTCTTTCTCCTCTTGCAAATCACCAACGTGTATATTGATCAGCAATATCCCTTGCACAGACTACAGGGCCATCTCTCCATCAACTTCTTTGCCCTCTCGGAGGCAGATGGTTTTACAGTTGCGAGAGCAAAATCCTGGCCCCATCAATGTCAACAAAGCAGGATCTCATTCCTGGTTTTCCACCATGTGAGCGTTTCCCCTTCTGTACAAGGGCTGGCTATGGGGTGGCTCCTGCTGTCTTTTTCTAGGGGTCCTCTAAGGAGGAACAGTCCCCTCCAAAAAATGCTGAGATGGTTTCAGAGGCAGACAAACTGATGAGGAGTGAAGGGATGGTTGGAGAGGGAAAAGCTAGCCCCACAACAACCTGACTTCTTCTAGAGAGGGTTAAGTACTAAATGCCTCTTACTGGGTCACTTAATGATGGATGGTAGTTAGTGGGGGTGGGGTAAAGCTGACTTCCAGCCCTGCATCACTAAACCGTTCATTAGGAAAAACACACACAATGGAAAATGGCAGAGGGGCTCAAGTGTCCAATTTCTCTCTTGAACTCTCTGAACAGGAGGCTCCAGTCAGGGGAATCCCTGCCACCCTTTCTCCCCCTCCTTCCCTGGCAGTTTCTTTATTAATTAACGGAGTTGGCTGGGGACGGAAACGGAGGACAATAATCAACATAGATGGGTCTGCAGACCTATTTTTAATAATGTGCTTTGCATCTGTCCTAATTGGTATGGAAACAGTGACCTGATTGGAACGACCGGGAGCCTCTTGGGGCCTTTCTTTCTTCCTTTCTCTCCCTCTGTTTTCTTTTTTGTTTGGTTGAAGTTTGACTTGGTGGGAGTGGAGGGGCCAACGGGTAAGAAATATAAAACCTAACCTTAGGGGCTGTTCACAGGCCGGGGAGCGGAGAGGGGTGACGTACTGGGGAGCACAAGGGGTGTGGGGGCAGGGAGGCCCGGATTGGAAAATCGGGTGTAAATACCGCCGGGGCACAGAATCTGGCTGCCCCGAGGAGCTGAGGCGGGTATGGGAAGGAAGGGGCAGCAGCTCTGCTGGTTTAGCTTGATGATGAGTGTGGTGGCTTTTCTTGGGTGAGCCAAGAAGCAGTATTGCTTCAGGGACAAGAGAAGCACCCCAAGACCCAGCTGATGGCCAGTCCCTACCCTGCTGCGCAACAAATGTGCGTGCAGTGAGAGACAGCCCCTGTCCGCAAGAGAGTTTAACCCAAAATAGGTAGTGGGGGAAAATGGCCAATGTAAAGTCAGAAGGAGACTTAGGAACAATGTGTGGCCCAGAACCTGGGCTCCCCCAGTGCTGTGTGAGGTGCCTACCAGGACACAGATGCAGCTGCTGTAATGGCTTAGACACTGCGCTGGGGAACCCAGAACAAATGCCGTGTGCTAACAGATGCACAGGGACCATGCTTGTACAGGGAGAGGGAAGGAAACTTTGAATATAATTGTGATGTGTTCTGTAATGCTGTAATATTTACCTGTTGCAGCTGGGGACATTCTTAGCGTTCGCGTGTTCAGGCAGGGTGCCTCTTGGGGTGGGATGACAGAGGCCGAGCACTACTGAGCAGAAGTGGCAACATGTCCCCATGTTCTCTCATGTGCCGTCTGTCTTGTGGTTGCCTGGTGAAGTAGAAGGACTGCTTTCTTCTTTCTCCCACCATTTACATGGCTAGCAGTAGGCTCCTGCAGGCTGTGCTGTTTGTCCAGGCTGCCGCCTTTGCCGTTCTTCACGTTCTTTGGAAAGTCGCTCGTGAGCCTTGAGCGTTTGGAAGAACCCCTTTCTCCACACAGCCATAGTTTCCAGTAGAGCAGTATTGCACAGGAACTGGGAATCCATCATCATGGGGAGGACTGAACCCGTATGCCCAAGCTGAGGAACTTGTCGCCCAGGCAGGGACCATGCTGGGTGTTTTTACATCACAGTCTCGGTGCCAAATTACTGTCTTGCAGCTTCACCTTCTGTAAAAAGCTTGCTTGTACACACACCATCAAACAAGCCCCAAAACTGAAATGACAATGAAATGTGATTTTTTTCATATAAGCTAGGAAAGAAATTTGACATTATTTAAAATAAAGCAAAACACTTGGGTAGATGGATGGACAGACGGATTGGCTCAAACAGTTATATTTGTATCTGCCCCAGAAGTGGCTCAACATTTCCAAGTCTGGCCATTTTATTTTGAGTACTACAGCAATTATTTTTTCGTATAAGCCCTAGCTCCTAGAATGAAGCATTATATGTAAGAATCTTAGCCTTCTTTTTAGGAAGCTTGCTGGTCTCATACTTGCTGTGTAAAGCTTGAAGAAATGGTCCTGTTGCCCTCAAAAGGATCAGAAACAGAGGCTGAAAGCAGGATCTCCCAAATGTATTGTGTTTAATAATAATAATAATAATAAATCTCTGGTGCTTTTCTCCAATCTCCGTTTTCTGGGGTTTTGCTCGTTAATTTGGGCTACTTCAGCAGCCGTGGAGACATTGCTGAATTCAGGCTCCATTTACGGATGGCAAGTCTGGGCATCTGTGGTATATATCGCCCTGGTTAGAAAGAGGAAGGAAATAAAGAAAGAATGGAAACGCAGAGGGAGCAGGCAGTGAGCTCCTGCCGCTGTGATGTGTGAGAAGTTGGCCAGGTCCCATGTAAATCAAGGACAAAGTTGACTAATTTCCTGGGTCGGTCATGGTGAAAATATCACATTTCATGGTTTGTTGCCGATTCATAGAAAAATCCTATTAAAACTGGGCAGATTACTTATACAATTTAAACAAATGATGATCAAAGATTATAACATGTTCTGTGAAGAATGAAAAGGAATAGAAATGAATGTGCATCTGGTGAAATGGGGCCAGGTGGGTTTTTGCATGCAAACTTGCTATTTTAGCACCGCGAGGACGGGCGGGGGAGGAATGGGGGGTGCAGACAATTTGG
>VYZM01014658.1:863144-893398 GCA_013398915.1 Dromas ardeola | reverse complement strand
CTCGCCCCCTCCGGGGGATGCTCGCCTTTCGGCGGCCCAGGAGTGGCAGTGGGGGCACTGCTTCGCTGCGGGGCGGGGGCGGTGGGGTAAAGCCCCCGGCGTGCAGACTGTCCGCTCGAAGAAAGGCATCCCAGTTGGTGAGGGGGTGGTTTCCCCAACTCAGACGGGTACAGTGAGCTTTTGTCGCCGTCTCAGCTGGAAGAGTGCGTGCTCTCTGCTCAGACCCTAAACCCACGCTGACTTGTAATCCCCTGCTATATACTACATCACGTCCAAGTTGCTCAGGAAGAAACGCCTAACCCCAAACCCAACAAAGCTTAGGATGTGAGATAAAGATGAGATATATGTCTCAACAAGACAACAAGGTCTAAACTAGCGGTAAGCCAGACTGCTATTGATCCCTGCATAGATCTGTCCTCTAATGCCTCATCACAGTGAAATGTGTGAAACCTTTACAAGACCTTCACAAAGTGTGAAATGCAACAACTGAAGAAGAGAATACACAGGCACGAACGTATGTTTTTTTGTCATAAAGGGAAGTATTTTTTGATTGTTGAGATGGAGATTAAATGGGTAAAGAGAAATGCATCTCCAAAGAAAATGGTAGAAAATTTGGCAAATACAACAAAATTATTGGTAAGACCTCTGTTTTTACACTGAGGGCAGCAAAAGGCAGGTTTTGGGTTGTTTGGGGGTTTTGTTTGTTTTGTTTTGTTGGGTTTTTTTAAGGCAGATTTCCATATTTCACTGTGAAATGGCTTCAGCAGATGAAGCAGAATTTAGTAATTTCCTGTGCACTGCTGAGCATGCTATCCCAAATACTAATCCCCATGAACCCAACTGTAGTGTTGTTCATAGGCCACATGGCTTGGAAAGGAAGCTTAGATAGTCAAATCTGATGACTTCACCACTCATTTTTACTTCTTCGGGCTAACGTATTGAAGCAGTACACCACTGGAGCTCCTGTCACAAGGCTTGTTTTGTATACTTGCCTTTCCAAAGTCCTCTACTGAAGCTTTCCCAAACACTGGTGTCTGATAGAGTAGGCAGGACTTGATAATCTTAAAGGTCTTTTCCAACTTAAATGATTCTATAATAATGTGGGAATTCAGTTGCAGCTGAAATTTAGGGTTGGAAGTGTATGAATTCACTGTCTCTTCTGTTGTGTCTACGGATTTAGGAAAATGTAGCAATAAACCTGTCTCTGCATGGCCTTCAACTCCAGATCCAAACCCTGATGCCATTTCTAACCCTAGGGCTGTTCAGAGCCTAGGTATGCATGGCTTCCTAATAACTAAGCATAACATATTTAAACATTCTGGCAGCTGCCTTTAATTTTTCTTCAAGAACCAGATAAAGCTAGGCACCAAAACCTCCTATCATGAATCCTGAGACCAAGCCAAGCCATAACCTTACTGATCATAGTAGCACAGCGACATAGTGCTGCCCAGAAATGAAACACAAAGTGCTTGATGCTATCAGCCTTTTATCTTACCACTGAGGGCCTGGGAGAGTTCTGCAATGGAGATATAACACTGCAGAGCCTCCTGTCCCAAGCCCTAAATATGAGCTACTCGCAGCATCATTTATGGCTAAAGAACCTGTTGATCTTTGAACATTAACTATGAAAAATTCAAATCCACTGAGGCAGGCTGCAATCCTACCACAGGCTGGACAGAATTCATCAGTAAACCTGACTGCACAGAACTGTATGCTAAATCTTAGTTTTAGTCCTCTCCTTATTCCTGGCACGGGTGGTGGCCTAGAAATTCAGTTATGTCCAAAAGTTAATCGGAAGATGTTTAAATATGCTGATACTGATTTTACCACTTATCTTACCTCAAGCAATGATGCCATTCCGGCTCCAGCGTTGATCATGGCTCAGTAACCCCATTCTGTCTGACAATTAAAAATGATACATTTTAATCTACTTATCCCTGAGCAGGTTTGGCAGAATAGAGCAACAAAAATTGTTTAGCAGAGCCTCATTTCTGGAATGCGAAGCTAGAGCCTAATTGTAATCCTAACCCTGCCTTGACCTCTGCCCAGACACTTGCCATCAGTGGAAAATTAAGAATAAATATTTGACTGTAGTGACACCAACTTTCATCCAGTTTTGTGAGTCTTAAAGATTTAGACAATTAATTTGCCCCTCTAATCTCTCTTGTTCCAGACTCTGTCCTCAACTCTAATCCTATTTTTGACCACAGCTTAGAAACCCAGAATTTGGCATTCTCATCTAGTGGTATCAGACCTTGGCTTTCCTCTACAGGTCTGACAGAGGTCAGTAATAAATTTGGCTCTTCAGATCCTGCTGTCCCTAATTTTAACTCGAATCCCAACCATACCAGCATTATATACTGTACTCTCATTGCTACCAGACAATGTGAATTAACTTGTGCTAGCCTTACCTTATCTTGCAGAATTTAGCAAATATCCAGCGCTCTGTCCACATCTCTTTAATCCTGTTCCTAGCAAAACTGCCAGCCTTTACTACAGACCAAACATTTTTCCTTTGCTTCAAAATTAGCAGTAAGACATTTGAGTCTACTGACACCAGAGTGCTGTGTTTGCATGGTCAAGGGAGAGCCTTGCACCTGAGATATGACCCTACTTAACCCAAGCTGTCTGAGTGACTCTGGTATGGATAATCTGTGCATTCAGTGATTTGGCTACAGAGAACTAAAAATTCAGTTTTCCAAAAATAAGTGATTTCAGCCCTTGGGTGGTGAATAAATAATATAATTTCTTTGTATTCAAGGGGAGCAATGATGATTTATGCCAGCTGATGGATATGGTCTGGTACGTATAGATCTTTATGATACAAAGTGCCTAATGCTGCTTTTCTGTCGGGGCTTGTGCCTTGTTTCTGTCAGATCCTTGTGCTTTTGTACCACAGTGTGTGTAGAGCCTTGCTGAATAAAACTCGAGACTGATCTATAAACAATGTGTGCTGTTAGCTGTATCCCTGTGCCTCTGCTAGGCTCGTATATGCCTTATTCTGGCCAGAGCGTGTGAGCTAGTGTGTGGGAATAGCATCTGGAGAACGTGGTGGGAGTCATGGTGCTTGGAGGAGTTGACGGAACAACTGCAAGACTCTCTACTTTTTTAAATCCCGTATCAAATATAGTGGCATTGGCACATCTGATCATGACCTGTTCTAGTGATGCAAATTACATTTGTGACGTGAATGGCCATTGCATGGAACTTGGGACACTGGTGTTAGATTTTACAGAGGACTTCTACTGTCAATTTTTGTGATTAAATGTCATCTTCCTTGGCAAAGTGATGTACATGATACTTGTAATCATCTTGTTTGGACCAAAATGCTGAACTAAGAAATGGAACTCCACATTAATTTGCTTGTTCGCTTTTGGGGAGTGAAATGCCTTCAACTTTGCTTTCAAGTAGGCAGTCAGGCTTGAGTGGGGGAGGCTGTTTGTCACCAACATGTTCTGGATAGGGCAACCCTGTGAGCAGCTGGTGTTACTGGAAGGTAAAATAAAGGGAAATGCATGTTAAGTTGGAGTGCAAGTGAAAGCCACAGATAACTCTTTTTCTGCCTCATACTATGAATAAGCATCTTCCACCAGTGATGCCTTAGTGTAACAAAGCAGTCTTCAAAGACTTGTGCTTATGCAGTGCTTGGAGAACATGCTAAGGAGTTCTCACTTGGTGTAGCCAACTCGCCACCATGGCTGTTTTGATCCAACATTTTGTAGTCTTAGCATCGTGTTCATTTCACGTTAATGGTGAGTAAAGCTGATTAGCTGCTGTTTTAACCGCAGGTAACTTGTCGTTATTGGCAGGAAACATGTTTCATCTGCATAACAGTTTCATGTGAGCAGTGGGGAACATTTTCTATTAGCGTTTGTTGATGTGAAACGTGTTTCTTAGTGGAATTATGTTTGGGACTGGAAGAGAACTTAATTTTCATCCTTAACTCCAACTAGAAAAACTGAATCAGGAAAAGGAACTTTTTGATTCTTTCCCAGCAATGGTTTTTTCGGTATTACTTCTAATGTATCCAAGATCAGTCTCTATCCTGCTATTTGCTATTCATGTATAGGTACAGAAGCTATAATCGACCTTCTTAATGCTGCACAAAAATATACAAATGTCAACTGCGTACACAGGCTGCGGTGAGGGAAGACAAGGACTAGTTCCAGAGAGGCCATGTTATACAGTGGTTTCTGACTGCCGTGCTCCGGTGGGAGCTTGAGCTCTGTAGGGCCCCAGTGGGGAGCTGAGGCAGGTACAGGTAAGCAGTGTGTATCTGCCTATCCTTTCCTAATCCTGGCAGTGTAATATTCCTCCTCTTCTCTTATATACCAAGCAGTTCTGTGTGTTTTTTTTATTTATTTACTGTAATGACACCCACCAAAACTTTATGCAGCCAGGAGCATGAGTTTTGAAAGTTACAGAAGAGTTAACACTTGCTATATTATGAAATATTTGTCTTCCTTTCTTTGATCGCGCTTTCCAGATAGTGAAGCCTTGTACAGCACTGTGTGTGTTTTATAAGAAGCTGTGTTTGGGTCAGTATCTTTCCGAAATGCCGTCTGTCATATAATAACTGATTACATTACCATTGTAGTGCCTGTCATTATGAAGGATCTCAAAGCAGACAGTCATCCTGAGTTATGAGAACAAATACAGTTATATGACTGTGTCATCAATAAATATTGAGAGAATATTCTTAAGAAAAGTAGCCTCTGCTGGCTTAGAAGGTGGAGGTTGCTTAAGAGTGTGCATCAGAATGACACAAACATTTTAGTGAGCAAGCAGAGAAGAATACCCTATTTGTTATAAATCAGAAAAGGAATTTAGAAAGATAGTTGCCTTGCAACGTAGTAATTCTAAAGAGAAAGTCTTTGCTTGCGCCAGGCTATAAAAATTATGTAAGGGCATGGCTTTATTACTTATTTGGTAGAGGTGGCCTCTTGATTCTTGGCAATCCAGAAGCTGAGTTGTTTCCATGTATTCATTTATATTGGGGGACCTTCTTGTGCTTAAGGACTTTGCAGTCACAAAACACAGTCCCAACGAGCTTTGAGTCTAAGTGTGACTTGGGGACAAATAACCTATTTCTAATTTTGCTGACTTAAATCAGGGAAACCACCCACCACACTCACTGCTGCAAGCCTCACTTACTAGGATTTATTATTCATATTGCTGGAATGCCAAGGATCCATATTACCTATGAAGTCATTGCTGTGCTAGGCAACGTACGAACAAACCAAAGATGATTCCTTGCTACAAAACTCTAGCAATCTAAGACCAAAGATTATGACCTGATCAGATGATTATAACTGACACCAGAGAAACCAGTGCTTTTGCTTCTGATTGAACTTGGTTAAAAAAAAAAAAATCCAAACCAGGCTAAAGCACTGTGCCACACGACTTATTTGGAGAGAGGGAAGAGTTAAAGAACAAAAGCACACAGAAAAATCTAAAATCATCTTCTCTTCAAATGGTCCCAAGTGTGTGGGGAGGAAAGAGGAGAGGAGAGGCAAAACAAAGCAAAAATAATCTGAAGCTCAAACTGCCTTGTTTTTCAGTCATTTTTTCAAGATATGTTGAAGACTCTTTTATGCATTAGCACAGTGTTTGGGAATGAATATTTGTTCAGTGAGATATGACTCTCCCATGGCAGAGCAGTGAAATATAGGATATTTTGCTTGTTGGCAGCAGATTTCTGGCTGTCTACGTTTTTATTAGTGCAGGTTTTTCTATATGAGTATAGCTATTTATCTAGCAAGCAGGGCCAGCAGATAGAAAGTTGAAGAGAGAGCCAGCACAGTCCTAAGCTATGTCAGTAGATAAAAACCCTTAAGGCGAAATATCTACAGGATTGGGCCATGTGCCTGAATTAGGGGAAATGCTGTTACATTTTCCCAGTCACTTCAATGTCCTGCAGTTCTTGCACTTCCACAAACCCAATTTAATGCAGCTGATATAATGCCATACTGAGGATGTGTTGTCAGCTGCTAGTGTTCAGTCTTGGATCTTTTAATTCATGAGCTAGAAGATGGAGATTTTTAGTAGAGGTTGTAACAAGCTGATGGCCTTTAGTGTTTTGCCCATTTACCAGCAGAGATGGTCAGACAGTTACCCCAAGGGGCTTTGAATTACACCAGCATTTAGAGTTTGCTTGTCTGGTGTGACTTCATGGTGACAGTGCAGGTATAAGAATCCAAATAGGCAGCCTGATTCTCTGGAGCGATGATTTAGGTGTGATTGTTGGAATTAAATCACACACTGGAGTGTTCTCTGATGACAGTGGGAATTTTGCTTGAGTATAAACTGCATCAGACCTATGGGACCTGATCTTTAATTCGTAATACTTTGCATGTGTGGCAACTGCTTTTGGAGGTAAGCAGACCCTTTACTAGAGAGGGAAGCAAAGACAAGGCTTACCAAGTTAAACAGGTTACCAAGAGTCAGACACCAACTGTAGGACCCTCATTTCCAAGTTCATTCTCTAAATTCTTGATGTTTTGCTTGAATAGCTGCCTAAAACAGATAAGAAAAGGCAGTCTTTGCTCTAGAGATTCAGAAAAAAACTGTAAGATAAAAGACAACCAGTGATGAGACTAAGATGTGGCTTGGGGAATGTATGGAGATGATCTGAAGTAGCCTTAGCAGTATAATCAAATGGGACTAAGTTTTTTTTTGAAAATGTAGCTTCTGATTTGCTGTGTTAAAGAAAGAAGCGACAGCAGCAGAGAGGTATGAAGAGAGAGCAGCTGTGCTAACAGGTAAGCTAAGAAGGTCAGCTGTGCAGTAACATAGCAGAAGGGAACAGCAAGTTTCCAGGCCAAAGGGATGATGGCTATAAAGCTTAGTGGTTATGTGGACCGCTTAGTTATATCTATGTCTTGGATCATCTAGAGGCTCTGCCTTTATACTCTTGTTTTTAGCTGCTCCTATAATTTGGTATGACTTGAATATGATCTGTGTAGAAAAGAGCTTGAAATCGCAGCCAAACTATTAAAGTCAACTAAGTAGGGTCAAAGTGATCTTAAAAGACCCTTCCATAGAAGCACGTAATCAAACTGTTTAGTCAGGGGTAAAAGCATACTAGTAAGCAGGTAAACATGAAGCCTCCCGGGATCCACTATGTTTTAATATACTACAATTTTCAAGCAGGTTCTAGCATGTTCAGATTATAACCCCTGTCTGAGCTATAGAGCGTAGGGGAAGCACTGATGTTATGCCCAGCTTGGGGAGATACTGGTTTCTGATAAAATCCACGGGGGCTACCATCACATGCAGCAAGAGCAGAACAATAATAATTTGCAAAGCAGTTTGCGATCCTCTGACAAAAACAGTGCAATAGTACAATTGTACATCTGTATTGCTTTAATTGATATTTTACACTTATGACCAGCAAATACCTAGCCATTCCTACCAGTCCAGACTTGCTCCCATGCAGCTTGCCTTGTGACTAAAAGTACGGTTTTTTTGAAGCATGCAGAATTCCAGAAAGAAACAGAAATACCAGCCTTTGTATTATCAGAATGAGATCAAATAAATATATGTGTGTGTGTGTATATATATATATGAGTCAAATATATAGATATATTTCTGTAGTTAGGTCATTTAAAGTATCCTTGTGTTTTATAATAGTGCAATCTGTGTGATTTGCTACACATGATATTAAATAGCAAATAAATAGGTTTTTAGCAACTGAAGGTAGTTTATCTTGTATTTTGGTACAGTTCTGTTTTCTTAAATTCCCTATTTTAAGGTTTATTTTTAGAACAAGATTTGTATTGTTTAGAAACTCAGACTTGGAGTCTTTAAGAAACAGACCTTTTCTGAAACATCAGGTCCCTGGTATATATTTGTTGTCTCCAATCCTGAAAAGATTTATTTTTGTGTGTGTGTTTAGTTTGATTTCAGAATAATTGTCTAGATGTATAAAATAAAACGCAGAAATAAATCTGTGCAGATCCAGAGCCCTTACTAATCACTGTAACTATTCTTTTGGACTTGTTTTCTTCATATCTATTTCCAGGGATGTAAATATGGAGTATTGTGGTTTGAGATATCCTACGTGAATTCTGCAGTAAAAGGATTTCTCTTACGAGATTAAAGTTGTAGCAGTAATGGCAATTACAGTATTAATGAGCAATTTTTAAAATGACAGCTTTCATTCACGTCTAAAGCACTTCTGGCATTACCTGATCTTTGAAATTCACCTTTCTTTGGGTAGAATAAAGTAGCTATATACCAGTGCACACCAATACAGAAACAATACAGAAATTTAACAGCAGGCAATAAAAAATACCAAAGCTAGCGAATCATTCAGAGCTACTTAAGTGGCTGGCTAACGTGGTTTGTGCCAGTGTGTGAAGGATCCAGTGCCCCAACATCACGATCCTTGTGCAGTGTCCAAGGTCCGTAAAGCCCACAGATGGTCAAGTTTGCCATTGCAGATCAGAGCCCACAAGTTTCGTCATGGTTATATGGAACTGAGGCTTATGTAGAACGGAGGCTGGTTTTGTGCTTAAGTCACTCAAAGAGGACTCAGAAGGACTGTTCGGTGACCTGGACAGAAAAATGTATTTATGTCATGGTCCTTTCATAATATGGGAGAATTATACTGCTTTGTATCACAGGGGGCTTATGCAGGGAATCATGGACTTGATTCTCATCGAAATTAGCTTGCTATTAATGCTAACCATATGTATAAGCTCTTTTTGAACGTAAATGAGAGTAAGCATGGGCTTATATGACTTTTCTGACTTGAGGTGCATAGCACATGTGTGTGTGATGGTTGTTCATGGCTATTGCTGAAGAGAGACACCATGGCCAATCCAATACAGAAGTCTGTGGAACGATTCTCACTGACATCCCAGGATGTCCAAGCAGGTCCTCCTTTGGTATCATAGCATTTGTGTTCTTATTGTCAGACTTGTGTTGGGAGTTTTTTTTGTTGTTGCATTGTTTGGTTTTGTTTTTTTTCCTCTTTATGTAAGATCTTTTCCTGCCTGCTTCTGTCCTGGTTTCCTCAATTCTTACTCTAACAGTGTTTAGTAGTCTTGATAGCCTGTTTCTTGATTTCTTCTGTAGATGTCTAATTCAGGGATATAGACTTTGCATTGCAGCACGGCTGGTAGCAAGTCTCCTGCTTTCTACTTTAAGGTTAGAAAGAGAACCCTTTGGTGGGGGGGAAGAACCATGGCACTGAAAGGTAATTTCATGTCAGAAGGAAGTAAAGATTCAGCAATCCTAGTATCTAGTAAAGTCAGAGGAATTGCTCTTCGCTTATGTAAAGGTCAGAGCCTGAGCTTTTTACAGTAAGATCTGCCTAGAAAACAGTCTTTAACTTCATCTGAGTATCTGAAATGGGAATTTTGTTCTACTTGAAGCAATTGTAAGTGAAGGGATGCGATTGCCTTTATGGGAATTCTCATCTGTGCATGCCCGCTGAGTCTGTGAAAATACATACATCACTGTGAGACTACAATCTGTGAGCTGTGTGTAAACTGAGCGTGAGCATTCGGTGGTGAGAGTAATGCGTACCTGCCGGTGTGACACTGAGGACTGCGAGTACCCTGTGGGGGCTTGTTGACATGGCTGTGTGTGGTGTGCAATGTGCTAGGCCCATGTGTGTATCTATGTCAGTGCATGAGCATGCGTGTGCAAACATGTAAGTGAGGACATATGTGAATATGTATGTTGCCATGGGGCAGAACATAGCTGTGAATGCATATGTGAGCATGCGTGTGAGTATTAGCATATCTGTAAGTGCAGAACATATGAATAAATGAATGTGAATGAATGTGTATGTTACCAGGTGGTCTTAGAGGGAGAGATCCTGTTCCAGACACGGTCTCTGCTCTGTCCTGTCCATTTCTGTACGTGTATTAGTTTTAAAGATGAAAAGCGCCCAGCTTGTCTTTAGCCTGGGCATCACCCCTGAGTGCACAGTTGCTATGCCAGCTCAGTGTGTTTGTGTGCTCTTGTGAGAGAGTTGGTAATTGTGAGTGCTCCCTAAGAGAATCTCTGGGGCCAGGGGATACAATAGGCAAGGGTCTAGGGTCTGAAACTGTAGACTTTAATAAAGCCACTGACAGCAAATAAGAGCCTGACATGTGAGTCACATTACTGACAACAAGGGCTGCTTTGTAGTCCCATCTGCACCCCGATCGGGTCCCGTACAGTAACTGAAAGGACAGAACAAACTGCTGCTGCCTTCAATAAATACAACAGTGCCACAAAGGCAGCCGAACAGACCAACTTTGTGTGGCTTTGCTGCAGCTGAGCTACTCCCCTAGCTCTCTTCCTCGCCTCCCCCACCAGTGGAAATGACAGACGTTACCCTCCAAGTGTTGCTTGAGAGCCCTGACTATGTGCTTGGCCCCATGGCAGTCATTACAAGCAGCCCTGGAACATCTCTCTTCCCTGCCACCCCCTGTACTCCCAATCCTTCACAGCCTTTCCCCTTCTCTGACCCCAGGGACTGGGAGAGCCCTGGAGCCTCTGCCTTGTGAGCTTGGACCTCCTGCCCTTGCATGGGCTAGCCAACACTGGGAGCTTCGCAAAGCCTTATATCAGGCTATAAGCACAGTTACTCAAAATGTCTGTGATCAGACTCCCGCTGGAGTGGTGAAGATGAAAACGTTGGACTTTACAGCACAGTAACTTGAAGGCCTTTCAGACCCTTAGTGGTTGGTCGCCTCCCTACCCCAGGTAGCATCAGGGGATGACAGTGTTTGCTGTTTATCCAGATGTCACCTAGCAGAGTCAAAAGCATTTTTCCCTGGCTGCCCTCAGGGCCTCTTGCTCTTCCCTCCCTCTGGGCCTCTCCTCTTTGCCTTGGAGACTTTCCCAGTGAAGCGCTTTCACATGGGAAAAAAAGCCTTGCAGATCAATCTCCCTTTAACAGGAATTTGTGCCACTGTCATGTCTTTCTCAGTGCTTTTGTGACCACTCTTTTAGTTTGTCCCAACAGTTCTACAGAAAGGGTCCTTGCTGGACCTGACAGCACGTGCTATCAGGTATTGAAAGAATGGTATAAGACCTGGGAAAAATCACTGGGTCAAAATATATCAAAATATAAGCCTGTGGTTGCCAAAGGGGTGATGTTAAGTATCAGGATAATGCTGTCTATGACAGTGCAGGTTTGCCTGTGCTGCCTATCCTAGCACATAGCATGTCAGCCCACCTAGCAAAACCCTGAATTCTTCTCTGCCTGAAAAAAAAGGAACATCAGACTCAACAGTTTACACCCAGCAGAAACTCTGCTTCCTTCTGTATCATGTAGTGCACACAGAGCTGAGTTCCCTGAAGGTTAGGGGATGTCCCATGTGGGACTCGTACCGTTTGCTCTGTGCTTCTACTGTGTGCGATAGAACCCGTAGCCTGCCTTGTCGGTGTACAGGTACACAGTCAAATTGACACTGTCTTCAGCCAAGATGATCTCCACCATAGTGATTTGTTCTTAAGGTGTAAGTCTTCAAGGTTGGATTTTCATCTGGCAACTAGTATATTGCAGCTTATGGGGACAGAACACGTTAAAAGTGAGATGCAGCAGATCTTTCCTTGGAAAGGAGATGAGACTTCAGGGAGCAGATGAATCCAGTTTCTGAGCATCTTTAGGAAATCCTACAAGACAGTCTTCTGTGAAAAAAAATTTCCCTGTGACTTCACATCCCCTTCTGTTCAAGCAATCACTCCAGAAAACATTAAGCAAAGGGAAGTACAGACCAGCATAAAACAACTCTGCAGGCAATAAGCAACAACACAGCATACAGAGATGTATGCAGAAAAGAGAGGAGGATTTCACTGGTGTCATACAGAAAATGCCCAGCTGCTACAGTGGTAGGTGTTGATAGGTGATATTTAGAGGAGCAACTTGTGATCATGTCTTGCATAACACTGTGATATTTCTGATAGTTTAATGTGTGGACTTTCTGATAGAAATTCCTATTCTCTCTGTATTAATAATATATAAAGGATTAAACACCACTGTTTTGAAATACCCTACATAGCTGAGAAGCAGCACCAGGAACCTTAAGTCCTGTAGGAAATGTGGTCCCTGCTTTCCAGGGAAATGTCTGGAATTTTTGAAAAAAAATTTAGAGCATCTTATGTCACTGTTAAAAAGGAATGCAGATTCCCCAAATCCTAGCCCAGTGCTTTGATCACATAACAAGCTTCCTTTTTGCTTTGGTGTCTAGGCTAAGACCTGGACAGGGCAAGGCCAATGAAGGTGCAGTCATTGTATCTGATGGTGGATGCCAGTTCCCTTAGTCCTCATCTGTGCTGACCATTTGTAGAGGCTTCAGCAGAGGTGGCACAGCTGGCTGAAGTGGGAAATGACTCTCAAGCCTGGAATCTACTGCAACAGCACCTGTGCCACCTTCTGGAGCACCTCCATCTCTCTTGAACAGGCAGGACCTTGGGGATCGCTTTCTAGTAGCTTGGTACCTCAAGAGAATTGTTTCCTAGATGGAGATGGAAGAATGAAGCCCTGAAGAACAGGAACATCTTGTTGTCATGTAGTAGAAAGGAAAGGGATCTGTGTGCCAGTCTGGCGCAGCTTTAACCTGCTTTTATATTTTCTTGTATTTGTATTGTTTCTGTTTAAATAGATGCTGTCATAACTGGGGGGAAGTTATGTAGTTGCAGCATTGTGTGCTGAGCTGGACAAAGCAATTGCCTGAGGGTGCCTTACGGGAGTGGATACTCTATGTTACAACCCTGGCATGCAAAAGCTTTGTATTTAAGGAAAGAAGCTTATTTAAGAATTTTTATCAGACAATACACATACTTTGTGGAGTGTATGTTATGGTATGCCTGTTAAAGCACAGACATCACACAAATGAGGAAGCACTAAGTAAGAGCAGCTGATGAGAAGAGCAGCGGCTAAGCAGAAATGCCTGGTGGGGACCGTGGCTAACAAGACTGGCTAGGGAAGGAGGAACAGGTGGGATAAGTGGGCTGGGGCGGCTGTGTGGCAGCACCTTCTATAGCTGCAACCTGGTGCCACCTTACAGCCTGGGAGAGCAGAGGACGGAGTCTTGAGTCTTGGCACAGGCATGCCAGATTGTGTGGTACTGCAGGTAGTAGGAAACAACTTGCTGCCCTGGCTGTTCCCGCACCAGAAAATCAGAGAGAAGAGCTTTAACTACTTCTTGCTGTTCTTTGAGAAAGGTGCAGATGGTAATTATTTGAACTCATGTTTTTCTTTCCAGTTCTCCTTCTATTCTCCCTTCATTGAAGAACTGGTTGGTTAGGTCATTTGAGTCGTCATTTGTGGAGAAGCATAGCTCATTGAGTGCCCAAGTAGTTTAGTTTAATTTTCCCAGGTTTCTGAGTGGGTTCTCTAAGTGGTCTTTACTAATGACCCCTAAAAATTGAACCTGGTTCTATATGTTATTAAGCAAAGCCTGGCAGAAGGGCTATAATAAAATGCAGTGAAAAGCCAAGTGCAGATGTTTAAAATAAAAATCTTAAGGCCAACAAAACTTTGGAAAAGAAAAGGCTATGGAAGGCATTGGAAATTACTTTTACACTTTCCCCTGATAAAGCTGAAGGCTCATTCAGTTCTCCCAGCTGGGATATTGGGAATATCCCAGAAAAGAACTAGGGACTGCATTGGTAGTCCATGAAGTGTATGACATCTTAGCCTGTACAGCCTCATCTAGCATACCAGAAGGTGGAGGAGGAGACAGGCTAGTCAGATTCAGGCTACCAATTTAAAGATGAGCATACCAGCTTCATCACCCTTTTTTTTTTTTTTCCCCACCAGGAAATGCTCATTTGCACACTAAAGACTCTTAGTAAGTAACTGATGCTGCAGATACCTGAGGCTGAAAGTAGCCTGAGTGGAATTTCTTGTGCAACCTCCACTGACTTCTATGAGAAAGCAGAGACCAGCTCCTTCAGGCCTTCTTGAAAGTCATAGCCTAGGCTCTCCAGCTGAAGCTCCAGAGCATGCACTAAAGTCAAAAACTTCTGTTAGCACTTGTCAGCTCCTCTGTTTTTCTTGCTTTGTGATCTTAGTTTTTGCAGGCTCTAGCCAAAATCTTGGAGATTTGAGAAGTAAAAGAAACTGGGATCCAGAAAGTCCCAGATCCTTTGCAGTTCTGAACAAAGTTGTTTCTTATGTTTGAGGTCCAGTCCTTTTCAAGATAGAGCTAAATAAGCTAAGAGACCTTGGAAATGGGGAAAAGAGGTAACCTTCTGAGAAAGAGAGTTTGGTTCTAAACTGTTAGCCATTAAAATACAAGAGACTTTTGCCAGCTGAACAGGAGAAGCTACTTCCAATAAAGCCAATCAAAAGCAATTTCCCTGCTGAAAGGTGGCCTACCTGAGACAGAGCAGCCCGCACCAGCTGCACGCCACTGCTGTCAGACTTGGCCGGGTCTGTCAATTAAGGGAACACAGAGCAATCTGTGAGCGCTGAAAGGGATCCCTTCAGAGCCCTCCGTGGCTGAGAGACAGGCCCATTGTCTGCATGCATGTCTCACATAGTTTCAGAGCTCTGATAAGCAGGCACGCCATGAAAAACTGCATTATATGGTGAGCTCGGGAATACTTTGGCTGGGGGTAGGTGAGGTGGGGGGGTGGGAGAAGAGGTAACACTGCACCTTTGCATTGTGGGAGGTGGGGCAATGAAAGACGTCGCGTTTGGTGGTCCCCCAATATAACCTTCTTTCTCACAAACTCTTGTTGAATGATGAAGTCGTCGTTTCCTCTGCTTCCCCTCCTCCCCTCCATCCTTGTCCTTTCTTCTGGAGTTCAGAAATCAGCTGGGAAATTACTGCAGCACTAAGGAGACAAACAGCTTAACCACCTTCAACTCCTGCCTTGCCACATGTTGAAAGCCCTTTTCCCTGGGAATCTGGGACCACCAGGGTCTATAGGCCTGTGTTTAGGGAAGAAGAAGGGCTTCAGATTTAGGGAAGAAAGGCTTCAGATTTACACACACATGTTATAGAGACCATAGAATAAGAATGTAGACACAGCACCTAGGGGAAAGAAGGAGTGGGATTCCCTCACCGGCTGCTTACCAAGGTTTGCTTTCATCTTCCTCACCTTATAGCCTGGTGCCTGGATCCCTTGGTAGGTACGGGCCCTGCATGCTTCCCAGTGACAGGCCCAGAAGGGCTTGTGCTTTTGGATGGGCATGTGATAGTCTAGAGCAGGATGCCCTTTTAAGCTTCAATGCTTGAGTTTGGGACTACAAATATGTTAGTACATACTAAAATGTCAACATTACAAAGCAAATAAAACCAAACTCTGTGTTGCTTTTATGTTATCTTTCTAGGCCGTTTTGCATAGAAAGAGAAGTTTCTAGCAGAACTCTCTTTGAAATAAAATACCGACCATGTAAGTTTGGCTTTCCATATGCTTGGAGGATATAGAAGCTGTACACTTTGGGAGAGGAAGCAAGGAAACATATCCATGTGAGCAGGCAGTCTGTTACTGATGCTGTGGCATATAGTTGGAAGAACCAATGCTGTCATAACAGGGAAACAAATGCCACTGTCCAGAACATGAAGGATAAGTTGCAAGTGACCTTTGCTAACACTTCCTTTTTCCTTCTGGCCAGGAGCTCTATTTTGTGTACTCACTGCAAGCTGATAATCTTCATGTTTAATTTTAGTTAAAGGTACTCTAGATGATCTCCATACCGGGTTTAAGCCAAAGCTTGTTGCAGACCATGCCCTTTTTTGACTGTCACAGACATGTTGGACCAAAGCCATTTCTGATAAGTCAGTTAAATTCTGTGGACTTACCCAGGGATGAGTCTGGCCCATGCACTTCATCTTTCACATCTGTTTTTCTGCAGTGCAGTGGGCAGCCAAAGAGAGGATTGGATTTCTGATCACTCAGTCTTTAGTCTTCAGCACATATACACTTGTCAGGCTTTAGTGATTGCCTGAAGCTCACCCAGTGTACAGTGACACTCCAGGAGACGGCAGCTCCTAGTTTTTCCCCAGTTGGGGAATATGTCTTGTCTCAGCACTTTTCATAAGGAAAATTAATGAATTCTTTATTGTATGGAAGCTCCACTCTCATCTCTGACCTGCTGAGGCCCATAGAAACCCATCTTTCTTTTCACCTTAAATAAAGTTCCCATCATGGATGCCAAATTCTACTGTCTATTCTCAGACTCTTCTCTGCACCTTTGCACTATACTTGCTAGTCCTGGGTAAAGTTTTAGTGCTGACATAATATTTGACTTATTTTCAAAGATTTATTCTTCTTGTATCTAGCCTTGTTTTATTTCCTTCTGTTTAGGGATACATACTTAAATTGACCAGAGACACCAGCTTTGCTTTGTTCTCTATTCCTTACTTCTCCAAGCCAGAGACCTTTCTAATGTTTGTATTAGTCTCCTAAAACTGTATGTCTCCCATTGCATCCTCACTGAAGTGCAATTAGTGACCTTTCTCACCCCCAAATGCAGATGGACCCTTCTCTGAAGCACACCAGAAGCCCACAGCATCCACTCAGTCACACTGTGGGCTCTGGAGGGCACCTTGAAGAACCTTTTGTTTTCCTTTTGCTTGTCTGTCTTGGTGTCATTTTGGGCCTGTTGAATCTGAGTCATTCTTGATGAGGGAAGGATAAGTTGAGGTATCTCACAAAACTGCCAGCTCTCTTTTCAACAAAATGAACTGTCTCTTTGAGGAGCTTGTGTAAAGATAGTCCTAGCACAGTCTTCACATTGCATTCTTACTTGCTTCAAGGAACAGCGAACTAATTAAGTGGAGATATTTAGCGGATTGTCATCAGGAGGCAAGCGAGCCACTCAGGGAGATGAATGGGGCAGTCTGCGCTTCTCGGAACTGTTGTTTCAATATCTTGTCAGACTCGAGCAGATACCGATGGCTTCAGGAAGGGTACACGTTCCATTTTTCCTATATGCTCGGGGTAGAGGTGAGCTGCTTCATTGTAAAATGGAAGCTGAAGTTGAAGAGCAGAAGGAATGGTGTTAGAATGATTCCTGGTGTATCCTGCTGTAACTTGGGTCTTGCTTTTCAAGTTACAGAAGCAAATTTCTCATCCTTGCTCTGCTGTTTGTACTCCATTTACAAGCCAGTGTTCCACGTTGGAGCTGTGTATCGCTAGCTCTGTGTAACAGTCCTCACCTACTTTCCTCAGTTTCTCCTGTGCTTCCCAACAGGCAGATATGAGTGACTGGGTGGTTTTGTATATCTCAGATATGCACCTGGGGTATCTAAGGGGAAATGTTTTCCCTTCTCCCACATATTGCAGAGACTTCACAGTCCTGCATGTGTGTCTCTAGCAGAAAGTGAGCTGCTAGACATCTGCTTCTTGGAGCCCCTGGGACCTCTCTGTGGTTTGGAAAGGGGAGGCCTTTGATCTGTGGTTTGTGTGGGAGAGGTAGATGATATTGTGGTTTGCAAACAGCTGATGGTTCTGTCGTTCCTTCGAAGAAAAAGAACAGTGTTGATCTGTGATAATGCAGGACATCACATGAGCCATTGGGAGTGGGCAGGATGATGCGGTTTGCTCTGCAAGTTGCATTAATTTGTGTCATGTATATGTTTAAGAAAAGGTGACAGCCTTGGTTGTGTCTTTAAGCCACAAGCCTCCTTTAGGGTCAGCAGGGAATGGCCCAAAACTAGCAATAAAACCCAACGAGCTGAAAATTTCCTTCTGCATCTGTCTGGGGCATGTAGCAGTTGACCACCCCAGGTAAAAGTGCTCTCCCTTCTTATATCACCTTGTCTGTAGAAGGGCAATTTGTCTGTGGACATCTACCCCATCAGGGGTCCTCTGGCACTGCCTAGTGCAATTTTAGAGTTCACAGGAGCGTGACTGCCATTATCCCTCATGACCCTGGAGGTTATGTTTAGCTGTTTGGGTGAGGACTGCTGAGAAAACGTTGAGTTTGGGCAGAAACTGCTGTGTGAATGTTTGTGTCCATTTGGGGAGGGTGGCACTCAGAGTAAGCAGCTCTGAAGGAAAATAGCGGGGCTGTGCTTGTGCCTCTGTCAATTTGGGAAAACTCTGGTATGCAAGAGTCCAGTGCTTAGAATATAAAATCTGGTGCACTGGCCCAAACCAAAGATCCATCTTCCATGGGATCCTGTCTTCTTACAAAGTGAATATTTAAGGAAGGGAATAAGAACAGGATGGGTATATAATGATCTCTCTGATTTATAGCATCTAGCAATCAGAGTTGAGGGATTTCTTGAAATGGAGAGTATATTTGTCTCATTATGACTGGTAGTCACCACTGGATTAATATCAGTCCCTCAGGCTCCCATGACACAAGTGCCTTGGGCAGCAGGTCTGGCAGCATTTGAAGGGCTAGGAAGGAGAAGCTGTGTTGGTAGAGGAGGGACCAGTGCTTGGACCTGTAACAGTGCACGTGGTGCCAGGCATGGCAGGCTGGGAGATCTCCAGCTGGGAAGGAATGAGGAGAAGTGTAAGCAGGTAAATCAACTACAGTCAAGATACTGTAAATACATCAGAGCAAAGCCACACAATTGCACAACTGGAAGCAGGTGATTTATTGGCCGTGGAGCAGGTTTTCCTTACAGATGTCATGCTGGGTTTTGCCTAAATGCTTAAGAACCTGATCAGTTTGCCTCTGCCCTCTTTATCCTGTGGGCTTGTGGAGCCACCCTCACTCATGGCAGCTTGGAATGGCTCTGGGCAATATTCTGACACTCTTCCATAGTGGGCTATTGAACAGTGCTGCTATAGCCCTTTCATCAGTATCCCATTCCCAACATGCTTCAGCACTGAGGATGTACCTGGTATGGATATCCATTGCAGATATACAGGACACGCGGTCCTGTGTGTGCCCCAGGAACCTGTGTGTGCCCCAGACACTTCGGCAGCCTGCTAAAGCCAACTGCTACAGCTCACCTGTAGCTTGTGTGGAAGAGGCGTCTTATGGGTTTTAGTGCCTAAATTTGATCCCTCGTAGAGACATTGTCACAGTTTATGAAGAATGGGATTCTTAAAAGAACTTAGTACCACTTTCATTCTTCTTCTTTTCATATCAATGTTGTGCTGTAAAATGCACCCTTGGGGCTTATGCATGTTAGCGGGAGTAGAGCCCTAAAATTTTTGAATGTGTTTTTTGTCAAATCCTTCATAGCTAGGTGACTCCTGCTTATCATTGTTTCTTCAGAGCTGCTGACATTTCCAAGGAACACTAGCAGGTCAGAAAGTCAGCTTGGAGAAGCTGAGCTGCTTCTTTACCACATTACTCTCACCTAGCCTTGTGCTTTATAACTCTGTCTTTAATGATTTTCTCAGCTATTTTTCCTGGTACTGGCGTAAGGCTCACTGAGGTCTGTAATTCCCATGATTGCCCTTAGCACCTCTTTTAGAAGAAGCGCAGAGTGTTGGCTCCCCTCCAGCCTGGTGGGAGAGTGTCTGTTTTTAATGATAAATGGAATATTTTTGTTAGTAACTTCCTTATACTTTGATTTCTTTAGAGTGTTTGCATAAATGCCATCTGGTCGTGGAGGTTTCTTACTATTTCAGTTTTTAGGTTATGCTGTTACGTCTTTTTTTCTTCCTTTTGAGCTTCTATCTGTCTACTTTCAATATATCTGGCTATGTCTGTCCTCTACTATTATTATTGCTACTTGCAGTTACAGGGTTAGTGTAATGTGGTCCAAGTGCCCAGACTGGAGACCCTTCATGCTAAATATTTTACATATATCCAAACCAAAACAAGTTCTTACCTCGGAGAGCTTGTGGCCAGGCTTTTTAAGGCAAAGTGAGCCTTTATCTAATTTTATCTTATGGGGCAAATGGGAAAAGTTTACTCTGATCAGCTAGGCCAAGAATAACCTTGTGCAAATGTGTCCGAGTTCAAGAACATTGCCTGCTGATGGCAGTCCAGAGCAGAGAGGCCACAAGCCTAGGTTTCCATGTTCTCATATTCTAGCCTTATATTTTAATTGCAGTGCCACGTTTCCCAGACTCATCCTGTTTTCTGTAGTTTGAAAATCCCTATTCTCGGTGACTCATAGTAGAATGTCCCTGTAAAGGCATACCCTTTTCACAGTCCACTGTTTCTGACTGTGTCAGAGCAATAAGGTATCCAGAACTTCATCAGCCAGTTCACATTGTTTAACAACCCACTGTCATTACTTGGGATAAACTCTGCAGTCTTTCCCCTTACATAGCTCCTGCCTCCTCTTCTCACCTCACTCCTGCTGTCAGCATCTTTCGAATGGAGTTTGCTAAAAGGGAATGAGCCCTACCCTTTCCCCTCCCTTCCCCACTCCCAGCAGGCAGGCAATATGGCACAGTGCAGTCTCCAATGTCCCTTTAGTCACTTTTCCGCTGTCAGTGTCATAGGGCTAGTGTTTAAGCATTTTCACGCTGGATTTGAAATGAGATTATAGACTGGTCCACTCAATTGACTTAATGGATTTTAAGAGACTAGATCCTATTAATGCAGTCAGTGCCCCAGGGTGCCTCTCCTACTGCAGACAAGATAATCTGCCATGCAAATTAAATCCTGCCTCAAGATGCAGGGCCTGCTTAATGTGATCCATTACACAGTTTACTTGTTTATATCTAATATTGTAACAGGAATAGGCTTACGAGCAGCAGGACTCAACTGAATAGAAGAGTAAATTACCAGGAAAATGAGGTTTTAGAGCCTCTCTCTCTTCCTTTCTCTCAGTCTCTCCTATTTTCTTCTCTCTCTCTCTTTCACTTGTGAAAACACATTCCTCTTCTGCTTTTTGCATGTAAGGAACAATCAAGGAAAATAATATGGCTGTGAGTGATGGATTCTGCTTTTGTTTACAGAGGTGTAAATTGGGAACTTAGCCTGGAGAAGGAGCTCAAGAGATTCAACAAAACCTATATGGAGAAGTGAACCTTTCTTTAGCTCTTGTTGTCCAGTCTGCATGGGGCTTTGGAATGAGGTACTCTGACTACCCCTTTTACTACAGAAACTCTCGTGGGTGGGATTTCTTGTCTCTCCGATAAAGTCACAAGAACAGGCATAGGTGGGCAGGAATACAGAGACTAGTCTGATTGGAGAATGAGGTTTGAATTCAGGAAAGAAAAATCAGGGATATCCAGTTTGGACAGTATAGAGCAAAAAAGGTCAGAGTCCAAGGAAAAAGTGGTTCAGCAAGGTCACAGGCTTCCAACAGAAAAGCGACTTGGGTCCGTGCAGGAATACGTGTCAAGGAAGGTGCTTGTATTAGTGATCCTTTCAAGGGCAGGAGGATGGATTATATCTCCTCTCTCACTCTTATGATACTGTAGTTTATGTTAAGGACCTTGAGAAAGGGATCCACAAATTTAGGAACGCTGATGTGACATTGGAAGAAATACCTTTTTTGTATGTGGCAAAATCAGTGGCTTGTCCTGGAGTTCCTGCGATGGGGATGTGGAGGATCAAAGTGGTGGGGCAGGATCCACAGCACGAATAGCAAAGAGGAAAGGGATGGAAAGGGCTGCTCGACTGTTTCAAGTTGTAGGTGACTGGTACTAGGAACAGATGAGGGTCTGGCTCCCCTTTGGTTTTGTCCAGGTGCAAGAAAGATCTCAACTCATCTCCATAACTAAAGCAATTTCCTGGTAGATACAGATAAGATAAGATACAGTATAACAGCAGACTGATCTGAGCATATACAGACTTGTATATCTTTGTACCAAAGCAGTAAGAGTGCTGCGCAAGCACAGTGTGGCTGTGCTGCTGTAGTTGCGCTAAGGGCTGTAGGCACAGTGATGAAATGGCCCTTCTTCACGCTCCTGAAGAGTCGTGCTCTGATTTGCACCATGCCTGTGTTGGATCCTGAGATCTACCGGGATTTCTGAGTGAAGGGAGAGTCAAAGGCCAGGGGCATATGGGGAGTGATTCTTTAGGACTTGACACAGTCTGTAGCTATAGAGGGGTCACTGTGTCTACAAAGACAATCTGTGGCCAAACCCAGCGCCTGTCCATTGCAAAGGAAGGAGGTAGAAGCGTCAGGCTACTTGACTTTCATAATATCTTATTGTATCCTCCAGTGATGGGAGGTATCTCTGACAATATTCAAACAATAATCTGCAATTCCTGTCATTCACAGAGGCTATCTGGTTTATCTCATGTAAACCAGTTATTTCAACAAGCCTCAGTTCTCAGTCTGTAGCAGTGTGATCTCTTCAGCCTTGTCCACGCATGTACAGCTCCAGCACAGGGACTGTGCCTTTGGTAATAACCAGAACTGTGTATATTACAGTTGTAATGCTATGTATATTACAGCTGGCGTCCTGCATACCCAAGTGGTCACTGGCAAGGGGTTTATTCCCACTGATGGCACAAAGAGGTAGGTGAGCCCCAGCAGTAGTACCCAGTGTTGGATGGTCCAGGCCTTGTAACTGGTGCTGACTTTAGAAAAGGTCTCCATATCAGGGAACAACGTTACCTTGAACTAACACTTTCACCATCTCTGCTGATGGCACCTCATGCAGGAAGAGGAGCAGGGGGAGGAGGAAAGGGAACTGTTTTTTTAACTTAATTTAAAGCTTTTTATGAGATTTTCACAGCTGTGATCTTATCAGGGTTTGGCTATAGAAATTAAAGCTGCAATTATATTTTCCCCTTCCTGGAATGTAAAATAAAGTCTGGTGCAAAATGCATTAAAAACTGGAATGTAAAAGTGTAATTAATGTGGAGCAAAAAGCACATTGCGTCATTAACTTTTTTATTAATATTCTCACGCAGTGCAATTTCAAAGCTCGGTGCCACTCCATTTCCCCCAGTGAAATATCTCCCACTCTTTCATTGCTGCTACCTTTAACCTCATCTTTAATGGGATGACAGCAGCTTTCCTCTGGAATTACATCTCTGCTCATCCATCTGTCCCACTAGATCCTTTCTCCTTCCACTTAGGGTTCCTACCATGCTAGGATGCAATTCTGTTCCTACTGGAAAGAGAGAGGGACAAACGCATGAGGCATTTATTTGGCATCTGTAGAGAAACAATGGAGTTGCTTCCTTACCTGGAGGAAGGCAAAGGGGTAGGATTCTTTCTTCTGCTGAGCTGGAGAAGCAAGGTTTCATCTTTGAAAGGCATTGCAAGATGTCTTGCTTGCAACTCACATCTCTAGACTTTGTTTATGTATGTAAGCAACGCTCATTCTAGATCTGTTTACTCTTGCTGTGTTAAGGCCTAATCCTGTAAGTTGTAGTTGCCAGGCACCATCTGGGTACTGACTTAATTTCCCTTATTTTGTTGTCTCTGCATGCAGCAAGTATTTTTCAGTTGCTGCTGTGTAAACAGAGAACCCCTGCTTTTCGTGAGATGTCAACCCAGGCTCTTTGCACTACCCCTGTGGCATTGATGGGAAGACTAATATATAGTCCTTTTCAGCATGGTTCATTTTTCCCAATGTCAGCCAGTGCCACAGAAGGAAGAATAGGGCCAGAATCAATTCTTGCTGAAATCAGGGGTGGTCTGAGTGACGGAACTGTAGTCCAATACGCAGAAAGCAGACTAACAGGTATACTGCAGTGAAATCAAATGCTCAGCAGTCTTGGTGTGGTATGTGACCTGCATCATTTTATAAGGAAAGACAAGGGATAAAAAGGATCTAGATTCACCTCTCAATTCTTTCTAATTTCCAAGAGAGTAAATTTTTCTGGACTCTATTCACCTCCTGAATGGGCAGATACCACTCAGACTTGTTTTATGAAGACCTCTAACAGCTTGTCTGTCACAAGGTGGCAGGTTATTTGTTCCCTGGTTCCTAAACTTAGCTTCTAGCTTCCTCTCATTTCATTCTAATTTGATGCCAAATTACAAATCAGGATCTGAGTTTTAGTCCCTACAGTTATTGCTAGCTTTGAAGTAGAAGCAAGACTTTGAGAGCTACCAGCTATTTGCTTAGCTTTGAAATAGCTATAAGAGTCTAGCCCAGGGTATCTGTCCACTGCATGTGTATGTATTCACAGATGGTACATGGTATCAGATCCAAAGGATTCCGCTTTAATTTCCTGGTAAAGGTGGGATGTAAGCAAAACCTAGACTGTATTGGGAAGGATGGGACACTTGGTGCATCTGATGACTTTATCAGATCCCTGGTGGATATTGTAGAAAGGGATTATCTGCTCACCCATCCACCTGTGTAAAATACCAGAGCTCACAAGTTGTTTAGATCTTACCCTGGTCTTAGGAGGTGGTTGGCAGTTTGCTTGCATCTCACCTGAAGTATTTAAAGCATGATTGTGGGACTTTGATAGTTAGGTCATGACTAGTAGTGGAGGTTGAGGTGTATGAGTCACCTCATGTCAGGAAGAAGAGGAGAAATTTGGAGAAAGGAATTTGGGTCTCTACAAGTCAACAGGAGTAATTTGGATGCCGTGTAGAGAAGAGGGGGCTTTGGTGAGTCTTCAAATGCATTTTCACTTACGCTGCCATGAAAGGCTAATTGGCTTGTTGAGCCTTGGTCATGGATTCCCTAGCACCAGTAATGTATAGAAGCAAAATAAAAGATAGCCTTGTCCCAGAGAGTGTATAGTTAAAGTGCTCTGTCTGGGAAAAATTCCCTTTAAGTATGTGATCAATTCTTTACTGTTAACTGGGCTTTTTCCAAAGATCTGAAGTAGCTAATAATGAAGAGAAGTTGTCCTTATTTGTCTGCCTAGGGTAGAATCCTAAAACCCATTGGGCATGAGCTGGTATTTGTTGTGGTCTGCTGTTTGTCTGAAGAAGACATCTGATAGTGCCAATCAAACTTCCCATTTATCGATTTTTTCAACTGCTTGCTTAACAAAACCAATGCATTTCACACTGCGTTGCCAATACTATCAGCATTTTTGTGGGAGCTGTTGTTCACATTTTGACTGAAATTATTATTGCAATTGCTTTGAAATTATAAAAAATTTCATTTAATGAAAACCATCTCCCTGGAAATCATACTGGGTTTCAGATTAATTATATATGTATTTCACACATCTGTGATTCTGAGGTCCTGTAGTATCAATTTCATTGTTCCTTTTCTTAAGGCTTTCTTCTGCATAAAATGTCAGGAGATAAAATGAGGGTGTTTACTGGTGCTACCCAGTAACAAAGCAAAGTTAAATACAGGCTGGGGTCTGGCTCTTCAGTCTTTTTCAATAGGTACTTGATTAACTTGATGTTGTTTTCCAGCATCCTGGGACTAGACTGGGGTTGAGGAGGACTATGCATTGTGTAACCTGCCTGGTACCTTACTGCATACTGCTTGAATTCTTGTAATCCCTCCTTGGTGAGTGCCAGGTACCTGTCAGATGTTACTATGTCAGGTACACCAGGATCAGAAAAATTACTTATGACACGTGCGTTTAGCTTTGGTACGTTCTCATAAAGCTAAGTTGGGGAACTGGAAGTGCCTTTAAGATTTCTCAATTTCCAAATGACCAACACAATTCTGATGTTGTAAAGCCTGCATAGCATCTTGGGAATTTCCATTTTTAGAGAATCTCCACTAGTGCTAGAAGCACTCCACCTTAAACTGTGCTAGTGGTTGGAAGTATGCTTTCCCAAACTCTGTGTTAATCATCTCAGACAAAATGCATCCTTTCCTCCTGGAAAACACTGTGCAAAATTTGAGACAAAATTATTAATTTTAAAATGAGACTGATATGCACACAATTAATCCCTGGACTTTCCTTTCCTAATCTTCTGTTAAATGCCCTGGAGATTTATCAGTGGTCAGCAGAACTCTCCACTGTTTTCATTGGAAAGTATGTCTTTATTTTTAAAGGCTTGTCTGGGCAATGACAAAATGGAATCATTGGTTACATCATAGGGGACACAGCTATAGTAATGTAGAAAAAAAGGGGAAAAGAAGCAAAAGCACACCCTGTCCCATTGTCTCCTTGTTGCATCCATCTAGTTTCTGTTAATGCAAAAGAGGCATATGCTGCTCCTTTTGATATTGAATGTTATTCATTTTACAGTGATGATGTCACTACCTTCTTTGAAATGTCCACTGACAGATTAATTCTGTGTTTACTGTCCTAATGCCTACAGGGGCGTTTCCTTTAGCTCTTTCAATTTCTCATTGTTTTTATTGAGATCTTCATCCTCTGCTCTTTGGACAGTCCTGCAGAGTGGTGCTGTAGGGTCACTGGTTAGTACAGCTAGTTTGGGCATGTATTCCTTGCACAGTTTACCCTTTCAAAGTATGTTGGTACCCTTTTGTATGTTGAAGGATGGATATTGATGGTGATTTCAACTTTATCATGATCTACCTGCATGCTTTTCTGCTTTTGCTGGAGGGTACGTTATCTCTCTTGAATGGGATTTACATATTTCATGCCCATTCAGCCCAGCAGCTCTTGCTCTCTTCACAATCGCCTTGAGCCTTTGATCATTTTCTTCTGCTGTTTTACCCCAGCTTAAAATGCCATCTGTATCCATACCATCAACAGTTTGTTGTTCTAGTAACAACCCAAATGGCAGTCTGCAGAAACAGCATTTCTCTAAAGGAGTGTGCAGTCTGCACAAATGAGAGCACTGTTTTTTGAATCCTGCTGATGTATCCACTGTAGAAAAAGATTTGGCAGTCTTTCTCCAATATTTTTCTTCTTATAGACAATAAAATATGTTCCTTTTTACATTGTTAGTTACCTTTTAGCTCTGTACATTAGTAAAAGACTCTTCATCCTTTTCCCACAGTAGTCAAGGAGTTTCCTCATTTTGATGATTCTTCTGTTTACATTATGATTCCCAGTTTATTTTAGCTTTTGATTTAGCAGTTGTAGAATCTAAGACAGCTTGGCTTTTCCACTTTTATTTCTTACTGTGTTCATTCTGACTCCTCATAATACATCTTCAGTGACTCAGTTGCTTCCTGGCTCTCCAATGAATACATTGCTTGATGATATCCAGGACATAACACTTTTTTTGTCCAGTATTGGGTGCTTTTTTTCCCCTGATACTATTACAATCAGTATGAAAATTGTAACCTTTCCAATTTGTGATTTTTCTATATGATCCTGCCTTCCCTCCCCCCCCCCCACCCCCGCCTTAGTCTGGCTTTTAAAAGGAGTTATTTATAGTTTTGACAACATATTGGCTTAAGCCCAGATATCCAGCTGAAGATTACTAAATGTCTTAATTGTTCTCAAGCTGGTAATGCATTAATCTTAAATGTCATGGTGTCCATACCACCTTGGAGGAATTTGTTACTCTGGTGGTGCTCTCCTTTCCCTGCCTGTTGCTGGTGGCTGCTTTCTCTGCTGCATGGACTGATCCAGAGCCACACAATGGCTCTGCGCTACTAGAGGTAGCTGGAAATCTAACCAACTGTCCTGGCTAGTGTGGGCTTTGGGTAGGAGGCTGGGCATCACTTGCAGGGAAGTAGGGCTGATAGAGCTCATCGCAGCAGCAGACTGATCATGCCTGTCTAACACAGCACAGCAAAACTCTTGCTTCTTGTACTGGCAAGCAGTGGTGACCCAGCTACTCTGCCATTCACTCTTTTCTCTCCTTCTAACCCTCATTGGAAATCAAACTTTTGGGCAGAGAGCAGCATAGCTGCCTGCATTAGCTGACTACTACACCTCTGCTGACAGCCACACCCAGCAGACATAAAAGCTGTAAGAAGGGGCCCATCTGATGAGGGTGGTAGTTGGGGATGGCAAAGAGGTGGCCTCTTAGAAAAAAGTAATCAAATGCTTATTAGATTAAAATGACCACCTTCAGATGCACTTGGGAGCAGATGGGAAGCTGGTACAGTACCCAGAGGACAGGTGGGCTGTACTTATGCCAGCTTGCTCTTCTAAGCAGGTGAATTGCTGTCTCTGGACTAGCTGAGGCTCTCCAGGGGTCTTTGAGGTGTTCCACTGTTTCTCTCCTAGCAGGAAGGAAATACAGCCGTGCACATGCAGTGCAAAGCTGCATTAACAGCTAGGCAGACAGCTGCCTGTGCTCAGCCTAGAGCTGGCCTGAACATATCTATATATTATGCTTCCAGCAGAGCAGCTGGGCATGGAGGACTTGATGCTGCCAAGTGCTGAGAACCTCCTTGGTAGTGCTATGTATCTGGTCTTCCTCAGTTGAGAGGTAAGACAAGACCAGCAACAGCCTTGGAAAGAAAGGAGCTCCTGTGTATTAGCATGGGCTTGCTGTATAATTATTTGTGAACTGCCAGCATTTAGGGCCTTACCGAAAATCTGCTAGAACTGTAGGAATCTCTTGAGCATTTTAAACTAGGTTTTTCGTTTTCCCTATGCATGTGAAGTTTCCCTGGTGAGAAGCAGCAGTGGCTTTCCATGTTCCAGTATGTGGCTGCAGAGCTGACCGTTGCTATATGCCAGGGTAGCTCCAGCATACACTGGTCAGGTGGCCTGGAGGTGTTAAATATAGCACTGTCAGTGGTGAATGCAACCAAGATAAAGGGATACCTCATGGCCAAATCACTTGGTAGCTAAACCTACCCGCTGCTTAGGAAATACATAAACTTTCGAGGCCAAGTGCTGGCTTCTGAGCAAAACCTGTTCTCCAGATGCTTGAAAAATGCCTGGCCACTGTTTTTCATTAGTAATGGAGGCATAATCCCTTCCCATTTAGACCGTGCTGAGAGACATATGCTCAGTTCAGTAGCCCTGTGAATGAGGATGGGAGACTTGGAGAGTAAGAGAGATTTGTATTTTCCTCTTCTAACACTTCTCCCCAAGGAACCCTCAAACTGACTGAAATTATGTGAGGGAGAAAGAGGGATTCACAGAGAAGGAGCTGGCTCTCTTCACAGGCTGTACTGCGGACTGGGTTTTGGTTGGGAAGGAGGAAAGCTAAATGTCCCCACCCACCTGTCACATTCAGAACTACAGGGACAATGCGGACGTAGTACTTTCCCCAGATACTAAGGACATCCAGAAAGGAAGGACACCCTGTTACATCAGTTAATAAAAAAGGTAGCACTAAAGTTCTTTAAAACCATCAGACAGACACACTGGTAAGTGGCTGAAGATATTTTCCTTGCTTGGCTGCCAGTACTCTCTTACACTCATGAGGTAGCCCTTGAGAACAGACTTGATATGTTGATCTGTTCTTGGCTCAGTGGTCATCATGAAGGCCCAGGGCATCATTTGCATGACCAGTGATGTGGATGAGGGAAACTTGGGTTCAAAAAGTAGTGCAAATGGGGGAATTCTCTTTCCAAGGACTTGAGATAAACTATTGTGCTGGATCTTCTGTCTGTTCTGACTGAATTGGTAGAGCCAGTATCTTCTCCCATTTTGAAAGAAAGAGTTAAATTTTGCCTACATATCTTTGATATCTGTCCCTAGTTTCCTCAGAACAACCTTAAAACTGAGGAATAAATGCAGTCCACAGGATGGGGAGCTTCTTACGGTTTCATCCTGTGCTACGCTTGCTAAGCATTTGCTAGAGAAGTAGGTAGGAACTTTAGTGCCTTCACATTCTTACAGAGAACAAGATGGCTAAGGGGTCACCAGGTCAGTTTGCAGTCTGTCACAGCCACCACGTCTAGCTAACCTTGAAATAGACTGTGATCCACTTGGAGACACAGGAAAAAGTAGAATGAAGCAAAGGGAAAGCTCGGCTAATCAAAGAACTGGCATAGCCTGTTCTACTTTTGTCCCTCTTCTGACCCAGCTGAGGGCCAACAGATAACACCCATCGGCTGACCACCACTTGTTCCCCCCATCTCTTTCTCTCCTCCCCCCCTCTTCTGGTCCAATACTTTCTTAACTTTTTTGTAGGGAAATGAACTTGGACAGAGTCTGAAGGCAAGAGAGCACACCTTATTCTCTAAGGCAACCTCCTTGATTATTGTGGGGTGGTTTCCTTTAAATCTGTGCTGGAGTGCAGTGCAAGATCTGTCTATGGCCATACTCCAAGTCCCTGGTGAATGCAGACAGACAGAGAGAATGGAAGGACAGAATAAGAGAGAGGAAAGGAGGAAAAGGGAGGCACTGTGACCCCTGCGCCAAAGCCTTGTGAGCGTGGCAGAGACTTCTGTGTGTTTGTGTGGAACGGGGGCTGTTTAGATAAACAGATGGCAACAAATGGCATAAAATTATATACCCATAATGTCAGTTCATAACATTTTGTTCGACATACTTGATTTAATCGCTTAGCTGACGATTTTGCTTTTGGGCCCATATGGTGGCAAATGGCAAATGAACCCTCTTTACACAGCAACTCCAATCTGGCACTTTTATCACCGAGACTTAGGGAAGAATCCGGGAGGAGAGAGATGCAGATGGAAAATGAATGAGCAAGCAGGGTGGGGTGCATGTGTGGGAAGAGGAGGATTTGAAGGTGCGG
>VYZM01014658.1:829042-863036 GCA_013398915.1 Dromas ardeola | reverse complement strand
GGGGGGGGGTTGAAATGGAGAAGGGAGGGCTGGGACAAAAGGAATCAGTGTGTGATATTTCTGTGAGCATCTAAGAGATGAAACAGGGAATTTCTTAGCAGGAAGAATTTGAGAGAAAAACTGTGGAGAGAAAATATATAAAAAATAAGGTGAATGGTGCTAAGGAAGGGAGAGAAGGGATGCCACCAGTAGGCACGGCATGGTGGAGATAGTAGCAGGTTTTTAGGAAGTGCATTCAAATCTAAACTACAAACATAGGATGAAAAAAGTGTGAAACCAAGAGAACAGATTGTTTGACTGGATTCTTCAAAGGGCTCAGGAACAAAGTCATGGGAAATGTACCAGATGAAACTGGGTTCTCCTATGCTGTTAGCAGTGTGGTACTGCTGAGAAGGGGTATCTTGAGAAGGGCAACATGAAGATGATGACCAAGTTCCCATGGCAGATGACTTTATTGTCACCAAAATTGTGGTAGCATCTAGCAGGGCATTCTGGCTGTGAAATTGCTTTCTACAACCTAGCTTTTCCTAAAGCTGGGAGGAGGCTGGACTTTCACTTTGGATATTTTTTCAGCTAGTGTGTGATCTTGCAAAAAGGACCCTAAGTTTGCCTCACAGCCAGTGAGCTGGGCAGATCCCCCAGGCACATCCAGTATACCTGCATGGACTAGCTCTGTGGTGCTAAGGGGAGCATAGAAGAGGCAGCTTCCAGAGGATCCTGCCTTAGTGATTCGGACTTGGTCCTCAATGGAATGGAGGTGATGTGATCTGGTAGTGCCATGCTGAGGCCGTATCTAAGCCTGGCAAGACTGAGAAGTTAGGAGAAGTCAGAAGAAGCTGAAAATGTACTTTTTGACAAAACATTTATCCTAACACAACATCAGCATGCTCATCACTTATAGTTTGGAAAAAAAACACTCACCAAAATCCTCAGCGAGTCCAAAGAACTGGGCAGTGAGGCTGGGGGAAATATATTCCCTGTGATTCTGAAAAGTATGCAGCTAGTGAAATTTCATCATGACAAGACACGCTCTCTCAGCATAATGATACTAAGCAAAAGTCAGAACATCACAAAGAAATTTGTCATAATTTAGGCAAGCTTTCTCTAACACCTCTTCCCCTTCAGGCTCTGCTCTTTTTGTATTCTTTTCTCTGCACTGTTCAGTAGGAATGTTCAGGGGAATGCCAGGCTGCTTCCTCTCATCTCACTGTGTTGATCAGTGCAACAGTTGATCTGAATCTGATTTGCACCATACTCAGGATGGTGAAGATTGCCATGAAGAGTGCTAGGTGCTGGGGAGTTTATAGCTCTTTTATGGGAAGGTTGGATCCCTCTAATCCACTGTTGTATATCTGTAATTACTGGAAGATGCAGCTATAGAAACTGAACTCGGTCCAAGTTTCCTCTAGGATGTCCTATGCATGTCTCTGGGCACACAGAGCCCTCAGTTTCACTGTGTTTCTCCTGAATATTACCGCGTGCAGCGGTGGCTGGGACCTCCCCACTGTGCAACTCGTTAGTCTGTGCCCAGTACCACTTAGTTAAAGACTGCTGGTTTGATTGAGCCTTATTGTACTTAAGCCTAGATGTGGCTCAGGTCTATCAAAAGTTTGGGGTAACTCCATGTCCTTGTGGTACCTACAAACAATCCCTTTCTGACAAAAATTACTGCTGCCCCTTTTTCACAGCTTTCCTTCTGTCTTCTCCTGAACAATTGAAGCTGCCTCCCAAATAATGCAGCCCAGCAGGCAACCACGTAGTAACAGTTGGCTGTGGACTGTGCTGTTCCCGGCCTTGTGATCCCACTGACCGGTGGTGAGGGGTGCTAGGTAGGTCCCAAGTTTGCTGCCAGAATCCACAATGAAGGCTTATGGGCTTCCAGGGTAAACCTTGGGGATTGCTCCCCCACCCTTCCTCTCTATCCATAGCTCTTATGAGTTCAATTTCAAAGTCTCTGCTTCATGAAACTAGTTTGACACAGCTCCCTCCTCCTTCTCCTCCCCCGTTCACACCCCCCAGGCTCTTTACAACTAAACAGTTTGTCCTTTTCCCGACGTTTGGGAGAATCTGGGAACGTAAGTGCTCCAATAACTCATGTCTGAGCTCTCATTTACCCCCTGCCGGCATGGGGATGCTGCGCACCAGCCTCTCAGAATGCCAAATGAGTCGTGGCTGCCGCCTTGTCCCCTGCGCTCCCCGAGGCCAGCGAGCGGGACCCTCGGTCTCGGCTGGGGCTGCTCGGAGGGAGCCAGCTGGGCATCCTCACCCGCTCCCGAGTATCATGGCTCTGGCAACCCACTGGAACTGGGAGGTCCTGTATGCAGGACAGGTGGCTCCCCTGTTTCGGCTCTTTGGATATAGTGAGAGGAGAGAGAAGGCTAGGTCCCAGAGCTTAAGAAAGAAGAGTTTTGTAGGTTGGATCATAAGGGGTGGCTTCATGCATGGAAATCTATCTTTTAACTTTGGCTTTGCCACCAGTGTGTCACGCTGTCTTGGCTTAGTCGCGTAGCTTCTGCCTGTCTCAGTTTCTCACGTTGTCTGAAGGACAGAAAGGCTTTTTCCCACCATCCCCACGCAGCTGCAAGGTTCACACTGAGAACTGGTGCAAAATGGCTTGAGATCCTTGGTTTGAGCAGAGCAGATTGGGATGAAAACTGGGATGAGAAAAGGGATTGTCAGTTCCAGTCTTTGGAAAAGTAGGGATGCTTCTCAAGCTTTGGGCTTTGCAGTTGATGGGCTGGATATCTCCCAAACGTCCTTGGAAAACAGCTGAGCATGATTTAGGGTTCAACTCCAGTTCCAGTGGGGCCTGTTTCTAAGCTGCAGAAAAAGCCTGGAAATTTGTGGTGGGTTTTCCCTAACACCCTCTCTCTCCTCTGCCTCTGACTACATCAGCTCTTTTTCATTTGCATTCATCTGCTATCCCTTATCTTTGAGTCTCTTTTTCTGCAATGTAGTTGTCTCCCAGTCACCGTTCTCTGAGGACTCTGGTGTCCTCCCAAAGGTTTTTTCAGTATAACCAGCACAGATTTCACCACTCACCCAGCCCATGAGGCTCTGTATGTCTGCGTAAGGGGTACTATTCCCATTTTGCAGAAGGGAGCACAGCACAAAGTGGTCTGGCGCCATCAGTCTTCTCTGGTCCTAGCCCAGAGAAGAAGTGATTTGATACACAATTCTCACTCCGGTGAAGCTAGAAGCTCGTTGTGGTGTTACCAGCACTGGTTATCAGCTGTATGGTACCGGATGCCAGGACATTTTCGCTGTCATGCTATGTTCGAGCTGGCTGCTTGGCTAGGATGGACACCCAACCCCGATCTGTGATGTAAGGGGATCGTGCAGGCAGTAAGCGCTGACTCTTTACGTTTTCTCTTGCCATGAGGAATAGATCCGTCCCTGCCAGGCTGCGGGTCTTGCAGCCCCCTCCCTGCGGGGCTGGAGCGGCGGCTGCACGCAGGCCTGGAGGGGAGCAGCATAAGGGGCAGGAGCGGGGCCAGGGTGAAGCCGGTTCTCCCTGGAGGCTTGGGAGAGAGCAGATCAAAGGCATCACCCCCGGAGCCCTCGCTCACGCTCCTCCGTGCCTTTCTTCCAGGATTTCCTCTGGAGCGGGAGGTGCCCGGCAAAGAGGGCACCGGCCCGGCTTTGGGGCGCCTCGGCCCCGGGAGCCTCCCCGCAGGCTCTGCCGCGGCGCCGCTCCCCGTCCTTCCCCCTTTCCCGCTCGCTGCCCGTGGCCCTGGCAGACGCCGGGAAGTGCCGAGGATGAGAGCAGGTCCCTGGTGTCTCCTTTAGCTGCCATTGCAGTTAAATTAGAAGAGAGACCTGCAAATAAAGCACCCCCTCCCCTGGCCCCCCTCCCCGCTGCCAGAAGCTCTGCATTTCACTCAAGTGCCCACCGGGGAATTTGCCCATTTACTCTTGTTATTTGCATGATAAAGGCTGTTCTGCTGCCTTTTCTGCAGCCCGCCTTAAAAAGGCAGGGAAGTTGGGGCGGGCGAGCAGGGGAGCCGGAGGGGTCAGGGCAGCCAGCGCCGGGCCCTCCTCCCCCGGGCCGGGGGNAAGGGTGCCGCGCCAGCCGCCCACCGCTCGGCTCCCGGCGCGGAGGCGGGAGGAAGGCGCTCTCCCCAGCCCGGGGTTTCGCTTTCCAGTTTTGTTCTCATTAGCGGCTCTGTGCATTCCCTTCGCTCCTCACAAAGAGGCTTATTCTGGCACGGAAATGTGCCCTCTGGGATTTACTGAGAGAGAAAGAAAGAGGGAGGGGGAAGAGGGAGAGAGAATAGGCGCTGATCCTGGGCTGCATCCAGGCTGCCTTAGCTGGAACTCAGGAGCAGGAGTGCAAAGGTAGCCGTAAACCTTTCTGGTTGCAGATCACCACCCCGATCCTGGATTAATCAATTGGAGCAGCCTCAGAGTTCTCAGGGTATCTCTGGCTTTGGCCTGGCTTCCTCTGCTTAGAGCTAGTCTGGGCAATTTTGATTCAATGCAATTTCCTTGAAATAAGCTGAAGCGGAAATATTCTGCAGTGATACTTTCAGTCCAGTTTTCACCCTGGTTCTAATTTAGATTAAGAGCCCCACGTCCCTTCTGACCAAGTAAAACTTACCTAAATGAAAACATAAGGTTTGTTTTTTTTTTTTCCCCAGTGACAACTGGATGTTTCCAATGCAGGGGGAGCCCCAAAAGTCACATTCAAAAGGCTTTGTTTTCATTCCTGTCTCCAAATTTTGAGACCTAGGAAGCAGTCAGGAAACTGTTCTGTGGCTAGCTTGATTTATGTTCCCAAGTGGTACTTTGCCAGGCAAGGGAAGCTGGTGCTCAGCAGTGCCCTGTTTCACGTGTTTTCTGGCCCGGTGAGACTTGTGCCATTGAGGAGGAATAAGTGACCACACACGAGCTGTAGTAGGAACAGTTTACCTCTTGGGGCATTCACGTTTGCCATGGGAATCCTCTGTTTGCCTGCTAAACTGGCATTGCATGTACTTTGCAGCTGTGGAGCTCTCTGTAGCCAGGCCCAGGTTATGTACCACAGTGTAGCTGCATCTGTAATAGTCTTTGTCTCCCTCAAATATCTCGTCGCAGCTAATGTGTATACTTACCTTCCTGTCAGCAAGCACAACCGAAGCCCCAGCACTCCAGCCTCTGGAACACTGCCGCTGCCCTCAGCCAACTCCCACAGGCTGCAGAGTTTGGGGGCTCAGCCTTTGTGAGGAATAGCAGGAAACTGTAAAGGGCATAGAGGTGGTAAGGGAAAAATGCCCAGAGAGGGGAAACCCTCTCTCCTGTCTTGGATGTTGAGCTGTGTAGTGTGGTCGTCTTTTCCCTTTTTTTTTTTTAAGTGGTTTTGCTGTGTACTGTGCATACAGTAGTGTGCGAGGGTAAAGAACTGATTGAAGTTTCAGTAGCCACAAGCAGCAGTGGTGGGTACTGTATCAGTGCCCCAGCTGTGGTTTCATGAAGAGCTGGCGACAAAACCTTGGAAGCCAACCCCATCCCTTGTACTCCCCAGGCCTGGATGGAGTATTACTTGGTGGGGAAGAGTATATGGGATGGGATGTAGGACCTGTTATGGCTGGTATTGGACTGGCAGGGTGTGCAGGAGAAGAGAGAGTTATTTGGAGTCTTGCCATACAGATCCAGTAAGATCTCTGCGAAGATACTAAGCATTAAATTCTTGTTTCTGTTGTATTTTTCCTTTTGTCCTTCCTTTCTCATGATGCTCCTTTTTCCCAGTGCACATATCAGAGAAAAACCGACTGCCCCACAGTGACAGGCCACAACTCTCTGAGGATGTCTGATCCGTGCACAGGCTCTTTTTTAATAGACTTACACCTCATTTGGACTCTAAAGCCTATTGAAGAGGCCCCAGGGGCTGCGAAGTCGGGTACATCCCAGACTAGTGCTGTCTGCTGTTCCTTTCTCTTCTTTAAGCAGATTTTAAGAGGCAGATGCGGATATGTATGTGTGGATCTGCCCTCTGGACCTCAGATGGAACTCTCCACTCAAGAAAGTGTCACTGGATCTCTAGGTTTTACACTTTCATTTTAACAATAAGGTTGGTGGAAAAAAAATATACTGCTGTGTGTTGCAGCCTTTTAAAAATTCTTGGAAATATCTGGAGATGGGTTCCAAAATAATGTTTTTACTGAATGTAGATGTCCTTGGCAGATCTGGAGGGACTTACTGATACAGAACTTCACGAGCAGCATTTTGACCAGTGTTTCTACATTTCCCAACAGACTGCACTCAGACTGCATCCACAGTGGGCTTGAGAACCAGGATGCTGCTGGTGTGTGCCATGCTAGAACATGGAGTAGGACAATACTATTATAGAGCCTGGACCTGCTGCAGTTCCTGGCTGCTGTTCAGGATGGGTTCCAGAAACAAAACTCGACAAGCTTGCATTAAATTAGGGAAGCAGGTTTCTGCAAGCATGTGGCAGGCTGCACAGCCGGAATCCTAGCATCCTAAGTGGGTTCTGGAGCCAGCAGTCTTGGAGCTTGTGGCAGCTCCTGGCTAGTGCTTGGGAAGGGTTCCAGAATAAGGACTTAGTGGCATCCTTTTTGTTTTGGTGGGGTTTTTTGTTTTGGTTTGGTTTTTTTTGTTGTTTTTTTTTTGTTTGTTTGTTTGGTTGGTTTTTTTTTGATCAACAAGTTCATAAGGTCTGTTCTCATATCTGAATTCCTCTGTCTCTGAGAGACCTTTTGCATTTTCAGCATGGCTAATGATACCAACTCCATCCTCTCTTCTTGTTGGCAAGGAATCAGATTTACAGCTCTGCCTGTTGTCTGAGCCGCTACTTCCCAGCTGCAGAGCTGTGAATCTCCCGTCAGTCTGGAAACTTCTGTGTTCGTTGTCATTAGTAGTATCACTGGTCCTTGAGTTTTGTTTTCTGGTATGTTGATGCCAGTTCTGCATCTGAGAATAAACATTTCTTCTGAGGTTTGTAACTTATTTTTTTGTGATATTTGCTGCACTGTTGACCTAATGGAGGCATTCAGTTTAACAAGCAGCTCTTGACTAGCAGGCTTCTGGGAGTCCTGTCAGTCTCTTCTTACGGCTTTCATCTTGTACTGTTTGTAGATTAAAATCCGTTTGAGATGGCTAAGCAGGGGCTTTACTCACTCTGAAATGCCATGATTTACTTATTTGCCTCCCTTGGCATCAAGAATGAAGAAGGCTGGATGTGCAGAGAGCTCAGCCGTGACTGCTTGCTGCACCTGAAAGGCAGGGTGGTGAAGATGGCAGAGGGATGTGGTGGGCATGTTCAGTAATACCTCTGGACAGACTCGAGTAAGTCTGGCTGAGGAAGGCACTGCTGAGAGGATCGGGCAAGTCTGTCTGGCTAGTGACATCCAGAAAGACGGAATCAGAATGCAGGGACTAAAACGGCATAACTCCTGGCACCTCAACAGCAGGTTAGCTGTGGCCAGGATGCTGTCTTCAGGTAAGGAGAAGCAATTCTCTACTTGAGCACAGAGTTCCGGCATGATTCTGGGAAAACCGCTTAAGGCAGGGTTTGTCTCACGTTGCTTTAGATGCCAGGGAGTCATCTAATTCTAGGATACTTACCTACAATAGATACAGTAAATTACCATCTGGATGTTTATGTTCTCTCCATTGTCTATAGAGGGGGCCTATATAGATGAGACTATGGCTAGTTTTTATGTGGCAGAAACCTGGTGAGATGAGTCCCTCTGAGCCCCAGTTCTTCATATGTAAAGTGGAAATGGCAGCATTGCGTAGTGACGTGGTTGCAGGGCCATTGAGTGAAAGGCGTAATGTGCCAAGATTCTGCATTGGTGAAAGCAGCAGGAGAGGAGCAGAGGGAGGCGTCTGTGGGATAGTTTACCTGCCAGTGTGCTGAACTCTTCTGGCATTTGGCCCTACACAAGTGCAAAGATTTTTAGATTATTCTGATAAGCTTCACAAAATCTTTTTAATGATATTTTCTTATAAAGCCAAGTTTATGTTGCTTAAGTTATGTTATCCCCAGCTATCTGGTGGCTTTTCCTGAATGATGGACAGTATGTTGCTAGACAAGGAAGAATAAAGTATTTCCATCATCTCCTTGAGAAAAAGCATCATAGATAGCTCAGCTGCTGTTTTATTAGAGGCCTCTGGACTATTCTTTCACTTTTTCAGGTCTCCTCCTGAAGTTTTCACTGCCCTGGGCTTCTATTCTCTGTTTTTACCTGTTCACATGGGAAATGTAAAAAAAAGTAGAATGAAACAAGAATGAAAGCACTTCTAAGAGTCTCTTCATCACTGCATTAAGAGGCCGAAGGTTATGCAAGGGGAGTTTATGCTGAAGAGAATCTTTGCAAGCCCTCTGAAGCAAGTGTTCTGCTTTTTATTACTGTTTTGAATTAAGATTGATTTTCCTGGGATTCCTGGTCTCCCCCTTGGGACCAGCTCCAAAAACCCTGAGGCTCAAATGAAAATGGAAGGTGCTAATTAAAAGCACCATTTATCTCTCTTTGAAAATAGACCCCAAGAGTACATGGGGATTGGTGGGGGGACGCTCCTGGAAATAAACTGCTCTCCTGCTTGATGTTGCAGGTGTTCAATGCCAACAGGGCTGTTAAGAGCTGTATCTCAGTGGCAGAGATATGTAAAATATTAGCTGTGAGCTCTAGTTCTGTCCCAACTCAGCCAGAGATTTGGGGCCTGAAGCACATACAACCTTCAGCCTCTGTTGGGCAGGAACTGCAGGTACTGTCTGCCTGTGTATCCAGGAGATGAGTGCGTGTTATGTGTTCCCCATTGTACCTGATGTATAGAGTGTCGGAGTTGAACTGGGTACTTTCAGCTCTAAAGGTCTTGAATTCATTTTCTAGGGTATTGGCCAAACAGGGCTGTCACACTCTGACAATTTAGGACTGAGACCACCCTCTGCCTGGCTGCTTTGTTCTCCCACCACAACAAGCCTTGAATAAGCTGGGTTGGCCCACAGTGTGAAAAGGAGATGGAGCAGCCAGGGACTGATAATGGGGACATGATCCAAAAACTTCTCCTTCTTTGAACTCAACTGAGTACAACCAAAATGGTTCCCCCGTCAAGTAGGCCTGATCCAAACCACTGATCAGGATTACGCTGCTATCGCTGCACAAAATACAGCTCCAGGGCTGTATTAACTCCTCATTAGTACCAGGACTGGGAAGTCTGCTATGTACTGTAGATGATGTGTGGAAAATTGATACAAATAGGATCAAGAAGTCAATTTTACATTTATTTTGCATACTTTAATTCACATTCTAAATACCTAATACTAATAGGTAAGGGGTTAGTTAAAAGGGTTAAAGCAAGAAAGTCTATTTGTAGCCATTTAATGGGATATTAAAAGTGGAAACAGAAAGTTTGGTATAAGAATCTCCCAGGAATCTAAAATTAATCTGCATGCCTACATACCTTCGGCTTCATGGATATTCCCGGTCTGACTGCAGACATCTGGACTTGTTTGGATGAGGTGTTTCCATCTTGTGGTTATTCTCCAGCCTGTTATCGCTACCACGCCACTTCCGACAGGCAGGCTATCCTCATAGTGCTGAGTTTGTTCTTAGTGCAGTCTCTTTGCTGTCATTACATGGGACCTAGAAAAGATTTGGATCATTTTTTGCAGCCAGAATTCTGTCCTTGTGAGCTTGTCCACCCATTTAAAAGGGTTCATAGAAAATATTATACATTAAAAGGGAAATGTCATCCCTGATCCCCTGTTGTCTGCTTCTTACTGTGGGTGCCTAAATGCCTCCTGGAACTGGTGATGGGATAGGGAATCTTTTGCTTCTTGTCACTGCAAGCTAACACCAGCGAACAAAAGTTCCCAATTTCTGCGGCCTAACTGATGAAATGCAAGAAATAAAGAGCTGGAAGCTAAGTGTAGTTTTTGGCCTGTAAACATGACAAAAATAACACTTTTACTAACAGACACAGAGGACCGACTAAAATATGGATGAGCTAGTTAGACCAAGGGTTACTGTTGCTTTCTAGATCTTAAACTGCAAACTGTTGCTTCAGTGACCAAAACCACTCCATGATGGTTGGCTTCCCTGCCTTTCCATGGATCTGTTGGTGACAGAGAGAGAGTGGCAGCAGTTTGGTTTTCATGGTGTCCCAGCAGCTAAAAGAAAATGGCATCCTTTTGCCACTGCAAGGACAGGCTTTCCTCCAGAAATTTGGCAAGCTGGTCAGAGGGGAGGTGATACAAAGTCCCTGGTATCTATCACGGGATTAATGTCGGTAGTCTCTCAAATACAAATGGCACCCTGCAAGTGGAACTGCGATGCCATATGCCTGCTGTTGATTTCTGAGCTAGAGCCACCACTCTGGAATGCTGGTGCCTGCGTCTTCCAGGTCTCTGCTGGCAGTGTCTGTGGTGTACGCGGCACCAGCCCCATTGCTGCCAGGTTGATGTATTCCCAGAATAAGGGCATGTTCTCTAGCAGTTTTACTAAGAGACCTGACTTTCTGGCTCCTTGTCAGATTTCAAACTAGTTAGCTTGTTTTATGCAGTTTATTTTCCTTGCTAGAGAAGCAGGGATAAAGTTATTGTTACTCTTTGCAAAGCTTTTTCTTGTCTTGCGGTGGAAGGGGCCTTCCAAGAGCCTCAGGAAGAGAGCTAGGCACTGGATGCAGGAAACACACCGCAGGGTCACCAACAGCCCACATTTCACGGGCAGCATCCAGGAGACTTCCCTGGCTCATTCCAGCAGGGAGACACAGGTGGCACCTCAGTAAACGTTTTACAGGAACTTGGCATGGAGCAACACAGGAGAGCACTTGACTTGGGTGTGCTCCCTGCTGTGTGTGTCCGAGTACCCTGTGTGGCATCTTTGGCTGTTAGGAAACAGATCTGGGCAGCATCGAGCAGCCAGGCAGGAGGTGGCGAGGGCAGGAGGAGATGGGCGCACGTGGAGTGCCCGTGGGGCTGCCAGGCACCTCTCATTAGAATGCATTTGTTCCACAGTATTACAGCCGGCTGGTTCATCTCTCAGTCTCTTTCTTTTCGAGGCTGTTGCTTACAGAAGGTAGAGGCAGGGACTTGGGATGGGTCCAAACTCTGGTGCAGCTCTGCTCTCCTCTCCTCGGTCTCTCGCTGCGCGCAGAGCCGGGCCCCCTGCTGTGCCCTCGCCAGCTTTTACAGCCGCCCTGCCTGTCAGAACAAATGGTATGGCTCAGAAAATAAACTCATCTCATTTGTATGACAACACGGCCCCTCCGGTTAGAATGCTGCACCATTGCTTTTAACAAGGCTTTAAGCTGTTCAGTTCAGAGAGTGTTACAGCCCCTGGTTTATTGAAATACAAACCTTCCCCTGCGCAGTCATCCTGGGCGCGTTCCCTAATGCCTAACCTAGACTATGATGCCCCCAGTGCCCCGTGCCCTGGCTAAGGCTGCCCAAGCTGAATTATGTCACTCTTCTTCCTCCATCCCAGTCCTAGATCCTGCATCCCATGTACTGCTCCCTGCAATGGAGAAAGAAAGGATGAAAGAAGACCTTTAGTCCTAGATAGTGGAAAGTGGCTGTGAATTTCTTGCTGAGCTGTGTTGTGACTTGGTCAGTGTGTGTGCAGGGCATTATCTGGATATGTGTGTGTGAATGCAGGTACTTTCATTTATGCGTCTCCCCCATTCTGTGAGTGTTGGTATGTGTGCAGGAGAGTTGTGTTTGTGTGTTCCTGGTTGCGTGTGTATCCATCTGTCTCTAGCTCTGTGTGTTTGTGTCTTGTTTCTGTGTGTTTGATGTGTCGGATTTTAAGTATGCTTCTGTCTGTGCAATGATTGTGTGTATTTATCCCTCTCAGTTGTGTATGTGTATTCCAGTGACCATGCTTTCATACAAATCTTGCTTACCAGTATCGAAGGGTGTGCAAAGGTCTCATTACCTTGCACGTCTTCCCTTGGTGCAGTTCACAGGCAGGTGATTGACTGCATCTGTTTCTTTTATGCTGCTTGGAGCAGGGTGGCCCAAGAAGGACTCCTGGAGTTTTAGATGAACCTAAAGGGTCTCTTGTTAATAAGGAAGGAAAACATTACAAGGAGAGGGAAAATAAGCATTCAGTGTACACCTGGTCACACACAGCTCTTTCCAAAGCACACCATATGTTTATTCCAAATGATAAACAGAGGATCTGATCCTCCACTGTCAAAGTCAGTGGTAGCTTTTCCAGGGAAAATGGGTGCAGAATCACATATGTAGAACAAGAGTAACCGTGCATCAGATAGAGGTGCATGCATGTGCCTGTAGATGGATCTATTATTCTCCACTTTCAGCAGCCTCGCTACAGAATATCTATTTAAGGTTCTTCTGTATCTTACATACCCTGTTCGACTTGTGCTGGACCAAATGCTTAACTATTTCATCTTCTCATTAGCACAAGTACTTAGAATCAGGATGCCTGAGTCCTCACTTTGGCACTGGTTACCTATGTGACCTTGGCAAACTGCTGTGTGTTTATGCTTCTACACCCTCATTGCAGGAAGGGCAGCTGATACTGGGTTACCTTTCAGAGATGCCAAAGGGCTGGTATTGCTAACATGTTTTGAGCCCCCTGGATTAAAGTGGTACTGGCAATCACAAACTATTGGTTCTTTAGCAATATTAACATTGCTGATAACCAAACGTACAATTCATCCTTAAGCGTGTGATGGATTTCCCTTAGGTAATGGAGCATTTCTGGGGATGTTAAAAGCAAGATGCTGGCTGTCATTAAAGCTTGGGGTCTAACAGTAGGATCTGATTGAAAAGGTTTGCTCTCTTGACTGGACGATAGGCAGCGGCTGCTGCTCTGCCTGGTGAGTTGGGCTCTGTGAACCCAAGCCTCTGTCCCCATTTGTTTGGCATAGGGTCAGAGGCTCCCTCTGTATATCTTCTAATGCCCGCGAGCAGGAATCTCCACAGCAGAGAGTGAGCACTAATGGAGTGCACAGCCATTTGTTAGCTAAGGGCTTGGGGTTTGCAGAGCTGCGTACATTCCTGCTGACGAGTGCATAGACAGAGGAGTAAACAACGGCCGCCAGATTTACTGCTGCAGCAAAAATAAACCATTTGTCAAAGAGAGGATAACACAGGGATGCCAACAGCCTGAGGCCACGCCACCTTGGGATGTGATCTGGTTAGAGCTCGCAAACCAAGCAAGATGGGACAGAAGTGCCACTGGGATTTGGCTTGAAGTCCATTCAGGAACACTACCTTTAGGGCTGCCAAGGAAAGTGTTGGGGAGTCAACAGGAGGTGCACAGAATATTTCTTTACGCAATGTTAACAGGTCCTGGCACATACCAGACTAGGTAAAAGAGTCTAAGCTCAATGCTCTAAAGCATTTCTGTCCTATAAATCAGATGTTCCCAATTACAGTGCCAAAAGAAGACTCTTCAGTATATGCAAAAGATGGTCTTAAGGCTTTGCTGGGCATTCTATGCTATTTTAAGAGCACTGTTCTCCGCATAAGGTACAGCAGCATTGATCAGATCATTTGTGGTAATTAAAAACCCCATGGCAAGTTTCATCAGGGACAGGTGACAGATCAGTTAATTATTTTTAGGAAGCAAAATTCCCTCTTCAGTTCTGAACAAATTTGCTATTTCTTCCTCTCTACAGAAAGAGAAAAGTAACAGCAAAATTATCTTTTCCCAGGGGCTATATGGTATTGCCATTAATATTAATAGAATATACTTCCCTTTATATTTGGCCAAATTTCGGTGAATGGCAATATACAGAATACATTAATTATGTGTTTGGTAAAAATTAGCAAGAATTAGTAAAGAGTTATTTAACATGGATGGAAAACTAAAGCTGATTTTACGCCAAAGGGGAGGTTAATTTAACCTGAAGCACAGATTTTTAATAGCAGGAGTAAGTCTGGAAAATAGAAACATTCATAGAGATTTGCCTAGTGGGAAGTCAGATGCCAGTGTGTACCGAGGTGTATCCTGAACTGAGGAAGCCAATGCACCAGTTGTCCTCCCCTTACACATTTGTAATATTTTATATATAGTTAAAGTGGCACAATATTGAAGAAGATAGATTTGTCCACTTAATTTTCATTGGAGTTACTGACTGCCACGTTGACAAATTAAAGGGAATAAGGCTCAGTGAAGGACCAGGCTGTGCCTAGAGAATCAGCACGCCACAGAGTACTGATGCAACGGTCTTCCCTCATATGTGCCCTGGGAGACCCAACTTGAAATACAGCACTCGTATGAGATTCATGCCTAGGGTGTATTGTCCTGGAGCAGGGGGAGGATGATCCTACCTGCACACTGGATTGTGACTGGATGTAGGATAACGTAGGGTACTTTGGTACCAAGAGGACTTGGACCAAGAGGAGCATGTGCAGAGAAATGCAGAAAATAGTCTAGTGTGGGCTGATGCTTGAAAGAGTAAGAGAATTGAAAGATACATGCTTAGATCTGAGAGAGTCTTCCAACTCCCAACAGAAGGGAAGTGGCAAGGAGCAAACATCCAAATGCTGAGTGCTAAGTAGAAGTGGATTAAGGAGATGGAGTGCATGGCCTTAAAGATCCATGCCTGCCTGTTTTCTTTGTAACAATTAAGATGAATTAGGTGTCTAATGTGAAGCTGCTGTTTTGTTCTTCATATCAGAAATTTGACAAATGAATCCCAGACTTAAAAATTGGAATTGCCGTAGCTGAAGCTGTTGCAAATGAGTTTGGCTTTGATAGTCTTCATGGTCTGGGCACAGGGTAAACCTGAAAGCTAGTGACAAGAAAGTTATATTGAGAGCTTTTGTACAACTGCAGAGCAAACACCATGGCACATTCCGCCCTGTGTGGCAGAATTTGCTCACTTTAAGCCCTTGGAGAGACTCTGACATGATGCATGCACACGGTTGTCTGCCATGTCCCAGGAAGCCATGTTTATCGCTATAGCATCCCCCGTCTTCTCTAGGTAACCTACCACCTCTACCAAAAACAAGAAGGAAAGAAAGCCTAAAAGGGTGAAGAAGGATTTTCATTATGAAGTTAATTAGCTTCTGAGCCAAGCTGCACCTTTTCAAGAGGAGGAATTAGAGGGATTTAATTGCTTTATCAGCCTTCTCTTTGATTTTCAGCAATCAGGCCGATTCCATTTAATTTAACTGCCACAGATGAGAAGAAAATTGATGCACTCACCTGCCTTGGAGCAGAAAGAGAGAGTGAGAAAGAAAAGTTGGAGAAATTGGCAAATATAGTGTCTGCAGATTAATGAAAACCAACAGCATTTGCTCACAATTGGAAATGATGTGCCTGCCCTGAGGTGTTTGGAGCTGTGCGTGTGCCGCTGTGCATGGTGATGTGAGACCCATCTTAATGGCAGAGCACAGGGAAAAGGGGGTGGACTTACCCTGGGGAAAAAGAGGGAAATAAATTCGTGAGATGATCAGGGATCAATTAATGAATAGATGTGCAGGGGGGGTAGAGAAGAAAGGGGGAGAGAAGTGGCCAAAGCCTCATGCTAGTGTATAAGCCGGCAGAGGTCAACGTGCTGAGTGGTGTTGGTGTGATATCTGTTGTTAGCCTCTACCAGTGGGCAGTATCCTGCAGTTGCTGGGTGAGAGGATTGGTTCATGTTATCGGTAACTGGTGGTCTGTTCATTTTACCAGAGTAGAGGGGCGAGGTTAGGAACTGCAGTGCAGGTTTTTGGTATATAGCTTGCCTTTGCTGAAATGCTTTTCCTTCTGTCAGAGTGAGATTTGCTGTTGCTCCCTTCCCTGTTCTTAGAGATATTTAATGCGGAGGTGAATGAGACGCAAAAACAATGTGTTGAAGAGGAAGAAGAAAATTAGAAGTGATGGGAACAGCTGAGGATGGTCCATGAGGAAGGGACGAGGAGAAAGTGACAGGGGAGGGGGCCGAGTCCTGTAGAAATGGGATCAACACGATGAGAGCTGACTTCCTCCAGCTGAAGTGGGGCTTTGCAGAGGGCCTGCTGGGCTTCAGTCTGTTAAACAAAACAGTTGCCTGCAGCTGTCTGTAGCCACAATAGCAGCCTAGGAAACTCATCTGGTTCTCAGCCCCTCGCTTTTCAAAACTGAGGACTCCTAAAGGTGTCTAGAGACAATCCTTCAAAAATGGATGCAAGTCATTTTTAAAATCATGACCCAAAATTACAATGTGAATGTACTGAAAAGCCTGATTTTTTTCAGTGGGAGGGCTTTTGGTTTCCACATCACATTGCTTTGGGAGAACGTGAGCTAATTTCTTCACCCTTGCTAGCCCCCAGTTTGAAGAAGGTCGTTCCCGCACTTTTATACAATGTTGGATGAATGTCTTGGTTGGGAAACTCTGAGTCCTTTTGGTCTGTGCAGCAAAGGTGAGACTTTCCCTCTGTCTCCAGCCAACTCTTCGTTTGAGAGGAAAAGGTAAGAGTGAGTGAATAAAGAGCACTCAGGAAAATGGCATTTTATTTTAGTTGCGTCCCCTCAAAAAAAAGATAATCAGGGGAATTGTTTGGTTTTAAGAGAGTTTTTCCCATCAGAGAAGACTGTTTAACTGAAAACAGAAACTTATTGCTGAGATGTCAGTTTCACTGAGATTTTGTTTCACAAGTTTTTGATGGAAGCCTCTCCCTACCTATTGATGCCTTCCGTTTCACTCCTTCGAAAGCAAAAGGGTTTTTTTCACTTCAAAAAAGCTTTTGTTCAAAAGTGTGTTTGATTCTATAATATTTAGATGGTTCTTTAAGCAATAATAACATTCTCTTATTTTATTTTGTTGGAATAAAACATTTTGATTGACCCAAATTTGTTTCTGTCAGGAAACTTATTCTACGACAGATTTCTTTTTGTGTGGATCACTTCCAGTCCTAGGTTAAAAAAATTTAAAAATTGAAAATTTTCAAAAAATTGGGAATTTTCAGTTTCTCCATGGATACCATAACTGGGGCTCTGTTCTCCCCTGGGATTCTGAGTCTGTTTTCTGTTTCAGGTCTATGTATTGAATTTTAACAAATCTCTTCTCAAATGTTACTTTTGCCGATGTTTAGATTTCATATTATCTTTGGTGCAACCTGACTATGACAATGATCTTTAATATCTGTAGAAGACCACATTAAGGTTCGATCAGGTTAGCTACATTATTTTAGATACTACTGGACCTGCGTGTTAAGAAATGGCTTTTCCTCAGGCAAAAGAGGGAAGACAGGCAGAAAGCAGGGAAAGGGAAGGAATGGCACGGAGAGTCAAGGGGCTCGTCCAGGGCTGCATGGCAGTGGGGAGCAGACTCGGGACTCAGCCAACGTCTGCGGATGCGCAGGGAAGTGCTAGAGCCGGCAGCCTGCGCCACCTCTGTGTCAGCCTGTCTCTAGGCTGGATACCGGTGGTCAGTCCCAAGTAGAAGCAGGAGCCTTTAGAAGCTGTCACCACCGTTACAAGTCAGTCTATAGGTCTTGTGAGATGGAGCTGGCTCTTTGCTGGAATCTAACACCTTTAGGTGCAGACTTAAAAAGGAGCAGCTTTGTGGGCTGTAATTAAGACTCTGGAAGGGACTTTTTTCTGGTGATTCTCTCTGCTCACCCACAGCAGGTTAGATGAAGGGGTTAATAAGGTATTATTTCCCCACAAAAGCCCTGACGGTGCATTTCCTCATAGCTTGCCTGCCGGGCTTGGCCTAGCTCAGTGGATCAAAGGCTGGTTATCACTAATATTGAGCTGTTGTAACCTCTGTCCCCTTTGATTAAAGTGGCGCTGCTGTGAATTTCTCAGTTAATCACGCCTTGGCTCACAGGGTCAGCTTGCAACTTGGCAAGTTCAGAAAACTACAGCAGAGGAGAGAAAGGTAAAATGTATTATGCAAATACAATTATGATTGAGTCTGACTCCACCCGGCCCAGGCCTCATGCTGCTGGAGAGGCTGGAGGGAGAGGAATCAATAGCCCGTCCTTCGACAAGAGCCTCTCAGCGGGGAAAGGGGAATGGAAAAGGAGACTCTCTTTTCTTCCCTGAACTTCCCGCACCACTGAGGAGTACAGGGTTTTGGGGTCTTTGAAGCCTCCAGCAAGGCATAGTGTGTTCAGAGGAGAACATGACCTCCCAGACACTTTCCATCTCTGGGAGCTATGATTTATGTTTTTTTCCTTGGACTGCCTTGAAATGGGAGCTCCGCCAAGGGGTTCAGGACCACTAACTCTGCTTTCTACTCCACATCACTTCCCAGAGCCTCAGGATGAGGGGAACCAGCAGGCATCATGGCAATGTGGATCCAATTTCAAAGCACGCAGTAAGATAGACAGGTGTGTAAGTCACGAGGTGTATGTGCAGGACTAAAGATGAAGGTTTGAGCCCCAGGAAGGCTGTAATGTGGGATGTGAAAATCAACACAGTTGGCACTGAATTAGGTTAGTGAACACAGCAGCCTTGCCCTGTTTTGAGGATGCTGAAGGGTAGGACTGCTGAGTAGCAAGAAGTCAGAACTTGTTGAGTCTCATTATGCAAATCACTCCTGTTCTGTGTTTTGGTTTCCCTACCTGCACTTAGGTGTGATGGTATTGCCCTGCCGTATGGAGGTGGATATGAGAGTTCCTCAGCACTCAGGATATGGTTTAGTTGTTTTTTTTTTAGGAAGGTACCATATTCTTAGTAACATTTCAGTAGCCCCTAGAACTGGCTGTCAAGAACTGGGCTGTCTACAGGCATATGGTAAAGCCATATGTACATGCAGAGATTTTAATGGTGTAGAAATACCAGTATAACATACCAGTGAAGCATTTCTACCGCGGTTGCAAAACTCAGCCATGTACTTCCCTACTGAATCTAAGTGAAACAAGCTACAACTATAACTCCATTTTTGCCATTATTACTGCATGTTTAGGTGTGGTTTTGCTAACTAACTATTGATCAAGGTTCAAACCCTAGCTGTCGGAGCTGCTCCAGGAGAGGCGTGCAGCCTAGGAATGGTCTGTGCAGAGATGTTGGACCAACAGTAGGTATGGCAGAGCGACTGAGCCACGGCTACAAACAGCTCAGTGGTGCAGCCAGGAGCCAGAACCGTGTGCTCAGAGCTCCATCACCCCTGTTCCAAAATTCCTGCTTCTCCTGGCCCTGGCTGACTGGTTCTGAGATACAGGAGGTTGCCTGCAGACAAAGGACATTTCCTGTTTCCACTGGCCTGGCACAATCTTTCCTTATCAGTTCATATTCTGTCTGGATCCCAAACTGATTTGCTAAGTCATCACATTCCTAACTTCCTTCCTACTCTTAGGGGAAAGGGGTGTTTTCCTGCCACTGATGAAACCTGTTGTGCTTCCTGGCTGTGATGTGATGAGAAAAGGGAGGGAAAAGAGGATGTTTCTAGGGAGACTGGTATTGGGGAGCGCTGGTTAAGGTGGCACAGAAGGATGTTTCAGCTCCAGCTGTGCTGCACACCAGATCTGAACTGGTGAGCAGAGGTGAGGGGGAAAGGCAGCATAGGGGCACGTCTCTACTGCTGCAGTGCGGGTCTGAGCAGAGCACCGAGCACAGAGGGGGAGTGGGGAATGCTGGAGGAAGAATGAGCACGGCAGGGCGTTCTTGATCAGACCCACTAATTAACTGCTTGCTCTTATTTTATTTACTCCAATCTTTCTATTTTTGCATCATTTGTTTCCCTGTTCAAGCAAAACAGCAAGGAACTTTTTAAAATTTAAATTCAGAAGTGCTGGAACTGAGCTCCTGCTGGGGAGAAAGTCCTGGAGCTCTGCTCCTGATGGCTTTTGGGAATGGATGGCAATGTTTCATTTTCTCTCGCTCCCTTCCAAAGGCAGGTACCATTCTGCTCTACTGGGGCACGTGGCTCTCATTATGTTATCAAACCTCACAAGCATGGCAACGGAACCACAATGCCTGCTGCTGTTTGAAAGGACCCCTAAGCTTGAATTTTAGTAGGTAACGCATATAGACATCTTCCCATTGTGGGCTTTTCCTCACTTTACATCTGTCTTTCCCTTGTATGCTTCTCAATCCTTTTGCGCTGTTTTATCGTTTCAGATTCCTAACACATAATTTTTCTGTATTTTTTAGAGATATTAAAGATACTATCTGGATGGCTCAAAGGACATGGTCCTGGGCAGGATTTAATTAAAAATTACAGTTACATGCCCACAATCTCCTCTTCCAAAAAAAAAAAAAAAAAGGCTAAATTACAGCTCTTTTGTCAAAGTGCTGTGGGAAAATAATGCAGAAATAATGCAGCGCTGCCATCCCCATTGCATGGATAGATCATGGCTCAGGAGAAATGATTCACCCAAGGTCATGGGAGAAGTCAGTACTAGAGTCAGGAGGTGAATAAATGTTCCTGGTAGTTCATCTATTGTATCATATGCCCCCTTCCTGCAGAAAATAGATTTTCCTCCAGCTTCTGTTTTCCCATCTTCTGAATCTCCCTCTGATTTCTTGGTCAAGTTTCCAAGAGAAGAAACTGGCATCGCTCTGTGAGCTGAGGATTAACAGAGTTTGCGCAGTTCCAAAGTGAGTGCCTTCTGTGATTCAGTCTAAGGACTAGTAGCTACACTGTCCAGGTGATAGTCATGAAACACCACAGTTGGTGAGACTGCTCGTCTGTCACGACTCGGTAGGGCTCTGTAGAACCGGAGCTACACCTTCTTGAGCTTCCTCTGTAAACTGTGAAATAATGTAACTGTGAGAGAAAAGGGTGTGATGGGCCAGAACCAAAACTCTTAAGTTTCGTCAGCATCTTACCCCACACACATTATGTTTCCCCTGGCAAGAGTAAGGACCGTCAGTCTATGTGAACCTTCCAGCATCCTTTCTGTGGTTTCCTTTGCAGATCTGGATCACTTGATCTATAGAGGAGCTAAAGGAAATTAGGCTCCCAAGTCCTTCTGAAATCCAATGGAGGCTGGGCATCACTCACCCTTCACTTAGTTTAAAAATCTCTAGCAGTGACATACAATGGGCTCGTCAGAGCAGGCTTCTTTAAATCACTTAATGCCATATTTCTTCAGTCTTTAGTATCTAATCTGTGCACAACTGGATCCCCCAGTAGTGTTAATGTGATTGATTCAGCTGCTGGTGCAGGTGGAATTTCTGTTCAATGTGCTGGAGGACTAGGTAGGGGGTTTAGGCATGCAATGTTTTTATGCATTTCAGGGACATGTGGGAGAGTAATGCCTGGGCAGACAGAAGTCATAGTGGGATGGATCTGCAACTTTGGTCGTTACAGACACTTTAGAAAAGATATTCCTGTGGACAGGCCTGGCCAGAAAATACAGCACTCCTGACTGCTCTCGATTTACATTCCAGATTTCCCTCCGCAACAGCCCAGTATCCCAAAGTTACAAAAGAGGTAAATACTAACCCCCTTTTACTTAGAGGTCCAACATAAAAGCTTATTCCGTATTTATCACAGTTAGTTCTTTCAGTGGTGCCCATCACTTGTAATATCCTGCTTTCTCTCCCAGCATCTTCTGTCCTTGCTTTTCTTTCCTTTCCTCCTCCTTCTTCCTCTTGCCCTTCTTTTCCCTCCTTTCTTCCCCTCAGCCCTCTACATCCCTGCGCAAGTTTGCTGCCTCTTGATTAAAATGTTGACTTTAACTTGGAATTAACCTGATTAATGTAATTGAAAGTAAAAGTCCGCTGCTCAGCACTTTGGGTGATGAGTGGAGATGGATTGAGAAAGAAAGCTTTCAGATTGAATACACTTCTCTCCTCTGGCTGTTAATTGCACCGTTTACTGGTACCTGACTCACTGACCGTCAGTGTTTAGTCCAGTTAATGATGATACACAGTCCATACTTTCCAGAGATAATTAAAAAACATTCCAGCAGACACTGTGCTGCAGAGAGCTTTCCTATCTGTCGCAGTCAGCAGGCCCCAGGGGTTAGGGGTTGTAGTATGTAGAGATAGAGCAGGCTGTTGTCTGGGTGCAGAGTAGAGCTGGCCTTGGTTTTGCAGGTGTTTCGAAGAGAAGAGGGACGATGACTACCTCACGTGTTGGCTTTAGTGTGTCTGTCTCCTGACAGTACAATATTTTCTGTGGGTCAGCATGAAGGCTTGCTGGGGTTTGGGGCCTATATTTATGCTTCCAAAGCACTTAGGCTAAGACACAGGATTTGTAAGTAGAGCTTTATCCCTGCAATGTCATTTGAGCTCTTCTCCATAAGGGTAACTCAGCACTGAGATCAGTGAGAATTCGGCATTTAGAGGCTTTGTGCATCTGGACATTAGTCTCTTGTGGCGTACTTTTACATCTGCAAAATAGGAATGCTCAGACTTCCTTACACAAGGGGAACTCTCAAGTGACTGTGGACAGAGGTTTAGAGAAAATGCCTCGGCTGCCATATCCCAGAGACTGACATACACTGAAGTGGTAGTAGAAAAAAACTTTCTCCAAATATAAGAATCCATTTGGAAGCAGACTGGTAAGGGATGTGATGAGAACTCTTATATTGCTGAAAGAAGCATTCAGGCAAAACAGGCGATCTGTACCAATGCCAGCATTAGTTAATATATTTGTTAATGATCTGAAAAAGGAATGGACAAAGGGAAGAGGAACTTGTAGGTGGGACAAAGGCAGGTATGTTGATCAAGATCAGGAAAGATGACAACTTGAGGGACCTGACAGCAGTGGATGAGTAGGTAACAGAAAGAATAGATTTACATATAGAAGGGATTCTGAAATCATCTACTTTGCCCTCCTGAGTGAGGCATACGTTGTGCAGGTGACATTAAGAGAATAAGAACTCACTATTTCTGTTGTCACTTTGTTCCAGTAGCTAATCACTGTAAATTAAAACTGTGGACTGTATTTTTCATCTGAAATTGTCTGTGTTCTAGCCACTGGTTCTAGTTAACTCTGTCTCTGCTAGATTAAAAAAAGCTCTCTTATACCTTATGTTTTCTCCCTGTTCAAATACTTCTATGTTAGACTCAGTGCGCTCCAAAAGGTATGATTTGCATTTCTTGTATGTCTTATGCTGTCAACTCAGGAAGAAGCTAGGTGTCACTGTGACCAACTCAACAAACATAAGTACTCAGCATGTCCTCATCCACCTTCTCTTGTCCTGCTGCCATTTCCCTTTACACATGGGCTATGTGCAGTGACCTGACTATGAGCAGTGTTGAAAGCTCTGGGGAAGAGGATGAGATTTTAATGAGAGGAGTGGGGTTAGTGTTTATATTACAATAGCAATGAAAGGCTCTCATGAGATCAGAGCCCTTGTCATGATAGCTTTCGTGTTGTGTTTTGGTTTTTCTTGTTTGTTTGTTTGTTTTAAAAAAGTAGATTATATCCAGAGGCTTTATAATCCAAATGGTCTGGAGTTTGGAAAGACTGTATCCTCTCACACTTGGGGAATCAAGATCTGGATTTTGAGCCCACAGAGGGGAGCAAAATGAGGGCTGTAACCCTCACCTCTTGCCCCTTAGTCAAGCACTGGTATTGTAAGAGCCTCCTGCATCTTGGGTAACTTTTTAAATTGGTATTCCTGTGCAGAAAAAGAGTGAAACAGTGATTTTTTTTAATTATTTTTTAAAATTTTTATTTTTTATATTGTCCCTTATTCCCAAGAGACTAGGAGCGCATGTAGCAGTGGTGTACTTCTGTATAATGCCCCATCCCTGGAGGTGTTCAGGGCCAGGCTGGATGGGGCTTTGAGCAGCCTGGTCTAGTGGGAGGTGTCCCTGCCCAGGGCAGGGGAGTTGGAACTAGGTGATCTTTAAGGTCCTTTCCAACCCGAACCATTCTGTGATTCTCTGTGTGTGATACCGAAATAAAACTTAAAATAGTGATAATAGTAAATGTTAGGGGCTACAAGGCTCCTTTCCTCTGAGCAGGTAACTTCTCTAGGGGATTTTCAAGCATTTAAATCTGTCCCATTCCATACACAGTATCAGGTCAGGATGCCTAGCCAAAGCATCTGAAAATACTGAGTCTAAGAGAATGGTTTCTTGTCCTACTTCTCTATCTAAAGGCATGGAGGCATGGGGGGGTTGTTTTGTTTTGTTGGCTTTAAGTGAAAACTTTGAAAATACCTGGCAAATCCAAGCTTAAAAACAAACAAAAAAAGAGCAAAATTTTGGAGTATGAATAAAGAGCTGTGTCTTGGATGTGTCCCACAGCCCCTCCCTTTTCATTTTTTACTTTCCATTCCTATATCTGCTTTAGCCTTTGTTTCATGCTCTTTTCCGTGTTACCCCATCTTCTCTGACCCTTCTCTGCTCTGTATCACGTTTGCTTGTACCCTTCCCTACCAGCCGCTACATCCTTTATCTTTGTCCATGGCCGCAGGCTGTCTTTATCAGATCTACTGTTACGGCTATTTCATGGAATATAAGAGTACTTTCATCTCCATTGAGCAGCAAAAAAAACAAGATTCAGAAGAGCAAAGGGACTTTGGTCAGGGCCACCTAACCAGTCTTTGGTACAGCTTGGCTTGACCATTCCCTAAGACCAGGAGCACTTAGTCACTTAAGAGCTGGGTAACCTTCCTCTAGCTTTTCAGTGGAAAATTTTTCATTGAAAATTTTTCCCATCATACTAACAGTGCCAAGACGAGAAGAGGGACCGTTTCCTCACAATGGGATGGTTCCTGCCCTTGGCTGAAGTGCACCTCTGGAACTGGGACGTAGATGTACCTGGGGGCTTAACTAGGGTCCTTGAGACCTGGCCTGCAGGCTGCTGGGTGAGTTCCCAAGGGACGTTGACCCATCACAGTAGAGGGCGGCCCTGCTGTGGGTTGTCTTGGGCTTGCCCTCCATGCTGCACTGAGTCTGTGACAGTGCCTGAGTGTGGCTGGCGGGTGAGGCTCGCTGAGGCAGAGCACAGCGGGAGGATGGTGCCTTGGGACCAATTGTGCTGGCACTTGTGAGGAGGCCAGGCTGGCTCTTGTTTGCTATTCCCTGCACACACGCAGGGAGCCTCGTGCACTAAGGCGACATCAAGGCTCATTATTTTCATCAGATGCCACATTTGTAACCTGTTACCGAGTAAATTGTGATAAAATAGACTGGAGCAGCCCAGAGTCTGACACTCTATGCTGAGATGGCTGCTGTGAGCACAGCGGGCAGGTAGAGAGCCTTACAGGGCAGCAGGCTCCAGCATCTTAAAGGAGCAGGAAGCTCTCATGGATAGTAGGGTGCCTGGGTCAGAAGATGCTTATGATGCATCTTTTTGGCAGACAGTGTGTACTTGGGATGAGGGTGAATGCCTCCCTTCCACTGGTCGCAGGAGGTAGGTCATTTACGTCCCTGCCTCTCCTTCTTGCTATTGGGGAAACTGAGACAAGGGAAAAGAGAAATGACTCACCCAATGTCACATAGTAAATCTACCGCTTCATCTCCTAGTTCTGCACCCTGTCCTTGGAGCCAAGAACGAGTCCCTCACAAGTTACAATACAAATGGCAGGGTGGACAGCAGTGGACCAGCAGTTTTCACATTTTCTTTTCCTTGTGTTTGAGTCCAGATGATGTGTGTGACTTGCAGTGGCAGTTGAGAGCACAGAAAAAAAACCCAGCTTATTGCTTTAGATTCTCGAAGTCGGCCTGGGACTGTGTGTGTTTCCGTTCCAGGAGGTACCAACTCTGTTTCAGCTGCTTTGTGCTTCCCTCCCAAGCCTCTCCCTGTCCCACAGGTGCAGACAAATATGTTTGCCCTACAACATATTATGAAGCTCAATTAGATATTATCTTCAGTTTGTGTGTTGAGAAACTGAGTCAATGAGAAGCTAAGAAATTTTTGCAAGGACACTTTTGTGTCTTTGAGAATTAGAAAGCTGAGAGCAGGAGTCTCTCCAGAGCACTCTCCCCTGTTTCTGTCATACGTGGAAGTACTTGCTGTGGTTTTGAGGAACAAATGGGACCTTTAGTGGAGATCAGATCTTTCAGTGCTGTGCATGTACGTAATTGAACTGCACCCCGTTGTACACTTTATTTGGCTTCCAAATAAGTATGTTTTTACAGGATTAATAGATGCTCAATAGCAAATACAAAGATGCTTCACATGTGAATACTGTATGTTACTGGTGGTGCTGAAGTGGAGCGTGCTGGAGGTAGTTATAATAAAGGTTGTAAATACAGAGTTCTTGGGAATTTTAATACATCAAAAAATGTGCTGTGATCCAGAACAAGAATAGTTTTTGAGAAGTTTGACTAAACAGAATGAAGTCGTTTCAGAGCAAGGTAAATATTTCACCTTGGCAAAATCAAGATGGTGGGATTTTTAGAGCCTTTCCATATACCAGTGTTTTTCAAATAGAAGAAAATGTTGAAGTGGAAATGTTTTCAATAGAAGTACAAACATTTATCAGAAAATAAACAGAAAACGTTTGCTTCCAGATTTTTAGAGTTTAAAAATGCCTCTAACATAGTGAAGCTATGAAATACTTTAGTGTTATGAAAGGTACATTGTGGGGTGGAGGGAACACATGAGTGTTTTTTCTAACTTTAGCTATATGCATCTGGACTCTGGTTACCAGCTGACTAGCTCTTTACTGCAGCTCTTCTTTAATGCTTACTGATCCCTTATAAATATAATAGAAGGTGTGCTCTACTCTCTGCCCCAAAGGTCTTACAATTTAAATTGGCAGTTCAGAAGAAATATCTCCCTATTTCAGGAACTGGAGCATAGCAAGATCAGTGATATGCTCAAGGTGACATGGAAAGTATAAAAAAACATCACCAGCTCGTTCCACTGCCCGGATGAGATCCATCTTCCAAGTTACCCCTCATTTTGGGAGCCCTCCATGATTTCCAAGCTGGCCCACTTTACTGCCTGAACGGCTTGAGGTGGGGAGACGGCCAGTGGCTGGGGACGGGAGTGGCCGGCCAGCTCTGCTGCAGCTGTCACTGCACTTTGCTGACAGTTGCTGTAATCCATGGTGCCTGCTTTTATGGTGCTAATTAATCTCTTTTAATTAATGAAATCCTTCTACCTCATGTTCCTCCCCTTCTTTTCCTTTTTGCCTCTCTTCACCTTCCAGAGCTGAAACCTACAGTCCTCCTTGAGCAGGGGTTGATAAAATCTCCATCCTTTAAACATCTCTGTGTACTCGTCTGTGGAAGTGCTGGTGGCTCCATCTGCTTTTCTCCTTTGGTGCAGTAGCAGCTTAATCTTCATGGCCTGTTATCTTTGAAGCACACTTGATTTCTCAAAAGAAAAACAGCTAAGCATTTTAGCACCCGCTGCTTTCCTTCATACTCTGCTACATGTCATTGCTGTTTAATCATGGCCTGAGTTTGCAAACGCTGTGTATGTAATGGTACTCCTTTGAATAGACTTATGGGCTTGATTGGGACAACACATTCAGGTAACACTGCTTGCCTGCATCTTTGCACTCCAGGACCGTGTTTCTCTTCTTTGTTTCCATCCCTTAACTCCTACTCATAACCTTTTCTCTCTTCTCCTTGGGGCACATAGTCTAATTCTTGTCCTCGTGCTATGAAGCTTGTCATTCCGTGATGGGTAAATCATGGAGCAAAAAACAGGCTTGGGAATCACAGGACTGGGTTTACCCAACCTGTCCACCCCCTCTTCAAGTTATCACTTCTAGTATTCCTGAAAAAAAAAGGATGAGTCCTGCTGCACAAGCAATGCACGACACACAACAAAAATATAGTCCTGGTTCTGAAGGACGTTCAGTTCAGCTTGGGACAAAGAGCCCATTTCTGGGCTCACAGACACGTGTCACTGCTTGGCTGAAAGGCGATAGAAGGTTCCAGGGAACAGAGCCATCAGCCTTACAAGCGGAGATTTCCATACCTCTGCACATTCAACTGATAATCACAACATATTTTTTCCCTTTGCAAACCCTGCCAGATACATTTCTCTCTTGGTTAGAGTTTTTTTTTTTTTCAGAAGGTTCTTTTCCTCTCTCAATATCTAAGTTTTACAGTGCCTTTCCTCCAGCTCTAGTGGCTGATTTACATACAAAAGGGTGATCAGCTGTGGGAAGAACAGTCTAGCGGATCAAATACTAAGTGACATTAAGTGGCATCTAAATGACATTACTTCGATTCTCTGCTGAGCTATGAGTTGCGGTGTGACCATGCACACGGTAATTAATCCCCATGCCTCAGCTCCCCAGCTGTAAAATGGGCATGGTTCTGAGTGCCTGGGAAGTCCTGTGTTAGTCTGAGGCCAAAGCGAGCAATGCCTGTGCAGAGCTGAGAAACTGTGGTGGTGGAATCCATTCAAACAAGTCCTAAGAAAGCTGCTGGAGAGGCAGTCACTGTGACTGGAAGGAATTGTATTGTGTCTTGTTTGTATGACAGAGCCATTCTTTTACATGACCCAAGATCTGCTTAGGGACCCTCTAGTTATATTAACTTCTGCTTTTTTCTGTTCATCCCCATCCCTTTGAGTCAGAATATGCACCCAGTCCAATGGAAGGTAGAACTGCAGACTGGCTTCTCAGCACAATGACGGTCCAGGCATACAAATCAATATCGGGAGATATAGCGACATCAGAAGAACTTTCGTGGCTCATGCAGTAGTTTATAGTTTAGTCAGAGAGAAAGATTCTATGAAAAGCATACTTTAAAGAGTGGTCACAGGAACAGAAAAAAGCCTGACTCAAGATGCAGAATTACCTGCAAAAGGAAGGAAGCAACAGGGAGACCGCAGAGGCTTAGTTAAAAGCTCTTGTTCTTTTTTCTCATGGCTGCATACAAAAGGCCCGTCCCAACCCAAAAATAGACCCCAGGCATCCCTTGCAGAGACCTTTGCCTCTGGATTGGAGACAATTTCAGCCAAGCAGGGATGTGGACGTACTGAACTTTTCTCCCCAAAGGGCAATCTCATCCATCCTTGAAAGGACACCTGTGGAGCAGTGTGTGCTCTCATGCCCCATCGTGCTTCTCAAGTGGTAAATGAGTGTCACGCACTGAGAGAGACTGTGGGGGATGAGAGCTGTGGGGTCTCCACTGACACCAAACACGTCACCGAGCTTCCAATACAATGAGATCTGGGAGAGCTGCTGGCCTAGGATCAGATGTCAAGGAGAAGTGGCAGGAGGTGAGAAGTTCCAGCAATACTGCGTCCCAGCTGGCTCTGGAAACAGTTTATGCCTGTGTCCGTCTGCACTCAGATCAAAGCCTCCCTGAATTATTCAAGTGCTCTTTGAAAACTCTAATCACGCAGAAAGTGAAGGCAGCTTGGCTTTACCTACTGGAAAACAAGCACTCATTGTAAGCTCCAGAGCCAAACCAAGGTTCCTCTGCTCACACAACGACAGCAGCTCCTGCCACCTTTATGGCAGGAGTTCTCTCTTCTTGTTACACTAGGTTGTCACATGGAGGCCTCGAATGTGTGGGCTTCAGTAGGTACTTTGCATCTAATTGAGCCCGTCCTTGCAGTCCTGCACTGATGCATTGCTACTGCCTTCCCCAGTGTTTTAGGCATGTGGATATAGGTGCACTTAAGAGCAACCACTGGCAGACCCAGCTGGATGATGTTGAGTGGTTCCAGCTGTATCAATGGGAAGAACATTCAGTTCAGCCTAAAAGAATCAAATAAGATAGCACAAACTTGAGATTTCCAGGAAGGCGAGGGCAGCGTGTGCTCTTTTGTGCCACGATGCTGCAACCACTCTGTTGAAGTGACAGGGCACCAGCACTGACCCCCACCCTCTGAGAACAGCAGCGCACAGCAGGAAGTGCCACACAGCAGCTTAAAAGAAAAAAAAATGGCTTGAGAATGGTAAGTGAGGCAGGGTCGGAGCTCTCTGCTGTTCTTTAAGCTGCCAGTTATCTTCCTCTTCTGGGGAGTGAGTCAGTGCAGCAATCCCCGTGTTAGAAGAGTTGTTTTGGGGTCATGGGCAGATGCAGCTGTCTTACAAGGAGAGACTACGTACAGTCTTCATACCACTTTCTGTGTATTAAGCCCTCTACATATCCAAGCCCGGGATTACTCAGTCCAGCATAACCAACTGTGATGTCTTTGTAATATTTTAGTTGCGTGTTTTCTTTTAAATGCCAGTGTCAGGAGACAAATTATTACATTAAAAACTAACTTTAATTTTTAGAATGGCACTTTACTAGCCATGTGGCTGAGAAGGTGAAAGGATTAAAAAGGAGAAGGAAACCCTCAGTCATTCCCCATATTTTTTTTTGCTTCGGAGATTTTAAGGCTGTCTTCTGGGTTGTTGAACACTTGCAGCTAGCAACCCCTATTACTAGAAAGTTCATCACCCAAATCCCACTTTTCATCCTCTGCTGTTGACTAAGCTAACAGCCTACAGATTTACGGTCAGGCTGTTCTTCCAAGGAAAGGTACCAGCAACAGTCCACGTTAATCTCCTAGAATCACATGACATTTTTTCCTGCTTGTCAGTACTAGTTATATTGCAAGGCCTGTGTCCTTGATGTGCATTAACTGTGGATGATGGTGGTCTGTACCCACTGAAACCCCTCAGATTCCTCCTTATAAGTCATTATCAGCTGCATCACAGAATAACTCCCCAATAGACAGTGAAATGGTTTGACCATTTCACGCTGGCACCTGATGACCTGTTACGTTCTAGCTTAGGCAGGTAAGTTGCCACATACTGCCAGGAGATGATGCTTTTGAGAAAAATGCGTGCTTCAGAGAGGAAGTGATTATACAGAATGAAGTCCACAGCAGAGCTGCGATGCAGGGACCTGCTGAGTTCTTTGGCCTGCAGTGAGCTCCTTGAGAACAAAGTACTGAACAAACTTGTAACAGCAGAATACAGGGTGCTCCTGTAATGGGGATGTCTCTTGGTGTAAGCAAATGGAAGCCCAAAGTATCTTTCCATTCCACAGAGTGGGTTTTATCTTTATTGCCTATGTTTTTAGACAATAAAGGTGATGAGCATCTCCCTAAGAAAGTCTGTCATAAGACAAAAGTAAATTTTCTGACCTGATTATTATTAGGTCCTCCACTATCAAAACTGTTTCAGATCTGATTTCTTCTGTCTTGCCTGCTCTGTAAAGGTGTAGTTTATTTCTGGCACCAAGTAGGAACATTTTAAAATATTTATCTGTTGTTTTGGTTATTTATAGTTTCACTACAATATCTGAGTGACGTCAGCATTACTTACGGTTTCTAGGCATTCATGGTTCCTGTTACAAAGAAGTTATAATCAAGTGAAAATTATGTTAATAGAATGAACTAGCTTGTAATGTGATCCTTGTTCTAATGTTTGAAATTTGAGATTTTTAAAGGCCAAGAAATGACAATTGTATACCTAAGTTTCACTTTTTAAGTTCCTTGTTTTCCCTGTCACTTTTTAGATGGAGCACAAGAATTAAATGAACAGAACTAGCAGGAATCTCTCGGTTTTTTCCATGGGAAAATGATTGCTTTTTTCCTGACTAATACTATTGTAATGATTACAAAAAGTGAAGGGAGTGGTTACTATTTCTGCGTGCGTGCTAATACTCACACCACAGGCAGTTAGACCTAAAAGTCAGTGGTAAATATTACTGCAGACTGTACATCCTGCAGATCAGCTAAAACCGTCTTTGCCCGTGTACTTTACTCATTAGCTGAAATAAAAGATTCTCTTCCTCTTCTCGTGTGAAACTAAGGAACAGAAAACATTTTTCATCTAATTTTTTTTTATGAAATATTGGTTGCTAGCAAGAAATGAATGCTAAAAGGCTCAGTTAAAGCCTGATTGAGAAACTGTACTACAGCTATAGATCTACTACAGATCTTGGAAGGGATTTGTAAGGATCCCATGTGACTTAAGTAGTCCTTTGTCAACTGAGTTTCCTGATCAGGCTGTATCTTCCATAACACACTTAAGATTTATGAGTTACTGGGTAAGTACTGAGAGAGTGGAGTCATAAATAAAGATATACATAAATACAGATTGTCATTGGATCAGATGTTCACTTCCTGGCTTTTGTTGTTCAAGATATGCTCTTCAGAGATGTTGTTGGGTCTTGAGGTCAGAATTGATATCTCCCCCTGGCCTGTGTAAAACGTCTCTCTTTTAAGGAAACTGGAACAGTTATTCTAGTTTGTCAGCTGACCAGTGGTGTTATAAGGTGGTTGTGGAGTTGTGATCTTGGAAGATCTGGGATCTTGCCTCTGGGATAGGGATGGGTGCAAGGGAGCAGTCTAGATATCCCTCCAAAGTGTCCTCCAAGATTTGGAAGGATCCGACTGGTAGCTCCAAATCAGGAGGGTAAGTTTTGTAGTTTGTGGCATTAAACTAAATCTAATGTGTTATCTGATGTGCTGGAGGGTCTGCCTGAACTGCTAGGTCTGTTCTCCCCTCTGTGTGCCGTGATAGGCAGGGCAAGGATTTCTTGCCTCTTTAAAGTGGACCATGGTGGGGTTGGGAGAGGGAAAGGCTTTTTGCCAAGATAGAACTGCAGTGATTCACCAACTCAGACTTCTGCTGTAATTTGTGTGTCCCTATTGTGCTGATAAGCACGGAGGGACAGGTGTGTATTTAAAGAGAGATCTGCAGAAGAGATGCACTTAAGCTTCATATTTGAACACTCCCAAAGGTTGGGACAATCCAAACCGGGAATCCAAATAGCTCTGTGTGTCCAGGTGCCAGAGTAAATGTGTGGACTGGAAGTGTTCCAACACTGCAGTTCTTCACTAGTAATCATGTGTGGTGGAAAAGATGTTTCTTCTTCAGCAGGCCACTTGAATCAGCAGAGTTGCTAGTGGGAGGCCTAAACGCTGCAGTGTGCCCCTGATACTGGTGCAATATCACCATTCCCAGGATTTCTTTGCATTCTTCAGCTTTTATATGGAGGATGAAATTTTGGTTCTACTGACCCAATTGGAAAATACATGTTATATTGGATTAAACCAGAATGCATCCCGTTCTTTTCCAACCAGACAAGAGAATGTGAAAAGCAGCCCATGCATCATTTGTAAATCTCTGCCATATGGTAGAGACACATTTCTGTCTCTTGTTTAAAGGTGGAGGTATATCTCAGGGCCTGGCTTGATGTTTTCTGTGAGGGAAGTGTGTGTTTTCAAATCTTAAAGCCACAGCAGGGTAGAGAGGGGAATAGAGTAGTGGAGCACTGGGGTAGATTGCTTAGGGAGGTTGTGTAACCTTCATGGTTGTTCTTGAAAACAGGCTAGACAAAAAGGTTTAGAAGTACTTTAATGATGGTTGATGCTGTCTTGACAGAGGCTTGGTCTTGACAATCTCCTAAGGTCAACTCCAGCATAATTTTCTGTGATTCTGTAAAAGGATAGAATTGTTGTTATTTCTGTTACTACCATTCGAGGAGCAGTTTTTAGGGATGAGGACCTAGCATTGCCTGGTGCTGTACTCGCATGCTGGAGAAAGATGGTCCTGCCTTCAGAGAGCTTGCAAGTATGGGTCAAGAAGCAATGGCTAGCATGGACAGCTGAGGGAATACAGTAAGGAGCAATGAGACACTATTGATCAGCGGGATAGGCAGTACTCATAATACATCAGCAGCCTAACTGCTGTCAGATTTTTGCAGGCATCATGGCTAAGGAGAATGTGAAGGAGGATAATGAGGAGGCTTTGCAAATGAAATCTCCAGGCTCCCACCACCTCTGCCTCAGAGCTGGGCAGCAGCAGGATAATGGTTTGCCTCCCGCTTCTGACTGTTCTCGTGTCCCTGCCTGCCGCTGCCCACTCTCACCGAGGGCACAGGTGGTGCTCTTGCAAACTTGCTTCTAGCCTGTATTGTGGCAGGAGACAGAGCCAGGATAAGGCCTGGCCCTCTGTCCCACATGCTGTGGGATCTCTTCCAGTGACAAGAAGTAAAGTTGACGAGTCTGTATCAAGACAGTGAAGTGACCCCCGTGCTGCTCCACATAATTAATAAATAAAGCACTGGGGGAGTTTTTGCCATGCTGGCTGCTATGACAGGGCTGTCTACAGTGCACTTAAGCATTAAATGACCAATTTCTGTCAGACTAACTTCCCAAGCCTCTCTCTCTCTCTCTCTCTCACTCACAAAGCTAGCTTCCTCGCTCCCTGCACTTGGAGTTTTTCAGCAACTGATGGCTCCTGGTTCATTTCTGTGGAATTAATTGGTCCCTGAATGAATTCTGTTGACAGGGCAATTTATCGTGTGTTTGGGTTGACAGT
>VYZM01014658.1:809111-829031 GCA_013398915.1 Dromas ardeola | reverse complement strand
GAGGGACAGGGGGGGGGGGGGTGGGAGGATGAAGAAGAGGAGGAGTAGAAGAAAGGGGAGGTGGAGGAGGAGATTGTTTAAAAAAAAAACTAAAATGAAAGAGAGAGGAAAAATTCTGTTCCTCTTTGGCTCCCTCCAGTCCAACTCAGTGTGATGGATAATGCACAAGAGGGATGGGGAGAAGATGGAGAGGAGAGAGTGCCACTTGTCTCATGACAGGAGTCAGGATGCTGCTTTTCCACAATTTGCACCATGGCTTGGGGAAAAAAAAGAAAAGAAAAAGAAAAGAAAAAGAAAAAAATCACAAAAGTAAAAGTCAGTAGTTGTGTGGTATCTCTGGGGCTGAGCCAGAAGCCTCCATATGTAATACTCACATCTCTACTGCTCCCTATACCGAAGTGAGTGGGAAGCTAGGGACAAGTCTGGTTAACCCTCAAAATGCTGATACATGCCCAAATACTGTTTCAGTAGGTACTGAGGTGTTGTCCACCACTTCACAGTGCACTGGTATCTGCCATTGTGTCTACTCATCAGGGACATCCAAGAAGGAATCACATCTTGCGAAACAATGTCACTGATTTGGGTTCCCAGTTTCCTCTCAGCATGGGTCAGAAAGGGGTGCCTGCTTCCCATGTGTGCTTTTGACAATCTCAGGTTACATCATTTCATATTGTCCAAGATAGGGACAATGAGGAACTTCCCAATATAATTAAAATTACATTGTCATTAAAATGTCGTGACTCTGGCTTACGGATTCAGTTTCTAGTCTAGGTGATCATTTTAGTCCCTCTGGCTTCACAACTACTGAATGCAGAAGTGTGAGTATGTGTGCACATGCATGTTCTACAGCATGGATAATGTTAAAACCAACCAAAGCCAGAAATAAATTCAATTTGAATAAAACAAAAGTATTTGAATAAAGATTAAATAAATATTAAGAATTATGTCTTTTCTAGGAACCTTTGAGTGACCTAAAGAGGTGTACTACAGACTTGATCAGAGTGAGGTACGTCTGTGAAATGTTGGTTGCATGCATGTGCAGAGGATAGGCTTCATTAGTGTCATCTTCAGCTCTGTGTCCTCCCCCAGCCTTCCCTAAGCTGTGAGTGGGATGTTCCAAAATTCTCAATGCTGAGATCAGTGGAAGAGTTACCAGTATTTTTCCTGCTGATCTCAATGGGAGCAGCATTAGGTCAGAGCTCAACATTTCTGAAATTGCTATCCTGAGCCTTTAGCTGCAGGCTAGAGGGACCTGCCTTTGTTTCTTGGAGCACTGTGGCTCAGTTTACCAGCATTCAGTCATCATCTTTGTCTTGGGACTAAAGGTTTCATCCATCCAGCTGACAAAACAAGTACCCGTGTTGTAAACAGCCTAGAGACAGAACTGAATTTGAGTGGCAGGCCGCAAACTGGGGGTGGTGAAATACGAGTGGTGTGGTGGTAGATGGTCTCTCTCTTTTGTTCGTTCAGATATAATGCAAATATAATTCTCATCTGGTAAAAATGGTGCAATTGAGCATCAGGGAGACTGACTGCTTGTTTACGGTTGTCTTTGCGTTGTTGTTTTTACCCAGAGTTGTGTCTAGCCTGTATCCTACCTGAGAACATCTGAGCATCAGATTTTCTAGAGTGCTAAAATGGAGCAGGCAGGGTGGGGAGATGTAGGAAGCAGGGAGCTGGCCCAGTCAAACTGCAGAGGAGAACTTCAGAGAGACTTTTTGTAGGGTCCCAAGTTTCCTGCCAATTACAACGCCAGTTAAAGTTACTGCCCTCAGAGCAAGTGTACAGGAAAAGACATCCATGCGAAGGAATAGTGCATAGTAGGGGGAAGATTTATTTTGAAACATTTTTATTTTCTTCTCTTGGTACGACAACTACAAGGAAATGGTGCAGGCAGCTCCTTCTCAAGGCTTTTTTAACATGTTTCCATGGTAGTTACTCAGGTAAGTAAAGCTGAGATTCATCTGTAGTGTAGGGGATCAAACTTAGATATACTCCCATTAGAGATGAGCAGATCCAGAGTAACAGTTGTGATTTGAGATAGTGGGTTTAAGGAGGAAACACTTTAATGTAGCAATTTTTTATGTGGGATCCTAAAGTGTAAGTAGTTTGGAGTGAGGACCCATTCTTTGTTGTAGTTTAAGACAACAAACAAAAATACGTATAGGAACTAACATATACAAAATGACAATTGTGGCAATAATAACTGAGCAGTGGTTTAGAAGTCATGCGAACAGACAGAGCTTTATCAGAAGATTTGGGAGATGTATGTGGTGCCTGGAAAGGACTGGTTGAATTGGGGGTATCTGTGCAGGGAGAAGCTGGTTGGTTATGATCCCACAGAACAGAAACATCGATTGCTAATGAGAAGGTGCTTGTTTAGGAGTTGAGTGTCTTTGTGTAAAGAGAGCCTCCACACAGAGATAGGAAGCTTAGATGCAGATTGTTTATAAAGGTGGGTTTTTTTTCTCATTAAATACAAGATTAGTAGTATTACAGTTTAAAAATATGAATCAAAATGAAGAACATACAGTTTGGTAGCAAAGGCTCTGCAGCATAGTATGCGAAGATAGTAGGTAAATTCAACCAGAAATGATGTGTGTATTTCCAACAGTGCAGGTAATCACCTGTCAAAATATTTTAGCTGGGGTTCACTGTATTTTCCAGCACTAGAACCTTTATACTTGGTAGCAAATGTTCCTCAGAAACAGATTGCCCTAGCTCAACCCCAGCTATTGGACCCGCAGCAGGAATTAATTCAAAGCAGCCCTCTGGGTATCTCATATCAGAGGCCAGACAAGATGATCACAGTGCACTAGGAGTCTCCTCTGGGGTAGCTGTGGCAATGAACTTGAAAACAGATATCTTAAAAGTCAGTGCCTGATTCCAGTTTCACTTACACACTGTTTACATGAGTGTAACTCTTTTGACTTCAGACTTCTGATTGACAGTGATGGTTGCAGAGCGCAAATCAAGATTCTGAGAAAATTGGTTATGATCAGGCTGTCCTGAGCCAGTCAGGTGAACATGATATAGGACACATTAGTGGAGTAAATAGGTATATTTTCATTTATGTCACTGAACATTTGGGACAGAAACACAAACATTTATCTCTAAATATTGAAAAGGTACAGTGAAACAATACAAGTCTTTCTGTATTGTGAAATGGAGATGAAAAACCCCTTGTGGTTGAAAAGATAATGATTTAAAACTGAAGTCTGCATAAAATAGTGGTGACAAACTGGACCAAAGTAAGCTCCAAGCAGGTTGCGTATAGAACTAACAGGGATACAACAGGTAGCTATCCAGGATGGCAAGACAGATGACTTACAAATGATTCAGTATGCAGCTCCTGCAACAACAGCTATGATTAGAATTGTATTGCAGAGTTGCAGGCTGAGTTTCCTTGCTTTTAATGCTAAACCTGTGGATTTAGGAACATAGGATTTGTAAGACTGAGACAGGCTCATGTTTTGTCTGGTCTGCCATGTCTAGCAGTAGTCTCAACAGATTCTTAAGAGAAAGGCAGAAGAACTGCAATGGGCAGACGTAGAAAGAATCTGCAGTTTGTTGGATCGCGAGTAATCTACGGGTTGGCTTAATCCCAGAAATGTTCATATCTTTCCAGAATGGCCGTTGAATACTAATAACTCTGGATATTTTATTTTTTTTTTTTAATCTGTAAAACTGTCCAGTCTTTTCTGGAGTTTTGGTAACTTCCTGTGGTTACAAATTCACTTCGTCAAAACCACAAACTGTTGAAGAAAAATTTTTAATCAGCTTTGAATTTGCTACTTTGTAGTCTAATCAAGTGTCATCTTTATCTTGTGTTCTTGTGACCTGCAGGGTCTGGTTCTGCTAAGGAAGCCTCTGGCTTGGCTTCTGGGGAGTGTTCAAGAACCATTTTGATGAATTCCAATTAAAGAGCCTTCCTGACACCGGGGAATGCAGAGGTCAAAGAATGCCCTGAGCAGCACAGCAACAAACCACATGGAGCACAGATAAAGGTAAGAAAACGGCATAACTGTAAAACAGAACAGAAAATTCCTGAAGATATGAAAGGGATTTGAATTTGGAAGGATCTTTGAGTGAATGGTTCAGCTACAATTTCTGTGTGGAGTCCAGAAGAACTTGATAAAGTTTCTTGTATACTTGGTGGAGAAAATAACGGTCATAATAATGCTTTACCTCATTATGTGGTGCTTAATCTGCAATGGGAGTTTACAGAAAGTTGTAGACAGTCTGATCAAAACCAAGAGCTTTTTGTAGTCATGTGAGGCTTGTAAGGAAGAATTATTGTGGTCGCTTGAACATAAGAGATCCCTGAGTGCCTTCTGTGTGCCTGTGATTCCAGTTGAAGCTGAGGGAAGTCTCTTGCTCCTAAAGATTCGAACAGAGGTGTTCTAAGACACACCACCAGTGCCTGATCTTGGGAGAGAAGCAGGAGACCTTGATATGTTGCTAGAGATGGCATAAGTCTGCATAGCAATTTGTCTTTAACCAACTCTGTCTATGGCTAGTAGGAAATTCAGGTGACTAACCACCCAGCCAAGTAGATATTCAGTCATGAGCAGAACTGACAGATTCTTGCTGATGTTTGCAGAGTCAATCTCTGTCTTTAGCACAGCACAAGTAACTTGTCATACCAATATTGTAGCATTAACTGAGCTAGGTAGGAGCTCTCCAATGAGTCTGAGGGACTTAACCTCAGTGAAGATAAATGTCCATCTGGCTGTAGGACTGAAAAAAGATAGTGACCTTGGACAGAAAGGTAAAATCTCATTGCTCGAGTTGAGGACCATAACTGATGGCATAAACAAGTTGGTTGTCATCAGCATCGTGCATTTTCAAACACTGGAGTCATGCTGGAATTCACAGCAGAAACTACTATGAGTAGTAGCCTACTGCGTTGGCAGCTCAGAGAGTAGCATGAAGGAGCTCTTTCGCACCATGTTTATTCCAGGGACATGAAATCCTCCTTGGAGGAGGTATGGGTCATGTTCACAAAAAGGTGATGCCTGGTGCTTTTGTTTTCAGACTGTTTCCATCTCTCCATCTAATGACCATTTTCTTCTCTCTTTGGCCTCTTCAGTCTGGGCTGTATCTTAGGTGATCTGTTCAGCATTTGAGAAAAGCTCACTTTGGAGGAAAAATATAATACAATGGAGACAGATGTGAGAAACAATAGTTGTTATTATTTTGGCCCTGCTAACCAAAACTAGAATCCCACCATTTTTTTGATCAGTTTAGAAGCAAGCCATGTTAGACAGACCACTGGCTGGTTTTGGGTGCCTAGGGAGAAACTGTGTCAGTAAAAACATTCTCCATCTTTGCTAAGCAAACCACATGATCAGTGGCTTACAGATTCACCACGCTTTTGTCACTTTGAAATTGGGTTAATGGGACAAAGTGAGAGGACCTGCAATCACAACACTTTTGTCTGAGGAGAAGGAGCCTAAGGAAGTTTGCAGCTGTATGATTTTTGTCAGTATATATGTCCTCTGTTAGCAGCATGGGAATTTCAAACTGAGAGGTGTCTGTTTTGGCAAATTAAGAGCCAGAGAACCCTTCTGCTGTTCTGGAGCATAATCCGTACTCCGTAGTAAGATTACAGCTGCCTTTTGAGGCTTTTGGTTGGCCATTTAATACAGGCTCTGATGCTCATTGTTATACTACACAGATACGTATTGCACAAAAAACCCACATGCAGTTCTGTGCGTATGTAACCAAATAATCCAGGCTCAACTTCTCTGTATTCTGAGGGGCTGTGCAAGGGAAGAGATGCATCAGGGCTCTTGCTTTTCCTGTATTAAAGCCCTTGTAGACCAGAGATGATGCAAATCTAGTATCTTTGCTGATGTATGACTCACTCAGAAGGAAGGGCTCCAAAAAGCCTTACCCCTTTCCTGCCAGTCACCTTTGAATGGAACACAAAAATGATGAAGCCCAGCCCTGTGATATAACCACACAAACATCTGTCTTCCCCTGCCACATCCTTCACCATGGGTCCCAAATGTTCTGGTGTCTCCCTGTCTTCTGAGAGAACAAGTGATGTCTGTGCTCAGTCTCAGTTTGTGAAGGCAAACAGGTCTCTGTTACTGATTTTTTGCTGTATCAGCCAAGCAAAATACATATGAAGAGGTAAAACACATGAATAAACAAACAATAATGGATCAAAATAGGCAATCCATACTCAAAGACAAAAATAGAAAGGCACACAGGACAATATTGGAGATATTGATAAAGACTGTGCCAGGTTTCCAGAATCACGGACTGTTCTGAGTTCCCTTTAGTTTTGTTTTCACTCTCAATCCCCTCCTTTTGGTGGGAATTCTCATGTGGCGCCATGACCCAGAGCAAGATTTTCTGGGAAGTCAGTAACGGCAGAGAAGTTGCCTCCAAGGAGAAGAAATGTTCAACATCACTGGGATGTTTCCAAGGAACGGTACTTTGTGGCCTTTCTCAGAAAAATATTTTGCTGTTTACTGTTTATCTTGTGGTAGCTTTTCGAGACCTCTGGTGCGGGCCAGGAGCCCACTATGTTACCTGCTGTGCATACACAAAGCAATAAGAGAATTCCTGCTACAGACAGTAATAACCTTAATCTCATGAGAGCGATCACCTGATAGAGACAGAAGAGGGAGCACAGTGAAAGAGTTGGAGCAGAGGATATAATTTAAGTCCCTTCTGATTTAGAGTAAAACTTAAAAAGAAGTTGGATGATGAATATGTATCCTAGCTGGTAGATTTTCCTAATGAACTTAGACAAAAGAATTTTCAAAGAAGGGTACGTTAAAAATAAATTCATTAATTAAAGACCAGGTCTGATTTGACGCAGAAAAAATGATGGATAGATTTTCAGGGATCTTTAGCAGCTGTTGTTACAAAAATTTTCAAAAAAGCTCAGTGTGTCATATACAGCTGAGTGTCCTGAACACTCCTCAAAGTCTTCTAGTAAAAAATACCGGTCTGTACATATTTACATGCCTAGCTCGCATTTGGACCCTTTTGAGGAGCTGGTCACAACTGTAGAAACTGAGCCTTTGGAATATTGTGACAAAGGTGAAACCAGATAATAAAAGATCATACAGTTCATAATACTGGCCAGTGTCTGATGGTTACTACCCAATGAATCCTCAAAGTAGAGTACTAGAATGGGAATAAATTGTGGAAGAAAATCTCATTCTGCTCCTGATTGCATCTGCAACAAGCACAGATGGCTCATGACCTGGGAAAGTACTGGGCTGTTGGTGATTTGGGAAAGTTGTGGTGTTTGGTAAGATCCCTGAATATGGGTTACATTTTAGAGAGCTGCTTTTGGGAACTTCAGCCAGGCGTCTCCCTGTATTAATATTGTTATGGCTGTTGTTTGGACTATCAGTCTGCTTCTGTGAGGTATCTGTTAGCACTTCCTTTCCACTATGTAATATCCTGAAGGTTCTCTTCTATTTTGTAACAGCATTTTCCAGCTGATTTGCTTAGACTTTCTTTACATTATGTGTATGCATTCCCCTGCCAGAAAAGTATGCAGCAGGTAGAAAACTTGTGCTGAAGAGTCATTATCTTTTCTTGCATTTACTTTCTCAAGAATCTGGCAAACCTTTCAAAGTACATCAGTGAGGTGGGTCTAAGCAGCCACCTTTTGTCTTTTCCCAGAACGTAATCACTTCCCAGCATACTTCTGCTAGGGCTAATTGGTGGTGGCCCCCTTTGCTTTTATTCATACCTACGTAAAGGGCCGGAGGATCCAGCGTGCTCATACGGCTGGTGAGATTTGTATGTTGTTCCTTTTCTGTCAATGATCAGGTGGGCAGCGTTGAATGACTCGCTTCCTCTCTCTCTGTTTTGTGCAATGGTAAGTAGGTTGGTCAGGACAGGAATGATGTCTTACTTTGTACAGTCCATAACACACAGGGTTGTTGTCTTGGTACCTCTAGGTGCTGTTGTAATATGGTTCATAATCACAATACATAGGGACTGTAATGTTTGTTTCCATGTCTGTAGCCTCTGGCTATGCTACTTTGTGTACTCATCCAGTACCCTCTAAGCTGTCTGCTATAAGCAATATTTTAGCAGTCTTTTCAAGACCCCAAACAATGATGTACAGATTGTATTTTGACCTTATACGTGTAGCCCAGCACACGTGTATGGGAATGCTAACTAGCATCATCTGGTCAATGTTTTACCAGATTCATCTCTCACATGAAAATCGGTGCTTTGTATGCCCAGTTTGGCAAGTCTCAAACACTCAGTAAGCAAGAATTGCTTTCCTCCACCTGCAAGAATAATTACATGAGATTAAATGTCATAAAGAGCTTTTTTGCTCTTTGCTTTCAAGCTATTTCTCTTGTCTTTTTGAGCCTGTAATTGAAGCAGGACAGTGGAACCACATGGACTCACAACTGGTTTAGGAAAGTTGAGATTTTCATCATATATCATATATCCTGTAACTGCAGCAAAAGCACAAAACTTTCATGAGACCTGTGAGGCAGCTGTGAGAATTAGTAATGGTCCATATTCTACTTTTGAGAGAACTGGCTGCCTACTGCACTGCCAAGACAATTACATTGATACTTGCAAATAATGTAGGTGACGTATGATGGCAGAGCTGTTCTGAGCAAAACAAAGTAGAAAGAGAAGGTACAGGTGCCTGAGATGAGGTTTGTGATGGGGTGCTTAAGAAGCACCATAAATCCATCATGAAGCAGCAGCTCTGTGGAAGAACAAGTTTCTTGAACGGTTCAGTGGCAACCTAATGCAAATATGCAAATGTTACACTTTGAAAAATTAGGTTGAATTCTTTTTTTGAATGCAAAAGAAGTGATTAATAAAAATTTGGCACCCTTTTGTGGGGTACCCAGCAGAGTTCAGAATTTTCCAGTGAAAACTGAGCAAGTTGAGATGTCCCCTGAAGTATGATCTCTCTAGGGATCATTCCCACAAGTATCATCAGCTCCTAAGTGCCCCAGCTCTGCTTAAGCACCATGGTGTGAGCTATTGCTCTTTGCTGCCATTTCTCTTCCTTTTTTATGCCTTTATAAAAAATGCTTCCCTTGACATGCAAGGCCTCATTCAATCAGTCTGCAATCCCCTCCTTTCCTAGCAGAGAGGTAGAAATACCCTCTCTGCTCCTCCTCCTCAGTGGGTGACCAGGAGGCAGGGTGCACACAGCAGCTTTGGAAAGGGGTTTGGAATATGTCCTCTCTCTCCTCTGTGGTATCATGGCTCAGTCCCCAGAGCCACAGGGATGTAGCATGTCACATTTACCGCTCCTGCTACATCCTTTTAGCCACCGGAAAACCTGCATAGTTTAAGAAATCAAAGCTTTCTTTCACTCAAGATGTGAAAAAAACATGTCCAGAACAAAAGGTGGTGCCAGTTCCTTGCCTCTGACCAGAGCCGTGAGGAAAGAGCCAAGCTGCAGATTGCATTGAAAGTGCGGAGGGTAAACTCCCCCTTCCTCCTTTCCTATCCCGGCCCCAACCCAGCCCCCAATAAGGCTTCATCTCCCCGTGAATGGAGTCCCTCTGAGCACGATGCTGAGCCAGAGGAGTGACAGGTGCCTGCTGATATGCCTAAATGAGAAGAACCAATCGGAGGAGCCTGCCCAGCTTTTGTTGTCATCTGGCTTTGCTCACGAAAGATGGGTTTGATTGACAGATGCATCAAGGTTCACAGTTTATTGGTTTTTGCAAAAGAGCCAGATCTGCCAATTTAGACAGGGGAGTGACACAAAACTTTCCATCTAAATGGACTAATTTTACCACAGGGAATTCCCAGGCAGAGCGCGCCAAGGCAGGCGCAGTCCTGTTTTATTTTTTAACAAGGACTGAATGACAAATATAAACGACAGTTCTAGGCTGACGGAACATCAGCATTTGACACTTCACAGGGGAGCGGTGAAATAAACAATAGGCAGAGAAATTGAATTAGAATCAGATGAGAGTCAGCTAGAGAGGGAGAGGAGGGCCCGATTCTCTACCAAATCATTTATAAAAGAGCAAACTGAATACTAAGTAGGTATAACATGCTCACATCCTGGTTTATTAGCAAATTTAGCCTGCTAGCGTATTACACTTGCATGATATAAACGTGCTGCTGGACAAAGGTGGTTGATAGGGGAGACCAGTGCACAGGGAGTGAGGGGTTTCTATTCGTGGTGATGCAAGCCTCTTGTGATAATCTTATTCTGTTACTAATAGAATCTACAAAGTTAGAGAGCTAAAAGTATGACAAGTTCATTTAATTTCTCTCCTGTTTCTTTTGACATATTGCCTGCAGAGTTCTGTCCGATCTTCCTGTATTCTGGCACTTGCTAACTTTTGGGTACCCAGCTTTGCAGCCTTGGCTCAATTCTTTTACAGCTATTTTTTTTTCTCTAGGACTTTTCAATTTAAAACAGGCAATCCATGACATTTAAGAGGAATGATTCTATGCGGAGTCAGTCTGGGACTTCTGAGTGTGGACCGTGTCTGCTGGAGATAAAAGGTTGTCTCAGCTGATAGTGTTAGCAAGCTATTATCCTATTTCTACTCAGCTTTACCAGAGGGATAGGATATATAAACTTTCCTGATGAGTTAGACAGCTAACTGTTTGTTAGCTAGACATTGCTTGGTAGAAATTTGGATTCCTGGATTTTATGTCATACTTTGAGATTTGAAGTGTATCTGGAGAAGTGATTTTCAATCTTTTTCAATTAGCAAACAGTAAGAACAAAAAACAATCAGTAGAAGAATAGCTGCCAGTATAGTGCATCTAGGTCCATAAGCTCACTTTTCCCAGTTACATTAAGAGCAGTTTCCTTAAAAATAAACTAGAGATTTTAAAGACTGCTGGTCTTGATGTTAGAGAAAGAGGCATGAAAATAAGGGGCTTTGGATTGATTTGCTTGTTAATGATGATTTGACTTTCATATATGAGTCTGAAAAGTGCGTATGTGGAAGCTGCCTTATTAGCTAAACGCTATAACTAACCATTGCTGGCGTATTGAGGAGGTGCCAAATGCAGGTCTGTAGTTAAAATTGCATTCTGATGGAGGCTGACATGGAGGAAAAATGCTTCCTCCTTCTGTGCACAGAGGTACTATATCTGTGTGAAATTTCACACTGTTAAGTCTTATATGCTTTGGGTTTTCTGTGCAGGTTTTGTTTGTGTTCCTTTCATAAGTGTTCAACAGGGTGTGTTTGAAATTGGTCTCAGGCTGAAAGTCATTATGTTTGTAATATTTCGTTGTTGGTGTGTTCCTTTAAAACACAATGATTTGTCTCCTTTTGAACAGGCACAGGAGCAAAACCAGGGTAATTCTGATGCAAATAATATGTTTTTAAAGGAGACAATTTAGAAGTGAAGCCATTTTTGTTATATTTCATAACGGAAAGCGTATCCTGTCCTTCAGCAAAGACTAGTGCGTAGTTCTTGGTGAAACCACGGCCACGCATTGCATCAAGACCCTTACAGTTTTTCTCCCGGGAATGGAAGCCACAGGCAGCTTCAGTTTCAGCTGGTCAGTATTTACTTACAAAGCAGCAGAAAGTGAGGCTGCCTGTAGTAAAGATGGATGTTGCCTCTGTCCTGAAACCTGGTGTTCCTATCAGAGTAGTAAAGGGGACTGTGGAGAGCAGCAGAAAAAAGTAAGAATAGAGAAGATCCTCTGAATGTGCAGGGGAAAGGAGTGTGTGGAGAAGCCAATAATGCCTGAGCAGGGGTTGTGGGGTGCAGGAGGGTCTCCCCCGTCTGCACCACAAGGAACATGGGAGGGTTTATACCTGAGAGGGTAGGGGTCAGAGAACAAGGAAGGGGGATTACAGAGAATCCATGTTTTCCACGTGAGGGGCAATGCCGAGGGACAAAGTGTCTGGGGCGGGAGAACTGTCAAAGCACTGAAAGGGATTTTGAAGGAAAGGGCAGGAGAGGTGGCAGGAGGCAGGGGTTACAAGAAGCGGCCAGGCTTGACAAGGGGGGTTCTTCTGCTACGGGGACAGGGAACAGTGGAAAAATGTGTTCTCCAAGCAGCTGCCGTGGAATGAATTTCCAGGTAGAGTTTTGAACGCGAAATGATCAAACATGCTTTGGATGGGCAGCTTCCACCAAAATATCACGCAGCAGAAGGCAGGAAAAAACCCAAGTCTTTGACAAGCTTTGGTATCAGACCAGCTCTGTCAGCCTTGCCAGGAGTTACAGGGCCATTTCCATGTCTTGTGACATTTGAGCTGCTTCCTAAAGCAGTAGACCATGGGGTCCCCACGATGCGATGAGATGCTCGCTTTTCACTAGAAGTGAATTTCTGACTCTCACAGTAGAAGAGGCACAGTTAATAATGTAGCTGTAGATGTCTTGAGAACACTAAAATTAGAAGGCAAATATAAGTTCTTTTGTTTTTATTTTATATACATGTATATAAATATACATATATACAAAATGATACCTGGTGCTATATACAAATTACATGATTTCCAGCCAATCTTGTGATGGTTTTGTGTACTTGGTTCATGATTTTCAAGTACGAGGGGCTGGCAGTACAGGCTCTAATAAACTTCCTTCGCTTCACAGCAGACAGCTCCTGAATCACGTAAGTTAACTATCCTGAGGATATTCCCAGCTTTTTTTCTAAAGCAGACAAGAATTTATGTACAGACTATGCATATCTTCATTAACTGCTACTTGTTTCGTGAGCTGATCCTTCCCTTAATGTTTTAAAGTATTTTCCTTTGGATTCAACTATCATTGTGTACTTTTATGAGATGATCGTTTTCAGGATCAATTTTTTCCTTTAAAGCATTGGTGCCATGTTTGCTGTTCTTCCATTTTTGCCATTCCCCGTGTCCTTACAGTTTTTCAGTACTGATTGTGTCCAGTAAATTCATCCGCTAGCTTGATTAATACCTTCAGATGTGTATTATCTTTCCTTGCCTACACCTCATTAAAGAATGTATTTATTTTTAAAGAAAGTTGTCATCATCTCAGAATGTTCAAACTTTTCTTTATTTTTCTTGTCAGAATAATTATAAAGAGGATTTCTTCACTTAGTGTTGCATAATCTCTTACAATATCATTTTCCTCATTAGGAGACAGACTGTGGTGCTCTTTTTAGTTTTATCACACAACATTTTCACACTGAGAACTCCCATTGATTATGCAGGATTATTAAAGGAACATAACACTAGTTGGAATGGTAGAAAAAGCTCTTTCATGCAAGTATTTCTTTTTGCAAGATATATAAGTTCTTGGAAGTTGCAAAAGTTTTGCTATAGTTCAACTATCAGTTATGGAGATTTACGCAGGAATGTCAGGGTGCGGTTCTCTGGGCTGTATTAAGCGGAATACAAATGAGATGATCACGCTAGTTTCTAAATCTTTCTTCTAAGACTATTTTACCAGGATGAATTTTGAAAACCCATTTTGCTTTCTTCTGGTCCGTCTGTCTGTTGATTCCTACCCTGTCTTTCACTTCTGACAGCACATGTACATTAGTAATTTCCTTTTGATTCTAGTCAGTTTAACATCCAGGATCTCATCGATTAATCCACTGTTTAATTCTTATAATCTAAACTTTGGTAGAGAAAGATAATTCTGATGCACAAGAGATTTCAGAATTTTGGAATCCGGTTTTGTTCCGATCTTGAGCAGAAGCCTATCCCTGCATCACATCCCAGGCCAGTCTGTCTCGCAGGCGGCAGACCCTGGAAACCCGGGGTCTCCAACTGCAGGATAGTTGCCAGGCAGCTTTACTGCAGTGCTGTGGAAATTGAATTGCTTTTACAGACTGTTTAGATTTCAACAAATTGACTTTCACTTATGGAAAATGCCCTGTTGGAGGATTTTCAGCCTATTCTATTAATACTGCAAGGGAAAAACAAAAACTGAAACAAAAGGAAATGTTTTAACTCTCTGATGAGCAAAAGCTCCATGAAAGCATTTGATTTCATGACAGCACTTCTGCATAGGCTTTCCTTAAGATACATACACACCAGCAAAAAATGCGGCCCACTGGCTTTCATGAGCTGTTGTGAAAATATTTTTAAATGACTAAAAATTGTAGATGCAAAATTGATTTAGCCTAGCCTGACTCCTTGCTACATTTTTGCTCCGCCTCTGTGACCTTAAACTGCATCTGGCTTTCTGGAGAATTAATGCTTGACTGAGGAAAAATTGAGTGAATACCTCAGTATTTGGTATGTTTATAGCATACCTTAATACAGTGCCTAGCTCTTTGTTAGGCGGACGATGAATAGCTTGGAGGATGGGTTGTTAATGACTTTGCATTTGGTTTTGCCCCCCGATTGACCAAGACAGATAGAGATTAAGAGCGAGCAAGCTATAATAAAACATCAGGCTAACAGAATTCCTCTTGTGAAACTGAAGCCAGGGTAGCAGAGAAGTGGAGGGTAAGACCCGAGAGCTGTCAGCCACCCTCCCTTTACCGAGACCTTCCACACAGTCCCCACAGCTCTCTGATGGAGCATCAAGGCTGATTGTGGAAGACTTCAAATCCTCCAGGAGGCACGCTGAGCAGGTGTTGCCCATCGCCAGTTGGGACTAGGAGGAAACAGGCGTAGAGGGGAAGGGGACTCTGAGTTACTCCACCTCTTTCTGATGTTGCGGCTACCCAACAGCCTTTTGATTTTCTGAACTACCTAGGGACACCTGATGTGTTATGGATCATTGGGAGTCAATTGAGTGAGATCGATAGACGAGGGAGTCCTGCTGGCAATGAATAGGAGTGGGGTGGTAGCAGGTGGGGGCTCAGAGGCTGGATTGCAAGCATGCGCGGTGCCTTCCATCACCGGCGTGGTGGTTGTTAGCAATCATAGTGGTGTTTACATGGTGCCTAAAGGGTGCTAGCTGCAAGAAACGTAACATCCTGGAGACCTCAAGGGGAATTCACTGGAGAGAGAAGCACTGAGGGAGTGAGAGAGCAAGGAGGAGAGGGAAAGAGAAACAAGCCAGAAGCCACAAAAATGACATACCAAAAAAAAAATTGTTTTTATTTCTCATGTGCACAAAAAGAGAAAAGAAAAGAGTCAAACAGAACTGAAGCGATGAGGAAAAGCCAAGAGTGGCTGCAGCAGCCTAGAATGGATGTGACCCTGCACCTGGCACTGGCCCCCTCCCCTCCACGGTCTCATGTCTAGCTTAGCCTGGAGAGCATCAGCAGAGCAGCTTACAGTTGGATTTGTCATCAGTTCTGTAATTGTCATTGTTTGGTCCCTCCTTCCTGCTTTGCAAGTTTGCCACCATCCTGGGCCCAGCCAAGGAGCACATTGTGGTGTTTGTGGGGTCCCTCAGAAGCCCTCATTCTGTCAGTGCCAAAGGGGGGCAGCTATGATTCTTATTTCTTTTCCCAGAGGGGTGCTTTTCCTTAGGGACAAAAGGGTGGGGATTTTCCAACAGTTCAGCAAACCAAAAATTCCTTTAGGAAAATGTTTATGTGCATATATGATTATATACTCAAGAGGAGAAAGAGATGCAGGTTTTTTTGTTTTCCTTTTGTTGTTTAACATCCTCGCGTTCATGTTGTGATTAATTCTGAAGTCTTACTCTGAATTTGAGTCATCGCTACCATGGGTCAGAAAGCATGCAGACTTCTCCCTGTGTCCACAGCAGGGCTCATTGCCACCAACCCTCCCCAGCAGATTTACAGGTCACAAGGGTGCCAGCTTTAATGCATCCACCCCGCGCAAACCTCCCTCCTCCTTGTCCCACATCCCATTGGGCCAAAAGGACGTGGGAGCTTCAGAGAACAGACCTTGAAAGTGCTGCCCAGTTTTAAATGCCATGGTCCCAGTTGCTGACAGCGAAGCATGGCATTTGAAAACTCACGAGATTCTTCCCCCGCAAAAAAAAATGGTGAGAGGAGATCCAGTCACACAACATTTCTGCTTGGTCCGTTAGATAAAGCAAACGTAGCAGCAGATCTAAGAACGACAGGAGAAGAAAAAAGCGAAGGGAGAGCTAAGGAAGAAAAATAAAGAAACGAAGAATGATTTGTGAGAAAAAGGGAGAGAGAAATGTAATGGAAACATTCATTATTATTCAGAATAATACTTAACACTTTGATAGAATTTTCTTTCCAGGATCTCAAAGCACTGAGCCGGTGCTAATTAATTCAGCTGCGCAATCCCCTTGTGAACTAGGAACTATTGTTACCCCATTTTACAGAAGATTGGAATTGAGGCATAAGGGGGAAATTGGACTTGACAAAGGTTCTCTAGAGCCAAAGGAGAATTGGGGAGTTTGAGTTCCCAGATACCTGCTTTCATATCAGTAATGCTGTTCCCTTTCTGGATAGAAAAGTGCATTGGGAATGAAGAAGAATAAAAGAGAGATAGAAATGGAATGGAAAGAGGGTGTGAGAAAGAAATGGGAGAAAGGGAAGAGACAGCAGAATGGAGGAGAGAGATGCGAGTCATAGACTTCACTGGATTTTGCATAGTGATTTCTTTCTCCAATTTTTTTTCATTTTTTCCCGTAAAACTTTTTAAAGAAAAATGAAAAAAAATAAAAAATCCACCTATAACAAAGCAACTGTTGGCCTGTTGGGAAAGTGGCCCTTCCAAGGTTTGGCTGTTCCCTCAGGTTCTGGATTTGTGCTGTGCTTTATTGAACACATCGTTTTGTTTTCAGTGAGCACAACGAGACTTGCACAGTACAGACAGCGTGTTCCTTATCTACAGGATGAGACGAGGCTGTTTTAATAACTACCATGATGAAGATGGAGATGAACTTATATACAAGAGGAATTGCCTTCACATTACACACATTATCTTCCTACAAAGCAGCAATTGTTTTTGCAAATAACATAATATTAAATAATTGGTAGAATTTTTGCGTTTCCTGCATAGTCCAGTCTAATGGAATCTATATGAATATTGATGGTTTTCTTCTGCATAATATCACCACATAAATCCCCATGTCAGCTACTAGACTTTAGCTATAATACTGCTTTACAATGCATCCACCGACTGTAAATCAAAACAACCAACACAAGAAACTCTTTGGCAAATGTAATTCAGTACATTCGCATGGGGGTCTACAGATGGTGGTGGAAGAGGATTAGACTGCCCAGTCCTTTGCAAAATTCTGCTTTCCTTTTAGTTTTCCTGGTCGAACTACATGCTGTACTTATGAACTTTCCAGACCAATCCAACGCCTGATGGAAATCCTCTTTTATCAGTGGAGTTACACCAACAATGGATTTGTCCCTCCGAGGGTCAAATCAAGCCAGCCATGAGTGAGCCAACCAAATCCTGCTTTCATACCCTAGCTCGTGTCTCAAGTTTAGCGAAACACCATTATAAAAATAAGCATTTCTGAGCTGCTAGCTTCTCTTGAGGTGGCCCCTGGGCTGCAGGTTGCCATGTGTGAGGTGTGACAGTCTCCTTTTCTCTAGCCTCCTTGGGAGGTTCCCCTTGCTGGTCGTGGGATTTACGGCCTCTGCCCTGGCCACCTGCTGAGTGAAACTGGGTGGTGCATAAATAGTGCAAAGGCTGGACCGGGAGACTAAAAGGGAGACTTTACTAACAGGGTCCAGCATCTATCTGGTGTCCGTGGAGGAAAACAGAAGGAGTGGTGAAAGTAAATTTTTAGAAATTACTCTGAATTTTCTTCTCATATAGAATAAGATGAGATAACGGGCCAAATTCTGGTTTTGGTGACAGTGTAACAACTGTGCTATTTGCAGCAGGTTACTCAGAGGTAAGACATGCGGAATAACACTTTTAATAGATCAGGAGTAACCTCTTTGATTTTATTCTGTACAGGAACAGATTTTAGCTCTATATCTTCTATGTAAAGATCCCTCCCCCCCTCCCAATACCCTTATCATTTGGGCATCCCGTTAAAGAAGACACAGACCTATAATCAGCTAGAGCCATGCAAGGGCTAAAAGTGTTAGGTGAAAGGGGCCTTTGGGATCAACACAGCTGTTTACTGATGATGGATTTCATACATACAAGTTAAACTTGGAGACAGAATACCGAGTCCACAACCACATTCCTCTGAGGCTGGGGGCTCTGGATTTTATACATAATGTTGGCTGTACAGATTGCTCCGCTGTTCACTTTTATGCCCTTCAGGGGTTTGATTCTCAATCCTGTCTTTGTCCATGGACGGTAGCCCATGAGTTTTATCTGAAACCTCTCTAAAACAACAAGGATCTATTTTGGCAGACTTGATGCCCTGGGGACAGGCTATAGCTGCCTTCATGTTTTCTTTGAGTATTTTTTAGGAAGTGTCAGTGCAAGGAACAGTTTATGAGTTTGCTGACGATACAGGAGTAATAAGCATTTCTATTGACAGTTAGCCTTTTGCAGAACAGTGTTTGCCAGTCACTTGGGAACCAAAAAGAGCAGAGGATCCCTAGAGAATCATCAGGTGAGCATTTGGGATAAGGGGTGAATATTAGGGTGCACAATATAGGATTGAAGATGAAAAGATGGGGCTTTATGTTGAGACTGGCTGGTAGGATGCAGGTGTATGGATTTGAATGGAGGCCTATAAATTAGTAGGTGTATAAGCAGATGGACTGGGGATCAAAGGGAACCCATATAACCAGGCTGTAGTGGTTAGGAAATTGGGTGTTGGGCACAGATAATGAGGCTGTTGTCATTAGCTGTGGGGATCTGGAGAATGGGTGTTGGACATATCTAAAATTGCGAAAGTTGGGATGTGGGTGAACTGAAGTTGTCACGGGTAGAGGGGTTAAGGTAAAAGGAGCGGCGGCTAAGGGCTAGGGAACCAAGCAATAATCCCAGCCAATCCTGAATTTGTCCATCTCAGTCTCAGCTGTCCAGAGGGCAATCAGATGGGCCCACATGAAGCCCCACACTTTCCTTTCCACCACACAGCGCAGTTAGAGCGCAGCTGGGCTTGTTTTCTTTGTTTGCCAACCAGTGACATGGAAAACGTTTGTTGACTCAGAGTGCTTTTTTGTCGACTGATGTGTTTGGTAACTTTGTCAGATGTGACTTGTCCACACTGCTCCCCAGAGACAGGATTTGGGAAAGGGGGAGGAGGAGGAGGAGGCGACAGGGGTGGAGCTGGCATCCAATCCTCTCCAATACCACCATCCCATTGTAGTGCAAAACAGAAAGGAAACAAAACCCTAGAGTGAAAGAGGAGCATCAAACGTCAGAGGAACTCGTCTGCCATTCAGGTGGCGGGGAGGGATGGGACTTGGAGTTTTATTTTTGTAGGGTTTTTTAATTATTATTTTGGTTTTTTTGTTGTTTTTGTTTGCTTGGGTTTTTTAGAAAATTGGGGATTTGTTCTTTTTTTTTTTCCTTTTTACAGACCTTCATGACAAAGCATAAAAACACAGTTATATTTATATATCTATTTATATATTTCTTCATTTCGTCGGTTGGTTTGTAAATGTTGCTCCGTCCTCCTGTCTGAGCTGATTGTGTGTCACAGAAATTGTGGGTGTATGTGTGAGGTTCCTCCCAACTCTGGCCTGCAAAGTCACCACGTGTAGGGGTGCAACCAACTATGGGGGAAGCCACGCTGGAGAGTGGGGATGAGGTGCACAGAGAACCCCTCGCGGGGTGCAGATAGCTACTTGGTCCTTTTCTTCATTGCCAGATGGGCCAGGTCTCTGTACTGCCATCTCTGCTCTAGCCAGGCTGTTCCCTCTGTCCTGGCAAACAGCGAGCGTCACAGGTGTTACCCATGTTGAAGAGTCCACCACAGAAGAACATATCTTTGGGGAACAGTGTTTCATGAGCGTTGGTTCTCCCCTGCTTCCCCCGGCCCTTACCGCTCCCAGAAGAAGGGGGTCCTGTAAGGCAATGGTCGCCAGCTGCATTGCTTCCCAGTCCCCCCAAAGTCCTGGAAGCCAAGGGGATTTCTCGTGGCTCAGCTTTGCCCAGGCGCGGTGGGGGGCTCCCGCAGGAGAGGTCAGTTGGCCGCAGGCTCTTCCCG
>VYZM01014658.1:783827-809042 GCA_013398915.1 Dromas ardeola | reverse complement strand
GTGGCGAAGAGGAAGGAACTGGACTGTAGGGAGGAACGGAGAAGGTCTCTTCACCCTTCCCAGGGATGGAGGGAGGTGATCAGACAGGTACAATGTGGAGGCCTAAGCTGTCGCCCTGCAGTTTCATGTGGTTTCCATGGTAACTAGTGGCGGTCATAGGCAGCGGCAGCAGTGGGAGGTGCGGAGCCCCGGGATGTGGCACTATAATAATAAGGGGAACCTGAAAGTTAACACAGGAGAAGAATGGACTGGTTGAAAGGACAAACAGTAAAAAAAATAAATAAAATAAAAAATAAAACAATCAAACGAAGAAAAGAAACAAAGGAGAACTGAAAAGGAAAGGAAGAAAGAAAAGGAAAGGAACCAAAAGAACAAACCTGGGGACTCAGCTCCTGATGGGATTAGGGAAAGGCAATTAGCGGAAGCCAGCCGAGAGCCACATTTCAGTGGAAAGATACTACTGTGGCCTCTGGCTCTGAAGCCCCTCTACGGGAAGGAGATCCTTTTGCTCCTTCTGACCATCAGTAAGTTGCCGAGAGGGAAGCCCGTGAGCATTGCAGCACAAATCCGCCACACCTGATCTGTGGCCACAGGGAAAGTGTCAGGGCCAGATGATCAGAACATACCTGACAAAGTACAGCAGGTCACTTTTAAAACCAGGAGGGGAGAAATGAAACAAAATTACAATGTTTTATTGTTTGGGATTTTGGTCACATTTGGCATGAAAGCTCTCTAGATGGTTATTGAATGTGTGTTAAATAGTGATTGATTATTAAGATCACATTTACTGAGGTTTAACAACACTGGAATAAAATGTGCATCTATTACCCAGTCGTTAAACCTCAGTAAATACGTAACTAATAATCACAGCTGATTTATTTTACATACAGTAAATCTCTTCCTATTCCCTTGCAAAGAAATGTTGTGTTAGAATATATGGTCTTATGGGAGGTTTTTTCCCCTCTGAAAAAAACCTGACTATTTCTGGGCATATTAGAGTCTCTGGAGATGGATATATCCCTGCAAGAAAACTCTGCTGGCTATTATAAACCTAGTGATGCAGCCTGTCTCCTGCTCTGGACACTGTTCCAATGGGTCTGATAGGAAGAACTTCTACTGGATTTTCAGATCCTCAGGAACTGACTGTGGGTTTAGCTTGGGAGAGGAGCGAAACCTCATCTGGATTTTTAATCAGACCTTGAATGGATGCTGATTGCAGCCTAAGAGAGTAGCAGAACCTGAATTTAACTTTTGATTTCATCTGGAGTAAAATGTGGTTGCAGGCCATGGAGAAGACAGAGCTGAACTGGAATTCTGATCCGTCTCACACGGATCACACAAGAGGAATCGGCTTCAGAACAGTTACAAAAAACATGTATATATCCACCTAGACACTGGACTGAAGAGTTAGGGAAAAGGCCTCTCACTTGGCCAAATACTTGAAAGCCCTCTTCAGAAACAAACAAAAAAAACCAACCAAAGAAAAGAAAACAAAGAGACAAACAGAAGGAGCGCGAGGCTGGGGGTGTGCTGTGGGAAAGAGGTACTCACTTAGTAATGCAGGGTTGCTGAACCGCCAGGCCTCGTTGTAGGTTGTGTACTGAGGGTGGCTGTAGGGGTTCCCTGAGAACTCGCTCCCTGGAAGAAAGCAAGGAAGGTGGGGAATACAGTTAAGAATGAAGATTTATGTCTGCTATTCCATCATGCCAGTGTTCGTGTTGCATCCGTACGCCAGCAGGAAAACTAGTGTATCTAGCTGCCTTGCCCAGCTGGACTGTGCCTTTCAGGACACTAGTGTTTTTCAGTGCAGTGTTGCTCACCCATACAATTAAAAATCACAAGATTGACCTCTTCAGAATCGACAGTTAGTTTAAAATAATGAAATTCTGTAATAAAAATAAATAATTAAACTGGTTTATTTTTCGTTGCCTTCTTACTTCTGATTCTCAGGTTGCAGTAGGATTGCATATGCAATCTTTTCCTGCAATTAAGTATCAGCTTTCTTTTAAATGAAATCTAAGGTTCTCTAGTAGTGTTAAGACAGCAGGCATGGGAGTTTAATGGGACAAGCTCACAATAAATTCATTGGAACTAGCAGTGCTGTTGATGGCAATATGTCTTGCTAAGTTTTGTTTGTAGGGTGCTGAGGGTGATGTTGTATTTCTGGAGAGGAGTATCGTTTGTTATTGAAAATGTACTGACAGTAGGGTGGGCTTAAATATAAAACAAAATGAAAAACACATTAATCGCTCTTTCTTACTCCATATGATGGTGTTAGGCAGAAAAGTGATTCATATATGATGAACACCACCTCTGTGCTTGGTTAGTGAGTTAGAGAAAAAACTTGCTGAATTCCAGTTCCAGAAAAATAGTTTTCTAGTGATTAGTGCTTTAGGTGCTACTCTGAGTCTGAAAGACAATCTGGGCTACAGCTCCCTTTTTCACATTCAGTAAAATGGGCCCAAACCAAAATACTTGAGCGCTTTGTGATCTAATAAGCCTCTGACCCAAGATCTGAATGTTGTAGAGTCTTTTTAAATATTCGGTTTTATTGTGCGTAAGGAGCTGACTGTCCTTATTTTCTAGAGGGTTGTGCAGGGCTAAGGGAATTATATTTGGTAACTGAGGAGGTATGGTGCTGCATTCAAAATAAATAAATCTCCCAAAACTTAAAAATACATGATTCTGTTAAGTAAAAACATGCCATTATCTGATCATAACCTCAATTTAATGCAGTACCAACAGGCTGTGGACAAGTAGTGCCATGTGAAAGGCACTAAAGTGCGCATAGAAGATGGTGAAAGAACAGCGTGACTATTAGCTTCTGGTCTGCACTGAGGCAGAGGTGGAGTTGTTACAGCAAAGTATTTGGAAAGCACCTGGGATTCCTGATAGGTACCATAGAATAGGGAAAGAAGGCAATGCAAGAGGCGCTGTATGCCTGTGATGCAATTATCAAAGATATGTCAATTAATTATATTGTAATCTCTGCAAATCTCCCTTCAGTGGAGAGTTAAAGCCAAAACACAGATTCTCAGATGGTGGAAATGAAGTCTGTTAAGTTCAAGGATTTGCACTGGTTTAAACTTGAGGAGAGTCTGTCCAGCCAGGTTTTTTAAAGACATTCAGGGTAATAACCAAAAGTAGTTGGTAGGAAAATGTGTATATATCAAAACCAATCACCATCCAAAGGTATTTTAGTCACAGTAGTTTTTAGTTTCAGCATAAAACCTCATTTTGAGTGGCAGACCTTGCTAAATACTATTTTAATGGTAGTAACTCCACGTGTGTCCATATCTAGAAACATCCTGCACTAAAAGTCCTGACAGTTAGCTGGGAAGGAATATGTGAAACCTGCTAAGGTGGCCAAGATGCTGTGGGGTAGGATACAAAGGCAAAAAGCAATGCGTAGTCCAGATTTATCTCTGCTGAACTGATTTATCTGTGTGATATACTGGAATAAGTTTGCCTCCCAAAGAGGGGAAAAAACCTATCCAGATGAGAATTTCTGCTTTGAAATGCCTCATGCAAACATCACTTCTCTGCATGGAGAGAAGTTCTGCTATTTCAAGGCTTCTCTCTCACCCTCCTCTGCGTTGTCACCCTAAACTATTTATAGTGTTTCTAAAGCACGGGTTAAGTAGAGGAGAAAGAGCCCCGGCTATGAAGAGCTGGGGAGGAGGGAGGGCAGCCACTGGAAACAGTGTTTATTGACGAGGAGTGAAAGCATGCATGCAGCAGGATAATGAGCTTTTGAGCTCAACTGTGACCAAGAGGAACTGAGCTATCGCCTTCCCCGATCACTAATGAAACAAGTGTAATTTCCTCATCAACATTGGATTCTGTTTAACGACTCCCTGCCGTTGCCATCACCAGCCCTCTGCAGGCTCTACGCTCCTCTGTGTAAACTGCAGTTCCCTTCAGCGGATGCTCACTTCACCAAACCAGTTTGCAGAAACTTGATGGCCTTTCTGGGAAAGAAGAAGAATTGGGACGGGGATTAAAGGTGTTGTTACCTGTGCAGGAAACATTTCTCAGGCGCACAGGTTAAGTGTAGCACAATGCCTGATTCATCCTTCTTTGAGTGACTAACCCCTGCTTTTTCAAGAGCGTGCTGCGACTACTGGCTTTCATCCACATCTACAGCCTGGGACCTGAAGTTACAGGCAAGGGCAAATGCAGGATATATATCTTACCACATCATCCGCATAAACCTCAGCGATATTTGCGTGCATGACTGACCATGTTGCATGGACGTACAGCTACTGGAGACAAGCTCTTCGCTAGACTATACAAGTAGAAGTCTAGTGAAAGGTTGTCACAGATAGAGCAGAGCAGCTTTGGTTAGCACTGGTCAAACAGTCTTCTCAGAAACAGTTTTCCACTGGAAAATGCTGTCTCATCGAAATGGAAATGTTTTGCATGAGCTTGTCGGCTTCAATGGAGTTTTGGAAAGAAAAGTTCTGAAATGATTGCAAATTGAAACAAAGTATTATGATTCACTTTCTTGTTTTGTTTCATTTTGCCTTTCCCATCTCATTTAATTTCCTTTCAACTCTTTTATTATTTTAATATGTCTTGACATCTAGAACATGTTGATGTTATTGAAATGTTTCATCCTGATGTTTGCAAATTGAACTATTTCAAGATTCTGACTCCTCATCCCAATGCAAGTTGAAAACAAATGTCAAAAAAACAGAGTTTTGCATGGGTTGGAAATTCTGCATTCTGACCAGTTCTATTTTTAGCTCTGCACCTTTATTTAGAGAAGACAGATCCTCCTTCTCATATTCACTCACATCTGGACAATAAGGTTTGTTTGCCTGTCAGTGTGTTTCTGAAAGATACTCACTGAGTGGTGATCTTGCTGGCTTCTTGTTTCCAATGTAGTTAAGCACTGACCCCTGATCTTTCTTGGCCTGGGGGCATGTAACAAACCATTGGCAACATCATATTTGTTTTCTCTGTTCAACCTGGACTCTTAACAGAGGTTGCAGCAAGCACAGAGGATCGATCTCATGAGGCCTATATTCTGTGCAATCTGTGCTCTGGGAACCTTTACTAACAGTATTTCTTGGTATCTGTATTTAAATCTTGGCACGTTTAGTCTTCTAATACAGAAACCATGAAGCATGAAGTGAGCCTAGCAGGTGGCAGGTTCAGAACAAATAAGGGAGGTAGTTTTCACACAATACGTAGTTAAGCTACAGAACTTCTTGCCATAGGTTGCTACAGATGTTAAAGGCTTATATTCTCCTCCACTGTTTAAGTTTATGGAGGGGAAACCTATTGATGGTGTTTGATATTAAATAGAAAGATATCAAGTCTGGCTTAGGAAGTCTCTGAGCTGCAACTTGTTGGAGGCTGGGAGATCTTTTGAGAAAGTAGATACATGCTTGCTCTACTCTTAACACCCTTCCTCAGGCATTCACTTTTGGCCCCTGACAGAGAGTAGTGGCTGCAGAGATCTGCAGTGTGACCCATTAAAGCCAAGTCTTATGTTCCTTCCCAGGAAGCCTCTTTATCTCCACCTTGTTGGCTTCAGTCACATTAGAAGACAGGAATAGAAGGACTGCCAGGCTGTGTCTGACCAGTGGGGTATGACTGAAACAGCCAGAACTTGATGCTCTGTGGAAAGATGCAGGGACTACTGCAGGATGCCCAAGTAGGCCACCGGAAAAACTTCCTCTAATTGAATGTTGACATCAGATTTAATGTCAAGGTATCCATTTGACTTGAATTTTTTTTTCTTTGACGTATAACTGAACTTTTTTCTTTATCATCCTGTTCCTTTTCTTTTGGGGGGTATTTGTGTGGTTTTGGAGACACTGCTGTCTAATGGATAAGTAGCCTCCGCATCAAGGAGCTGAAATACCCTATTCTTGGATAAGTGAGCCCTGTGTTTAGTGGTCTTGAAATTTTTGTCGCAGTTTAGGTGTCAGTATCATCCTTGTGATGAGGATGTTAAACTTACGTAGCAGTCACTGAACGGTTAAGACGTTGAGGACAGTCAGAAGTTGAGAAGAGCCTGGTTTTTAGAAGGACCTATTCAAAAAGCCAGCTATTTTGGTGTTATTCATCATTTCTATATGCCATGACGTTCTGTAAGTTTTGACCTGTAACTGACTTAGATGTTGACAACTGAGTCTACCTACTGTTACTGGGGGGGGAGGGGAGGTAGTTGATTTATATTGTCTTAGTGATTCTCTAATTCTGGAGCCAAACCATCTCCCTGAAAAATTTAGTGTAGAAGGAGGTGCCCTACAATTTTCCAACTCTGCACCACCCCAAAAGTTCAACAAGCTGGTCAACTATACCAAGGGACTAAAGTGGGGGCGAGGAGGGGACCAATCCATTATCTTTTCCTGATCTGGAGGTCAATGACCTTCACAGCATAGCCCGAGATTTTGTTGTGCCTTAGGATCATAAGCGGTAGGTAGCTTGTTAGCTCTGGAATGTGGCCATAGGTATTAGCCAGTACTTCATGGTATACAAGTAGTGATTTGTCATTTAAAGATGTTAAGACTCTGATAATGCAAACATTTCCTGTCAGTGATGTTTTTACTGTCATCACTGCAGTGTATGTTTGTTTAGCTACCTGTTCTGAGATTTGGATGAGGGTTAAGTTAGGCTTTTCACTCATAAGGCCTGGCAAATAATATCATAGTGATTTAAGAGCTTTCTGTCCTCAGCTCTTTGCTGCTTCAGTTCTGGAGTCATCCCTCCAGTAGCAGAGGTTGCAGAATGGACTGTGTGCCTGCTCTTTAGCCACCACAACTCACAGCCCAGGACGGCAACATAAACAGTAATCAGTGGCAGATGAAGTTCTGAGCTACCATGGCGGAGAAACGAAAATCCTGCCTTTTCATTTATCTACTGGGGATAACTGTCATCAGAGGAGTGCGGCATAGACCCTGGGGAAATAAACTCTTCAGTTGCCCTAGGTAAATGGTCCTCTCTTCTCCCTAAACACTGGGAGAATCCATTTGCCAAGATAAGGTATTTCTCCAAAGGCGTTGGGTAGCAAAGAAACAGTTTGCCTTTGGATGTAGGATTAGGTAGATAGTTTCGTGGATTGGAGACACTATTTTACAAACAAGAGGTGGGTAAGTAGTTGGTTGTTGGAAGTGAATAGTTAGTTTCTCCTGAAATGCTGTTAATCATTGCTGAATTCTTAGCTAGTTCAGGCTATGGACAGCAGATGTCCAAAAACTGCAGGTATTAAACTACCATTCGTGATTTTCAGTTTGATGCCCTGGATTTAGATAGAGGGTAAGCTGTTACCCTAAGTTAGTGGATAGCTGAATAACCTGAGCCACGAGCAGTACATAATAATCTGCATGGGTCATTGGAAAATAATTACATTAGTTAATGAATACTAAGGTTAATTAATTACCAATTAATTGCCACAGGTTATAGATAGCTAGTTGCCCACAGCAGCAGTGAATCAGTTACTAGGGGGAAAGAGATACGTTACAGAAAGGGTTGTTAGCTACATTGGTTATAGGCACCTGATAATTTTTTTATTAAAATAATAGACCCTTAATATCAGCAAAGCCAACCGTGAAAGCTCTTACGATGCTAGTATACATGTTTGCACCATTACTGAAGTCTGGAGGCTGACTTACCAGGAACCATTCCTGCAAGAGTTGAGGTTGGGTAGCTGCCTTGTCCAGTTGGGGGAACATGGGGTGGGTAGCCGGGCAAGGTGGTGCTTGCCATATCACGACCTGGAAAGGGAAAGAATCAGGACAGGTGATCAGTAGGGATAAGATCTTCCAATATTGATTTGATATCACCTTTTGTCCCACCGTGACACGACTAGCAGCTTGATAGGCAAGTGCTGTGCAGCCTTCTCTTACATCAGTGCTGTCCATCCGCTGAGAATTTTGGGGGAAGATTGTGGGACTTTTGATCTCACACTGTAAGGATGGATGTTAAAACTTAGCTTTGTGAGGCTCAAAAGAATTTGTTTTGTTTCATTGTATATTTTGGATCTATTTTAACTAAATCAAAATGGCCCTGAGCTGCTCAGAGAACGGCAGCATATTCATTGCCAGAGTAGCTGAGGTCCTGTCTATATGCAGTGGATGCAGTTCCAAAACTGCGGTGATGTTGCTTTAGGGCATGATCAATGTGCAAGGCATTGGAAAGCGATCCAAGAGTTTTCTGTGCCTGTCTCTCTTCCCACCTCTGCCATTCACCTGCTGATGATTTTAGGCAAGTCACTTCACCTCTCTGTGCTTCTTTTTATGCTGCAAACTCTTTGGTGCAAGGGCACACTTTTAGTACATTTGCACAGTGCTTAGCATGAGATTGATACTGGTTGGACTCCTTCCAGGTGCTGGTGTGATATATATAATAATACGATCGTGCGAATTAGTTTGAGTTGCACTTCATTTTTATCACAGGTGCAAGTTTTTGTTAGTAATATTTAAAGTTGTGATATCTTTTCTCCACCAAAGAAGTAGAGAGGGGTGTGGACTGGGTGGATGACTGTAGCTTATTTTTCATCTCTTAGGAAGTGCAGCTGGAGGCTTCTTGGTTGATGCCAGAGGCATTTCCTCATTTGGACTGGTTAGCCTGAAAATGGGCCAGCCAGAAGGGCATTTGCTGTTAGTGCTTATTGCATTTAAATGAACTAAAATCATCTCAGAAGCTGCTGGGAGTTTCAAGCCAAAACCAAAANAAAAAAAAAAAAAAAAAAGCTAAATAAATTAAGATAATCTTTCCCCCACAGCTGCTGGGAGATTTACAGCTCAACCTCCAACGCTGCTTACTGAGATCTCAGCCTGTTCCAGACATCCAAAGCCTTTCACATTCCCTAGGTGAACTGTAGCTCACCAAGAAGCTTGTGCCATTTGTTGTTCTTTTGTTAATTTTTGTCTTCCCTGTCTGTTCTAACTGGAGGGCTGGAGTCTGGTTCGCCTTTAGAAGTGACAACTTAAGTATGGCCCATTAACAACACTGGAGTCACTGGAACTGTGCTGGGATATGCCAATGAAAGAAGAACAAGAGTTGCTTTAGCTCTACCAGTGTGAGAATGATACTGATACAGCAGGCCTTGGAACAAGCATGAACCTTGGCTGGGGGATCAGGAATAAATAACAGTTACACAGCAAAACAAAAACTGATCAACACAGAGCATTAACCTGAAGGGAGTAAGTTTCTCTGGGATGAGGTAGGCTAAACCAGTGTCATTGCTTTCATAGGTCTTGACTAAAGATTACTGAGATGATTTGCTCAAGAAAAAAGAAGTGCAAATTCATTCTTTTTCCCTGAAGAGGTTCCTGATCAGTGGCTAATCTTCCTAACTCACCTCCTCTTAGTTAATGGCACAGAACTACCAGTCAACGGCGGAGCCGTTTTCCAGCCACTCCCCAATATTGATAAAAAAAAAATATATATAATGCCTCAGGGATTTATATTCTACACTCTTCTACTCTTTTATTACCATCATTTCTTTAGTGATTTGCAGCTGTGTGTTAAGTGTGTTAATCTGTATGATTAACACCTACTAGATGTAGTTCTTTTTTTTTCTCTCACATTCTTTTAAGGCAAGAAAGTTTTATGCTTAAAATTCATGTTCTTTTGGTTTCATTTATCGACTAGCCTGAGAAATAACAACAGGTGATGAGTGAGAAAACAGTGTCACTGGAAAGTTAGAGAGAACATTATGTAGCAGCAGGCAAAATTAATTCATTTTGACACTTCCATTCAGGTGGGAACACATACACACTCACTCTGCTACTCCATCTATGCACATATGCCCCTGTGTTTTTATTCAGACATGAGCGCACAGAGGCGAATGTTCAAAACTTGGTGTGGAAAATTCGTTGGCAAGTGATAATCTGTCAAAATCCCAATCTTGAAAAAGAAGGTAACAAACAAATACAGTATCAGCAACATGAATAAGAGTCCCACAGAGAGACTCTTAAAATGCTGTTACGTACAAGCAGGCCCCTTCCATTACCTCCTCTCATTACCAACAGGTAGACAGGAGTATTAAATTCTTGTACTCCAGGGCTATGGCAAAGCTATCACCTATCCTGCTCATAACATGCTTCCAACTCCAGCCATTCTCCCTTCTCCAAGAGCCTTCTGAGTAAGAAACAGCACGTTCATCACTGTGTCATTGTTTGAGCTTTTGAACACTTTCTACCATGTCTCATTCTCCGTAAGGGTCCTAAGGCAGGTGCCTCTCCTGAAACACAGTGCCTTCTAGTAGAGAACTATATTGTTGGAGAGAGTCTGTCAGGAGACTTCTTGGCTTAGGAAGTGCCCAGAGCTCAGAGGCTCTTATTGGCTGCAGTAAGATTGGACCAAGACACTGTTACGAACACAAAAGTCTTCTCTGCTGTTACTTGATGCTTTCCTACAGGGAGGCTTAGAAATGCAAATCTTGCCTGACAAGACAAAGGGAGGATGTTAGGTCAAAAGGGAAATATAATATAGGAATATGAAGGAGGCAGAGGTAAGTTGTGTTTCTTGAGCATTAGAAACTGTGGTCTGCGCTAAGACTTTGTCTGTTCTGAAAAAGCCCAAATTACATTCTTTGACAGTGGAGTGACAACAGCCTCAGTGGTCACCTAAAATGATAGCCATTATTTCATCCAATCGACCCCTGAAGCAATATTGCTTCAATAACCTTGCACAGGAGTTTCCCCTAGTACCTACCTGAAACTTGTCCTTCCTCCCCATCCTCCCCTCCAGCCTGCTGCTCCAAAGTGCTGCCATCTTCTGCAACCTATTTCTTCACTTCTCTCCTTCCCTTAAAGGTCACCTAGCTCAGGTCTGTATTCCTTTGGCTGTAAGACATTATAGTCTCTCACCCACCCTTCCTAGTCTTGACATTCAGATGTGATGCCCTGTTTCTTAACTACTTGGTCTGCTGTGTGAAGGCGCCACTCACATTGACACTCCCAAACCAGGTGACTCAAATATTGCTCACAACATAGCTATGGCACTGCTCACCAACCGCTTATGTATTTATCTAACTTAGTAATTTGTACAACTCATGCTGAACAGCCCTATCAATCCTGGAGCTGGGCTAGGTTATTGAAGCTGCTATCCCCTACCTTAAGCTAGCACGCAGTACCCTTGCGGGGCCTACAGTACTCAGGGCATTACAGATATTGAGGCAACACAGGATTTTGCTGTACGAGTGTTTCTATACTAAGTCCCAGACCCATCCAACTGGGACACCCAGTTCACTTCTAGGTAGTTACAGCTTCTTTTCCCATTTTATTCAAAAAAAGGAAGGACAGGCATGAAATCTGTTTGTGACTCTCCATGGAGCTGAGAACACGCGCTGCATACACAGAATTGGGACATGGTTGATCTGGTTCCCACTTGCACTCAAAGAGCTTGCAGCATTTACTGGTCTCCCCATCAGACGAAACTGAACCCCTTGCCTGCAGCATCCCCGCTGAGTTTGTGGCCAAGGCCGGTTACCTGCTATCAGAGGCTGGCTGCTGGACTGCCCAAAGTGGGCACCATGATGAAGGAAGGCACTGTAGCAAGGCGTGGACGCATCGTCTGAAAGGGCCATGTGGAAGGGCTGAAGATCAGCCTGCCCAGAGCCGACCGGCGTGGTGGGGGTGAAAGGGGTGAGAGAGGCTCCATGAGGCTCTTGCTTTATACTGAGGGGAGAGGAGAGGTTTTCTGTGGTAGGGTAAGGGATGGACACAGACAGACAAAGGGAACAGGGGGAGGAAAAGGAGGGTGGGGAAGGGAGGAGAGGAAGAACAAAATGGGTAAATGAAAATGGAGTGGTTAAAATCTACAGGGAAATTAATTTAAAAAACAAAAATAAAAATAAAAAGGTTAGGAGTAGATCAGAGGAGCCAGTGCTGAGACAACAGCAGTAAATGCACCCGGGGGCTAGGCTCTGACTGCAAGGATGCCTCTGCAGGGGCAGCAGGAGATGAGGAGAATGGAGTGCAGTGGCAGATGGGAGGAATGGGATGCAGGAAAAGGAGAGGTGAGGGAGGGAACATGCAGGAGAGGGAGGAAGGAAGAAGCATAGGGTTGGGAAGGAGAAGAATGCTCTGAAGCTTCTGTGCTCCCTTTCCTGCTGCGTTCTCTCGCTGTCTGCGGGTGCATGAAGATGCTACACTTACACAGTTTGGCCCAGGGAATTATACCACTTTGTCTCTTCAAACCCAAGGTAACCTTCCCCAGGAGAGCAGCGTGGTTATGAGCATCTATTAAACAGGATGCTCGGTGTAATGGCCAAAGCTTCTCAAGCCAAACTCCATAAAAGCTTTGACAAAAAAGGTGTAGCTGAAGTTTGAGATGGTTAAAATAAAAATGGGACTGTGTAATTAATAGGTGGCTAGACAGATCAATCAATTGATCTTGTTCACAGTGGCACATTTTGGACCTTTAACCATAAAAGCAGTGAGTACTGACTCTGGTTGTTCCCAGGGTATAGTGTTGCCAGACAGATACCTTGACAGAGAGATATAACGGAGAAGAGGAAATGTGGGGGACTTATAAAAGGTCTCATTTTCATTGTTGTTTGCATTGAACCTCCATTTCTGATGTGCAGATTTGCAACTGCTCCTAACTTGGCTGTCAAGTAAGAGGTTTGGGAATTGGAGAACTCTGACCTAAAGCATGGGTACTCCAGAACACCCACTGTTGTTTGGTCAGCAGTAATAGAGTCCTGTATTTGAACACCTGAAAGAGAAGTATGGATGATGTGATCAGATCCGATCCAAATCATCTAGCAAACCATCCACCTCAGGTAAACAAATTAAAGCCAATAAATGAAAGCCATCTCTCTGCCATGATGGCAAGTGTTGCCAATGGCCTATGAAATAAGTTAGTTCTGGTGGTTTTGATTTATACAGAGAAATATAAATGTGACATATAACTAGGTCATAAATCTGACTTCATTAACGTAGAACTGGCTTAATTAACTCTAGGCACCTTATTGTGAGGCTGCAATGCTCACCCAGACAATAAAGGGCTGGGCAGTTTCTATCTGTGAATGCTGTTTATCCTGAGGCATTTGTTTCCTAAAGGTTTGCTACCTGGCAAAAATGATAGTTTGCCATCTGTGTTCTCCTCCAAGTACTTCTAACCTGGATGGCCTGCAAAGGTCTCTGATCACCGAGACTCCTCTGTGGCAAAGATGTATGTTTATGGTTCAGTTGATTGGGAAGGATCAGTCCTCACCAAAAGGTGTACAGTTCCTCTTTATTTAGTTTACTTATGTGAAGTCTCTGGTATGCTAAGTGAGGATTGTCACTTCTTCTCTCTTTTTGCTATAGGAAGCTCTGTTTGGCAATGACCTTTTGTGGAGGATATGAGGAATAGAAGCTGGAGTAACTGGTACTTGTTGCACAATTAATTAAAGTCACCAGAGTAGGCTGCACATCAGCACCCAGCTTCTGCTTTTTATAACTGTATACTATCCTACAAGCCTACCAGTAAGCCTTCACACTCCAGTGCCAGTCTCACTAGATGGAGAACCCCCACAGCTATTTTTCTCCTGCATCTTCTGTCATCAGATGGTAAGGGCTGCACAGATTTACCTTCAAGCCAGACAGGCAGTCACCTGCAGCAGTTTGGGAGTGCTGAAGCCTTTATCCAAATAATGTTGATAGTACATAATTTGGATGAATAGATTTTTCTGCAGGCACAGGGACAAAAGTTCCCCTGGCTTTCAGGCACTGCACATGAAGTGATATTTTTTCAAGGAAGCCATTTAACAGTCATACTTAAATAAGCTTGGGACACTTTGGTCCTGGGAATTTTCTGGGCTCCTTTTTCAGCTCTCCGTACTGTGCAAGATAGAGCAGGTGCAGGGAGCCCCTGGGGAGGAAAGGGCAGAGAAGAAGATGGACACAGGAAGCATGGGTGGGCAGAAGCAAGAGGTGCTATGGGCAGAGGTTAATCCTGTTTGCACAGCCCCCAGGCACATTGGGTTTCCTAGTCCCTCCCCTGCTTTATTTCTCTTTTAAAGCATGGAATTTTCAGCTATAATCCTTCCTAAACCGTAGCATTTTTCAGGCACTCTGTGTAAGTGAAACCATAATCTCTGGTAAAACAGACCGCTTAAACTGCTGTAGCATTAGGCCAATCTGATCCAGCCTCTGGATTTCCGCTCTGCCCAGCCACCACGGAGGGGATTTCAGCCTGAAAGACTGTCTAAAGCCCTTGCAATGGGAACAACAGTGCTAGGCCTTGCCTTGCAAAGCTGAGCAGGGTTAAGGGACCAGGAGCTATTTGTCCCGGTGTTGTGAGGCTGTTAAAGCCCCTGTCAGGCTCACAGCAGAGATGAGCCCAGCCCTCTCTTGAACACATCAAGGCTTATGAAGAAAAATTCCTCGCGCCTTCAGAGGCAGCACCACTTTCTCAGTGTGGGGGGATAAAGAAGTCAACAGTAACATGGCAAAGAGACTGGGACACAATAATGCTTAAACGCTCTTCTCTCTAAGAGTAGTGGAGTGGAGGCGAGGATAAGGTCAGACAGCGAATGATTGCACAAACAAAACTCAGACTTTTATGTGTCTATTTATCTATCTGTCTATCTTTCCCGCTATGCTCTGCAACTGCACAGACATAACTTATATCCCATGTATCTTTACTGGTGGATGGCATTTACCAATTTTTACTCCTTTGTTGTCCAACTCTCCCCTGACTAAAAGTACCTGAATTCTGTCTCGGATATAACTCCTGCCACTGCTATGCTGGAATAATTGCCCCAGCAGTGAGTTATAGCTCCAAAGTGTGTCAGTGTAGACGGGATCAATTGATTGATCTATTTATCCACCTGTGAATGGCACAGTTCCATTTTTCATTTTAACCACCGCAAAGGTCAGCTGCACCTTTTTGTTTTCACTTACGATTTTCTCCATTCTCTAATTCTTTCGTATTTTTGATGGAGCACTTGCCCCTTCCCATCCCAAGTCCTGCCAGTGTCAGCAAGCTGTGGAGCAGTGCTGTACTGGCCTGTCTTTGTCATGGGGGGTGCCCCTCAGTAAGGCTGCATCAGGAAACCCCAGCGTATCTGTCAGTGTCTTATTCCTGAGGCTGGAATACTGCCCTGTAATCAAAGGGCAGGTGGAATAAGTTTGCAACCCCCCAAAGCAGCAGAAATCTATTCCTGTTCCAGACTCCTTTCTTCTTCTAAATGGCAAACAATATCCTTGTTTATAAGCAACAAAAAAAATACCACCCAATGTCATGGTGGGGGAAATTTGGAAGGGTCAGCAAGGTGGGGATATAGCTAGAAACACAGCAGAGGACTACATATTTTCTGCATCTCCTGCTCCTCTCTTTCCGACTGTATGTGCTGAGTTATGGCTGTTTTTCTTCCTTTCTAACCCTCCCCTCTGTTATTCTGGCGGAGAGCTAGAACTGGTGATCTCTGGCCTAAATTCCCCCTGCGAATGAAGGGATTTTGGCCAGACAGGGTGAAAGAAAGATTCACAGCTTTGGGTTCCTACAGAGACTCGTCACAGCTTTTATTGTGCTCTCTGCTGCTGAAGAGAAGGGAAGCAGGGGGGTTTGCAGGACTAGATAAGCTGCTTGTTTTTCATTGCTGACTTCCTGGAGGATAAGCTACCTGCATCCAGTGCTCCTTTTCTTTTCAGTAAACAAAGAATATCAAGATGGCACATCCCTGTGTAAGGGATGGCTTGTACACACCCACTTAACAACACCGCTCACCGTCTTGGCAATGTTTAGCATTCTTCATCTTTTCCTGGGGTCTCTATCAAATATTTATATGACCCCAGTGCCTAATTCTTTAGAACACATATCCTTACAGCATCCCTTAGGGATCACTGCTTCATCTGTGAGGAGTTGTGCTCAAAGAAGACGTACCCAAGTTCGTGTAGGAACCCTGTGCCAAAGCTGAATCTTGTCTGAGGTGTTTTGAATCCTATGCTTGTGCCCACCGTTGAAACATCTTTTTCTGTATCTGCGTTCTCCATTCCTTAGAAAGGCTTCATTCGCATTGTTTGATAGCACGTGAGAATCCTGCCTCAGAAATTCTAGAAGTCATGCAAAAGACGAAACTGGACTGACACAGCGTCTCTTTCACTTTTGCTTTCTGTCATGTCAGAAGAACCACTTTTTCTTTCATTTCTTAGCTTTCTAGCTTTTCTTTTGCAAGAGTATTATGCAAGTTGCACTGAAGATAAAGATCCTCCTATTTTTCTTCCCTGGTCTGTGATCATAACAGACCTTTGCTAGGACAACTTAAAAGTGTGCCAAGACTAATCTGCTTCTTGTTGTATCTTCACAGAATCACAGAATTGTCAGGGTTGGAAGGAACCTTCTGAGATCATCTAGTCCAATCCCCCTGCCAAAGCAGGTTCACCTAGAGCAGGCTGGATACGAATGCATCCAGACGGTTTAGAATATCTCCAGGGGAGGAGACTCCACCTTTCTTGTATTCTCTTAGAATTCCTGCTGACTGGGGAGTGAGTCTTGCATGTTCAGGTTTATTTTCTGTTTCTGCACAGATCCATCCATGTTCTTAGCCCAATACTTTACCTGTGGGTTGTTGAAATACATGTTTATAGAAACAACCTTGGATTGCTTTCCCCTGAGAGTCAAAACTGTTGTGACATCACTGATGTCAAGTTTTGAAATCTATTTGCCCCAGTTTTTATAAAACTGAATTTTATAAATTTAAATTTTGTGTCTGATCTAATTAACTGCTGCTCTCAAAGTAAACTGATCTGATAACTCTTCATGTTACTTTGGAGAGAAAAAGTTTTATAGTCTTTGTACGGAGTAAAACATGGAGCTTCCAGTAGACCTGCAATCTGGACTTACTCTTTGGAGCTAGTTGAGTACTGTTAGTGTTAATCACTTGAGAACCCCACTGAAGTCAACTTCATGTGGCTCTAAGTACATCTGTTTGCAGATGGAGCTGATGAAGGAAGATGTGCTTTAAAGTCTTGGGGGGAAAAAAAGACGTGCAAGTTGTGCACTTGGCAAACAGAGAAGTTCAGTGGAGTTCGTATTCTTGTGCCTTTTCCGGAGCCCCAGCCCATCAGGTTGTGCAATTACTTCCTGCCTTAAAGTGTAGTGTATGCTTATTCCTTGGTGGGCTGGGACTTGAATGTTCTCTCTTAAACAAGATGCTTTTGAAATATATGCTGGGAAATGTAATCAGAAGATGTTAATTTTTCACACAGTCCTCGTTACAAGTATCTCCAAGGTTCCATCACAATGATATTCTACTGATCGTAAGACAGGACAGATCTCCCTGGGTAGCCCACAGCAATCCTAAACCTGCAAAGAAGGGCCAAAGATTTCCGTAAGTTCTCCATTTCTCTGATTGACTGCAGTGGGCAATTTCAATTGTACAAGCAGCTGGCCTGGTTAAATCCAGTACAGCTGATGGAGATCAAAAGTTATGAACACTTGCTGACAGGTGTTGCTTAACTCAGATATAAAGCACAGTCTTTGCTGTCACTGGGCAAATATCTACATCACAAAAATTTTCATCGTAGCCATACTTATTGGATCCTTCATTTAGCCTCAAAAGAAAAGGCAAAAGCTGAATTGTTGGGAAGACGATATAATTATTTTCTCTAAAAAAGTCCCTTTTTGTCTGGCAGATAGAGTGTGGCAGCCTTCAATGCTGTCCCCTTGCTGAGGGAAATCGGACTGGGAATGCCAATTCACTGCTATTGTCATTACATGACATTATTGCATTTGCTGCTATTGTTCACTTAAATGCTAATTTAAGGAAGGTGAAAACATTATTTCTTTTGGGCCCATCCATTTCTGGATTCCCCACTTCAACATGCCTTTCAAGACCAAGAGCCACCTTCTTCAGCATCATAAAATTATGGTCAGTGAAACTTCCCTTGGATGCATGGAAATGGTTTATGTGATTCCTTTCCCCCCCGCTATTCCTGTCTGTTGCAGGGATCATTCATCTGACCATCTATCACCCTCGGCCATTTGGTCATGGAGAAGAGTAGTAACACCTTTTGCCTTTCCAAATTCCTTGACTAGATAGGAAGATATTATCTCTTCTTCTTAGGGATGGGAAAGAGTTGATGAAATTTGGGGGTCCTGTGGACTTCTACTTTTGCCGATTCCTCATCGTCAATAGAGGAGAGGCTTGCTTACAGACAACACCTCCTTGATTTTGATGAGGCAGGATAGTAACAACCTTGTAGCAGCCACATGAATGATTATCATACTTGATTTTCAAGGCATTGGGGCACCCAGAGATGTGCCCCACAGGCTGCCTGACTGCTGGCGGCTGCAGCCGTGATGCTGTGCCGCAGAGTGCAGGTCTGCATCTGCAGGATTTGCTGTCACCAAAGCCAGTCCGGGGCCCCCAGCAGTTTGTTAAAGAGGTTTTCTTAAATCAGCTCAGTCAAGGCCTGACCAGGGCCACTGCTCACCGGTGGCGGAGGCTCAAGTAGATTGGAGCAAGATAGGAAATTTTCACCAGTACAAACAAGGAAACGGGGATGGAAATGCTCCCCCTCTCAGCATAATGATATAAGTACAACTGCATGTAATGGTCAGTTTTAATCATGATTTACACCAGCAAGCTGGATCAACTTGTTTTACATTTGCACTGTGAGGCTGTTTTCTAAAAGGTTGACTTTTATGGGTGGTAACAAATATTTTGACAAATACAAAATTTACACTAAACGTGGTTATTTCAATTTTTGCTAAGTAGATGAACTGCATCTGTGCACATTTATTTAAGCAATTATGTTGTTTAATATAATTTGTCTTTACATATTATTATATGAGAAAATAGTGAACGATGAGTCCATATTATTATTTTATTAGATTATTAACTTTTTACTTGTGATCTGTGTCAAGTTATATTTGGATGGAAATTAGAACTAAATTAAAAACAGTATTTGTAATTATTCATGCTAATTAAATAAAATGACCACAAGTTCCCTGACTTCTCAAATATACTAGAACAGAAAAAGCAAGCTTTTCTAAGCAGGTTTTGCATTACAAATGTCTTATTAAATGAAGGAAAGGACATATATATATGTAGGAAATTGAACTGATTTTAGAACCCGATTTTAGAACTAATAGATCTCATCCTTTCACACCAAGCTTAATTCACTCACTGACAGAGGAAAACAAATGTTCCTGCTTTTTCAAATACTAGTTTGTTTCTCAGTTTTGAATGACCTGGTTATTGAACTGAACAAAATTCTCTTCAGTTCACTCACTAAGCTGAAACGAAGGAAATAATATCTTTTCACCTTGCAGGAGGCTAAAGTTCTCAAAAGATTGTTTATTATTTCAGAAAAACTTTGGATCCAGGTGTCTAGCCAGTGATTTCTCCGTGCTTAGCATCACAACTTTCTTGAAAATTTTCATAAGGTGCTGTTTAAGTACTGCTTTTGTATATCTTTCAGGCATAGCATTAATGTCAGTAATTATAATTTTTTTTAATGTTTTAATTAATTAAAATAATACATAGTTAGTCATATTATTTATTTTATATATTTTATTATAATTTTTTTGACATACATTCATGTATAAATTTAAGCAATTAACTTAAACTGGAAAAAAAAATCTGACCCCATGCTGGAGAGGGGAGGTCTGGAGTAAAGAGAGATCAATGAGGTTTGTGCTTTTTTGGTGCCTTGGTTTGACACATTGGGAGTTGTCAGGATTTCTCACCCTGGATGATACTTATTACCTTGGGGAATTATTTTTTTTCCCAGGAAGAAGGAAACATTTTCTATACAGGACCTGGTAGCTGTTTTGGTGGGTGATGATGATTTTAGAAGTTACCTGTTCCTGTTAATAGGTGCTAACTATAACACAGAAACACTCAGAAACTTCCTCATAGGAAAAGGAAACACAGACTCCCATTTCAGTCAATGGTAGAAGTTGCTGAAGTGCTTTTCTTGCCCCTTTTTTCTTGGGCTTATCTTTTACCTTTACTTTTCTTTGTAGATCTCACTGATTGCTGTGGGCTGGCAAACAAGGTCTATTTATTTAAAAGTGCCAGGTTCAATTAAGGGATGTTTTTCTTTACCTTTGCTGTAATTTTGTGATCCATCTAGTAGGTAAATCCTTGCCTTTAGTAGTCTGTTAATAAGCAAGTTTCAAGCCATACATGAAAAGTCCATTGTGTTTTATTTCCCATAGTGCTGCCTCTCTGTTGGGTAACTTCTGGGCTAGATAATTGAGTTGGAAAGGATTCTGCTCCCAAACTTTTCATCTAAGTCCCCAGAACTCAGAACCTGGTTTGAAGACACACCACTTCTTTCATGGATGGCTATTCCAAAAGATGTGACTTCGGATGGCACTTAAAGAAGGATCTTAACCTTTGTTCTCAAAGGAGTCAAGCCTTCTTTGAACAACCTGGTGCTTTTAAAGTACTCCTGTTGCTAGTGCCAAAATCTTGAGGTTCTCCTCTGCCCGCCTCTCAGGTGTTAGCTACCAAAAATTAGTTAGTACCTTCCAAAATCAAAGACCTGTGGAAACTGCTGAATAAAATAAAGCTATTGAGATTTTCTGTGTTTACTTAGCCCTCTACAGATTTGCACTCATCTGCCTGGGCTGTTTGCTTTCAATAGAAATAATTGAAGTAGAACATCTCTGAACAACTGAATTCTTGTCTTGGTGTTCAACTGCACGTACTCGTTGTATCTTGCTATGTTCAAGTTTAGATCTTTGCTTCTAGGAATTCTGATTGGTGTCCAAAGATACTGTCAGGGTTCTATGCCAATCTAGCTATGATGGCCATGCAACATCGAGGCAAGATGTAGCTGGCCCACTGGCCTGTGTGTGAAGGAAGAGGTGAGGTGGTGTTCTCAGGCAGCTCTTAAGAGCTTTCTCTCTCTGACGCTTCACAAGGAAGTTGAAAGTTTCTACATTGTCTGTTCTGTGTGAAGGACAGCGGGAGCATCTTTCCTAGACTAGTGCCCAGCCAGCCCCTAAGTGTCAGCTTGCTCTTGGAACTTCCTTGAAGATACTTAATGGGGAGAAATAAGGGTGACCTGTCTGCTCTATAGTAAGCAAATGTTTTTGTTTACTTGCTTTAGGAGATGTGAGTAATAAATGGACCATCTTAGATGCAGTAGATAGAATAATTGTCTGAAAGGCAGTGTTTGATATTGGCAGTACTAGGCAAGGCTGTGCTGTATGGAACTGTGGTGCTAAGCTGTCTCTTTGAATAGATGCCCAGGACTTGGGGGAAGGCCTTCCTGCATGTTGGGGAGGTGGCTGTCCGTTTTGCAGCATTTTTAGCTCTTCAATTCTAGGAAGCTCATAGACAGATAGAGAGATTTCAGCAACATCTGTACTTAACTATCTCACTATATTCCAAGATTTTAGGTAGTTACATATTGTTGAGGTTTTGATAGCTTTTGGAGGTATGTATTCTCAGAACCATGTGAGCTGAGGGAGCTTGCTGAGGCAAGCTAGTCATGAGCCAGAGAGAGGAGAAGAACTTTCTCTGACATTTTCAGAAAGGTCAAGAATCCAATGCTAGACAGCTTTGGTTTGGAAAGAGCTAGTGGTACTTTTTTCTGTCTGGGAAGACTGAGCTGGGGAGACTGTCTTGTCGACTGAAGCTAAATCTTACATCCTGAAGTGACTGCACACAGAATTTGTACCCTGCATGGATGGATTTGTTTCACGTTTGTTTCAGATATCACCTGGGTTCACAGACTGCCCTGGGACAAGAGTAGAGAGGCATTTCAAACATGACACTATAGCAGCAAAACAGGCAGATAGCAATTCTGTACTTGCTATTACTCCAATATCCCTCTTGGGAGAGGGATCTGGGTGACACCAAAGAAATCTACGTGCTCCCAGCCTCTTCCTTGATTTCCTGGCCAGGGTAGATCAGGAAGCAGCACTGAGTCCTCACCTCTCTGGTCCTTCCTGAAAGCATTGCCCAGCCCCATAGCAAACATATAATGAATCATTCATCTTTAATAGATTATGCAAATTGAGGACATCAGATCAATGAAGATCAATAACTGCAACCATTTAATTGCCAGCAAAAACATTTTAAGAATGAGCATTATCTGAAGTCCTTTCTTGGGTAATGGCACCATTAATCCAAACATTGGATCCTGGCCTAAGTGTAGAGGAAAAATTCTCCGCCCCTCTTCCCCTGCTGCCTTTCAGGGTGTTGAGGGCTTTTTTTCCCTTCTCATTTCCAGTTTCTGAGTTTCCCCATCATTACCACCAGCGAACAGCTCCCAGTGCTAATAGTTCTGCTTTTGTTACTCTGCGCTGATTGAAATGTCGCATACAGATTGAGATGTTAGTGCTAAGTTGCCACCTGGGAATGTCAAGCTGGGTCTGAAATGAACTTTTCTCACTCTTGGATCCAGATGGATCAGATGGGGATGTTCTCGAGCTGCGCTGGGAGTGGTGCAGGGAACAGAATGGGGATGGCACAAGGTTGGGGGGACATGAAGATTTTCCACCCCAGCCCACAGCCTCTTCTGTGAGGCCAAATCCTGCTGTCCCCTTGTGAGAGTCATGTCCAAAGCTTGTGCAGCATACCCAGCCTTCAGGAATTCTGCTCTCATATTAATGGGCTGGGATGCACCATCTTCACTTAGGCAGAAGGACTAAAAAGAATTATTTTAATGGTCCCTTTGAATCTTAAACTCTGATTTTAGGCATCTCACCTTTACATCCTGCTATGGGGATCTGACTTCCATGAAGGAAGAACAGTGCTGCTCTCCTACTGGCTTTGCCCCCCAAAGACAGGAAAGTGTTCCCTGTAAGAGATGTAGATTTGCTAAATGGTAGATGGACACCAGCTGAGTTTTGTCTTGCATATGCAAATACAAAGAAAGGTGGAACAATTTTGCCATAGCTGAGCTATTTTGTTATGGTTGGCTAAGAAAGTGCATGGCTACAAGGACCCTAGATCAAGCCTGATAGCAGTAAAAGCCAGGAAAAAAGTCTGGGTATGTCATGCTTTCTAGACACTCCCTAAATATGCAGTTCACCTCCCCATGGTTCTCCATGATATTTTGCAGACCTCACACTGGATCTCCTGATCTCCTCTTTATTTAGAGTAACTGTTACTAATCTTGTCCAGTCCCAAAGTTCCTGGTAGTCAAAAGAGTGAAAAGTTGCATGCGACAATATGCCTTTGCTCAGTATTTGCTGAACAGGCAATGACTGCCTGCCTCAGCCATGAGCTGCTTTGACCTCGGGCTATTAGCTGGGGCTTCTGCAAGAAAATGTTGAGATACAAACTCCAGTGCTCTTGATTCTGTGCCATCAGAGGACAGCTTTTTTGGCCAAGAGGCAACAGCTCCTTCCCTTGCTAACAGGACTTACACCTCTTTGTCGTGAGTTATTTCTCAGCTTACACTGCAAGGTTTCTAGAGGAGCCACCTGTAGTTGTAGGGCAAGGGAGGACATACTAAACAGGGGTCAATCACTTGGGGCTTGCCAGCTGCTCCAGCTACCCAGGAGATGTGCAAATCTATGGTAGCTGTGAGAGCAGGGAAAGGTGGCAACTAAAGCCTGAGAAGAAGGGCTGTGGCACCAGAATATGTCCTTGTGGGTCTAGACACACACAGGGCTGGCCGTCTGACTGGTGTCAGGATGGCGTGCCCCATGGCCCCAGGACAACCCTGTGCCACTCAGGTCCTGCACGTGCCACCAGCAAAGAGGAAGTTTCTGTGCAGCAGCTGCTGCAGAAATTGCCTCCTACTTCTGTGCATCCTGATTTCTCTACGGTCTTGCACTTATTTCCTGCTCTCCCAGTCACACCTGAGTTTAATGTGCCCACACGTGAGGGAAGGGGAAAGGCTGTGAACAAATTTATTTTGTCAGCTGCTGTTAGAGAGTCTTAAGGAAGAGGGAGTTTAGCAACCACAGTTCAGCAGACCTCAGTATTTAGTTTGCAAATGCCCCTTCCAAATGCTAGAGCTGAATAAAACTTAAATTATTATTTCTCCCCAAGAAAATCAGTGCGGAACATGGGTAAGCCACGACCCTCTTGTTCTCAGTCACAAAGGAAAAATCACAGTGCGTATTTGGACATACCTGTCCTCCACCAACACCCATCCCTAAGCCCCATCTGGGCATACAAGTTCCTGACTCATGCCTGGGTTTCTCTGTCTTTGAGTCACACCTGAGCACCTTTAGGTGTACCCAAAGCTGCCAATACTCTGAATTTCAAGCCCTCCACAGTCTTTCTGTCTCTTTCCATGAGGGATATCTTGCATTAGCAGAAAAAGCAGAAGCTAATGGTGATGAGGGAAATAAATAAAAAGCTTGGTTCTGCTGTTCGGTCAGGCGGCTTACCGGTCACCACAGGGTACGTCTGGGGTCCTGACACATTTGTCCCCAGGTCTGGGTTAGCAGAGGTGGATAGACTTGATTTGACTTCATCGAGACCAGGGGTCAGAGCTGGGAGGGAGTACTCATTACCCTGGGGAAGAGAGGAGAAAGACAGCTCGCTATTGATGCGCCGGCAGAAAGGGAAGGGTGTACAGATGGGAGGGAGGAAGAGGAGAGCCGCAAACCCCTGCACAGATGGAAGAGGAGGAGGAGGAGGAAACGGAGAAGATGAAGTGACAAGCGGGTTGCGGGGGCGTTCCTAGGATGAACTGTCCCACCCGCCTGTGGGCGGCTGTGAAGGGGAAGAGGGGTGAGGGACCTGGCCCGTTTTCTGTGGTGTGACTGAGCCTTCGTTCAGTGCTGTGGGGACGGGGGTGGCTGCCCGTGCCAGCCCAGGGGAGAAGAAAGGGGAAACCCACGTCCCCTTCTCTTGGCTGAGCAGAGGCAGGAGGTGTTTGCCCTGGTGACAAGGACAGCTGGGGCAGAGGACTGCAATGACGTTGTCTGGGACAGGCAGGCTGTAGGAAGCAGCCACTGTTGGCCCACTATAGCCAGGCGCTCTCCTGAGTCGTCTGCCTCCCCTCTGCTGTTACCTCTGTCCTAGCTCTTTAAAAACAAACAAAGAAGCCTCATCCCCTGCCTCTGTCACTCTGTGCATTGGGGTATGAAATTGGGGAGGGGGGAGCCACATGGCTAACAGAAGGGTGGGAGGGGGAGAGCCATTGAATCTGAAAGGGTGTCCTGTCCGAAAGGCTCTGGTAATTGCCTTTTTATTGTGGCAGCCTCCGGACCAGACGCAGGAGCTGGAGAAACCGGGAAGGCTACAGAACAGCAGGAAAAGTTGCTCTGATTAATATTACGTTAAATTAAAACTGATTTTCTGCTCTTTCTGCTCCGTTTTTTTCCATGCGC